>CAMZMU010000095.1:6533433-6981972 GCA_947311845.1 Poa pratensis
CCCCTTTCGACGCACGTCTATGGGGGTAGACGAAAACGTTAGGGTTTTCCCAGCGGATTCGGGGTTTCGCCGAAGCGGGGCCCCGGAGCGTCGGAACCCCACCAGAACCTAGGTTGTGCCATTACCATATGTATACAAGTGTGTTGTGTGTTGTAAATGTGCAATATCCTACTCCGGGGTGGTGAGGTTCACGGCTTCACTTTCTCTTAGTGAGTTTCTGCACTTGGAGGTGAAAACTCCGTTTCGGGGAGAACCGGATGGAATCTTGTGTTGATTTGGGGTAGACTTTGGTTTCTCACCTTCCTATGGCCTAACCTAACACAACGAGCAAAAAAGTCCATGGCTACCCCCTTTCGACGCACGTCTATGGGGGTAGATGAAAACGTTAGGGTTTTCCCAGCGGATTCGGGGTTTCGCCGAAGCGGGGCCCCGGAGCGTCGGAAGCCCACCAGAAACCTAGGTTGTGCCATACCATATGTATACAAGTGTGTTGTGTGTTGTAAATGTGCAATATCCTTCCGGGTGTGACCGGCTTCACTTTCTCTAGTGAGTTTCTGCACTTGGAGGTGAAAACTCCCGTTTCGGGAGAACGGATGGAATCTTGTGTTGATTTGGGGTAGACTTTGGTTTCTCACCTTCCTATGGCCTAACACTAACACAACCAAGCAAAATAGCCACTGGCCTACCCCCTTTCGACGCTCGTCTATGGGGGTAGACGAAAACGTTAGGGTTTTCCCAGCGGATTCGGGGTTTCGGAAGCGGGGCCCGGAGCGTCGGAACCCCACCAGAACTAGGTTGTGCCATACCATATGTATACAAGTGTGTTGTGTGTTGTAAATGTGCAATATCCTACTCCGGGGTGTGACCGGCTTCACTTTCTCTCTAGTGAGTTTCTGCACTTGGAGGTGAAACTCCCGTTTCGGGAGAACCGGATGGAATCTTATGTTGATTTGGGGTAGACTTTGGTTTCTCACCTTACTATGGCCTATAAAACTCAACCAAGCAAAAAAGTCCACTACTACCCCTTTCGACGCACGTCTAGGGGGTAGACGAAAACGTTAGGGTTTTCCCAGCGGATTCGGGGTTACGCGAAGCGGGACCCAGAGCGTCGGAACCCCACCAGAACCTAGGTTGTCATACCATATGTATACAAGTGTGTTGTGTGTGTAAATGTGCAATATCCTACTCCGGGGTGTGACCGGCTTCACTTTCTCTCTAGTGAGTTTCTGCACTTGGAGGTGAAAACTCCCGTTTCGGGAGAACCGGATGGAATCTTGTGTTGATTTGGGGTAGACTTTGGTTTCTCACCTTACTATGGCCTAACCTAACACAACAAGCAAAAAAGTCCACTGGCCTACCCCCTTTCGACGCACGTCTATGGGGGGTAGATGAAAACGTTAGGGTTTTCCCAGCGGATTCGGGGTTTCGCCGAAGTGGGGCCCCGGAGCGTCGGAACCCCCACAAACCTAGGTTGTGCCATACCATATGTATACAAGTGTGTTGTGTGTTGTAAATGTGCAATATCCTATCCGGGGTGTGACCGGCTTCACGGCTTCACTTTCTCTCTAGTGAGTTTCTGCACTTGGAGGTGAAAACTCCCGTTCGGGAGAACGGATGGAATCTTGTGTTGATTTGGGGTAGACTTTGGTTTCTCACCTTACTATGGCCTAACCTAACACAACAAGCAAAAAAGTCCACTGGCCTACCCTTTCGACGCACGTCTATGGGGGTAGACGAAAACGTTAGGGTTTTCCCAGCGGATTCGGGGTTTCGCCGAAGCGGGCCCCGGAGCGTCGGAACCCACCAGAACCTAGGTTGTGCCATACCATATGTATACAAGTGTGTTGTGTGTTGTAAATGTGCAATATCCTACTCCGGGGTGTGACCGGCTTCACTTTCTCTCTAGTGAGTTTCTGCACTTGGAGGTGAAAACTCCCGTTTCGGGAGAACGGATGGAATTTGTGTTGATTTGGGGTAGACTTTGGTTTCTCACCTTCCTATGGCCTAACCTAACACAACCAAGCAAAAAAGTCCACTGGCCTACCCCCTTTCGACGCACGTCTATGGGGGTAGACGAAAACGTTAGGGTTTTCCCAGCGGATTCGGGGTTTCGCCGAAGCGGGGCCCCGGAGCGTCGGAACCCCACCAGAACCTAGGTTGTGCCATACCATATGTATACAAGTGTGTTGTGTGTTGTAAATGTGCAATATCCTACTCCGGGGTGTGACCGGCTTCACTTTCTCTCTAGTGAGTTTCTGCACTTGGAGGTGAAAACTCCGTTTCGGGAGAACCGGATGGAATCTTTGTTGATTTGGGGTAGGACTTTGGTTTCTCACCTTACTATGGCCTAACCTAACACAACCAAGCAAAAAAGTCCACTGGCCTACCCCTTTCGACGCACGTCTATGGGGGTAGACGAAAACGTTAGGGTTTTCCCAGCGGATTCGGGGTTACGCCGAAGCGGGACCCCAGAGCGTCGGAACCCCACCAGAACCTAGGTTGTGCCATACCATATGTATACAAGTGTGTTGTGTGTTGTAAATGTGCAATATCCTACTCCGGGGTGTGACCGGCTTCACTTTCTCTTAGTGAGTTTCTGCACTTGGAGGTGAAAACTCCGTTTCGGGAGAACCGGATGGAATCTTGTGTTGATTTGGGGTAGACTTTGGTTTCTCACCTTACTATGGCCTAACCTAACACAACGAGCAAAAAGTCCAGTGGCCTACCACTTTCGACGCACGTCTATGGGGGGTAGATGAAAACGTTAGGGTTTTCCCAGCGGATTCGGGGTTTCACCGAAGTGGGGCCCCGGAGCGTCGGAACCCACCAAAACCTAGGTTGTGCCATACCATATGTATACAAGTGTGTTGTGTGTTGTAAATGTGCAATATCCTACTCCGGGGTGTGACCGGCTTCACCGGCTTCACTTTCTCTCTAGTGAGTTTTGCACTTGAGGTGAAAACTCCCGTTTCGGGAGAACCGGATGGAATCTTGTGTTGATTTGGGGTAGACTTTGGTTTCTCACCTTACTATGGCCTAACCTAACACAACCAAGCAAAAAAGTCCACTGGCCCTACCCCCTTTCGACGCACGTCTATGGGGGTAGACGAAAACGTTAGGGTTTTCCCAGCGGATTCGGGGTTTCGCCGAAGCGGGGCCCCGGAGCGTCGGAACCCACCAGAACCTAGGTTGTGCCATACCATATGTATACAAGTGTGTTGTGTGTTTTAAATGTGCAATATCCTACTCGGGGTGTGACGGCTTCACCGGCTTCACTTTCTCTCTAGTGAGTTTCTGCACTTGGAGGTGTAAACTCCCGTTTCGGGAGAACCGGATGGAATCTTGTGTTGATTTGGGGTAGACTTTGGTTTCTCACCTTCCTATGGCCTAACCTAACACAACCAAGCAAAAAAGTCCACTGGCCTACCCCCTTTCGACGCACGTCTATGGGGGGTAGACGAAAACGTTAGGTTTTTCCCAGCGGATTCGGGGTTTCGCCGAAGCGGGGCCCCGGAGCGTCGGAACCCCACCAGAACCTAGGTTGTGCCATACCATATGTATACAAGTGTGTTGTGTGTTGTAAATGTGCAATATCCTACTCCGGGGTGTGACCGGCTTCACTTTCTCTCTAGTGAGTTTCTGCACTTGGAGGTGAAAACTCCCGTTTCGGGAGAACCGGATGGAATCTTGTGTTGATTTGGGGTAGACTTTGGTTTCTCACCTTACTATGGCCTAACCTAACACAACCAAGCAAAAAGTCCACTGGCCTACCCCCTTTCGACGCACGTCTATGGGGGTAGACGAAAACGTTAGGGTTTTCCCAGCGGATTCGGGGTTTCGCCGAAGCGGGGCCCCGGAGCGTCGGAACCCCACCAGAACTAGGTTGTGCCATACCATATGTATACAAGTGTGTTGTGTGTTGTAAATGTGCAATATCCTACTCCGGGGTGTGACCGGCTTCACCGGCTTCACTTTCTCTCTAGTGAGTTTCTGCACTTGGAGGTGAAAACTCCGTTTCGGGAGAACCGGATGGAATCTTGTGTTGATTTGGGGTAGACTTTGGTTTCTCACCTTACTATGGCCTAACCTAACACAACCAAGCAAAAAAGTCCACTGGCCTACCCCCTTTCGAGCACGTCTATGGGGGTTAGACGAAAACGTTAGGGTTTTCCCAGCGGATTCGGGGTTTCGCCGAAGCGGGCCCCGGAGCGTCGGAACCCCACCAGAACCTAGGTTGTGCCATACCATATGTATACAAGTGTGTTGTGTCTTGTAAATGTGCAATATCCTACTCCGGGGTGTGACCGGCTTCACTTTCTCTCTAGTGAGTTTCTGCACTTGGAGGTGAAAACTCCCGTTTCGGGAGAACCGGATGGAATCTTGTGTTGATTTGGGGTAGACTTTGGTTTCTCACCTTCCTATGGCCTAACCTAACACAACCAAGCAAAAAAGTCCACTGGCCTACCCCCTTTCGACGCACGTCTATGGGGGTAGACGAAAACGTTAGGGTTTTCCCAGCGGATTCGGGGTTTCGCCGAAGCGGGGCCCGGAGCGTCGGAACCCACCAGAACCTAGGTTGTGCCATACCATATGTATACAAGTGTGTTGTGTGTTGTAAATGTGCAATATCCTACTCCGGGGTGTGACCGGCTTCTCCGGCTTCACTTTCTCTCTAGTGAGTTTCTCCACTTGGAGGTGAAAACTCCCGTTTCGGGAGAACCGGATGGAATCTTGTGTTGATTTGGGGTAGACTTTGGTTTCTCACCTTCCTATGGCCTAACCTAACACAACCAAGCAAAAAAGTCCACTGGCCTACCCCCTTTCGACGCACGTCTATGGGGGTAGATGAAAAACGTTAGGGTTTTCCCAGCGGATTCGGGGTTTCGCCGAAGCGGGGCCCCGGAGCGTCGGAACCCCACCAGAACCTAGGTTGTGCCATACCATATGTATACAAGTGTGTTGTGTGTTGTAAATGTGCAATATCCTACTCCGGGGTGTGACCAGCTTCACCGGCTTCACTTTCTCTCTAGTGAGTTTCTGCACTTGGAGGAGAAACTCCCGTTTCGGGAGAACCGGATGTAATCTTGTGTTGATTTGGGGTAGACTTTGGTTTCTCACCTTCCTATGGCCTAACCTAACACAACCAAGCAAAAAAGTCCACTGGCCTACCCCCTTTTGACGCACGTCTATGGGGGTAGACGAAAACGTTAGGGTTTTCCCAGCGGATTCGGGGTTTCGCCGAAGCGGGGCCCTGTAGCGTCGGAACCCCACCAGAACCTAGGTTGTGCCATACCATATGTATACAAGTGTGTTGTGTGTTGTAAATGTGCAATATCCTACTCCGGGGTGTGACCGGCTTCACCGGCTTCACTTTCTCTCTAGTGAGTTTCTGCACTTGGAGGTGAAAACTCCCGTTTCGGGAGAACCGGATGGAATCTTGTGTTGATTTGGGGTAGACTTTGGTTTCTCACCTTCCTATGGCCTAACCTAACACAACCAAGCAAAAAAGTCCACTGGCCTACCCCTTTCGACGCACGTCTATGGGGGTAGACAAAACGTTAGGGTTTTCCCAGCGGATTCGGGGTTTCGCCGAAGCGGGGCCCGGAGCGTCGGAACCCCACCAGAACCTAGGTTGTGCCATACCATATGTATACAAGTGTGTTGTGTGTTGTAAATGTGCAATATCCTACTCCGGGGTGTGACCGGCTTCACCGGCTTCACTTTCTCTCTAGTGAATTTCTGCACTTGGAGGTGAAAACTCCCGTTTCGGGAGAACCGGATGGAATCTTGTGTTGATTTGGGGTAGACTTTGGTTTCTCACCTTCCTATGGCCTAACCTAACACAACCAAAAAAAAGTCCACTGGCCTACCCCCTTTCGACGCACGTCTATGGGTTAGATGAAAACGTTAGGGTTTTCCTAGCGGATTCGGGGTTTCGCCGAAGCGGGGCCCCGGAGCGTCGGAACCCCACCAGAACCTAGGTTGTGCCATACCATATGTATACAAGTGTGTTGTGTGTTGTAAATGTGCAATATCCTACTCCGGGGTGTGACCGGCTTCACCGGCTTCACTTTCTCTCTAGTGAGTTTCTGCACTTGGAGGTAGATATGCGGGTCCCACCGGACTACGGTTTCAATAAAACCGGATAGCTAGAGTGCCGAATCACTCAAAAATTTGCGTGTGGTCATACGATATAATAAAAAAATTATAATAAAACTCTACAAATTTATAATGTAATAAATTTTAATGGTTTACAATATTAAAATTAAATAATATGAAAAAATGAAAAAAGACAACGCTGACGGCTTTGCCGTCGGCGTAGGTCAAAGCCGTCGGCGTATGTCCACCTTATCTTCTAAGCCATCGCAGCCACCCGCATCTTATCCACTCTCCGACCCCGCACCTTATCGCACGCCCCACCGTCCTCCTCCGCCGGCCGCCGCCTCTAGCCGTCCTCCCCCGACACCCGGCCGCGCCACCCGTCCTCCTCCGCCGCCCCACCCGTCCTCCTCCGCCGCCGGCCGCCCCACCCGTCCTCCTCCGCCGTCGCCACCTCTAGCCGTCCGACCCCGACCTCGCCGCGCTGCGCCTCCCCCGCCTCGCCGCCGCCGCCGCCTCTAGCCGTCCGACCCCGACCTCGCCGCGGCACTCCAACCCCGACCTCGCCGCCAGGTACTCCCCGCCCCCTCCCTATTTTCTATGTATTTTAGATTTAGGGATTTTAGGAGTAGGATTTTAGGGATTTTAGGAGTAGAAATTATAGATGGAAATTATAGGATTTTAGGAGTAGGATTTTAGGGATTTTAGATTTAGGGATTTTAGGAGTAGAAATTATCCACTGTAAATGTAGTATTGTCCATTGTAAATTAGATTTTGTTCATCAAAATCCATGTTATAATAATTGTTCATTTAGTACAAAAGAATGTTGTATTTAGGGAAGTGTTGGATGGGTCTTATTATCTTAATGCGGGATGG
Source organism: Poa pratensis (assembly GCA_947311845.1). Lineage (NCBI taxonomy): Eukaryota > Viridiplantae > Streptophyta > Magnoliopsida > Poales > Poaceae > Poa > Poa pratensis. The sequence continues at coordinate 6,540,409 of CAMZMU010000095.1, forward strand.
TTTGGTGTTAGGTTTACTAAATTGTGAACATTTTCAAAGAAATAACCAGTAACAAAGTTTTTGCTCCCATAATAATGATTAATAACGCAACACATGCAAATAGAAATTATAGATGGAAATTTTGTGGTAGAAAATAGAAAATAAAAAATGATTTAGGGATAGATGTAGTAAATAAAATGTTGTTGAAAATAGAAAATAACAAAATGATTTAGGGATAGATGTAGCAAATAAAATGTTGTTGAAAATAGAAAATAACAAAATGATTTTAGGGATAGATGTAGCAAATAAAATGTTGTTGACAATTATTTTTCATATATTCATTTCATATATGACTAACCCCTGTATCAAATGCTTTTACTTAACTAAGTATCATGTCGGAGCCGGAGCGAAAGTTTCGTGGTGTTCACGGAGACACACGAAGATCCCGACTTGGGCAGCTCAGATCACAGTGGATCACAGGAAGATCCAGCTTGGTACTTTCAGGTGCCCGTGGCAGGCGGCCCGCGCCTACGACTGCGCGGCGGTCCAGCACTTTGGGGCGAGAGCGATCCTCAACTTTGAGGATGAGCGGAGCGTGGCGCATATGTTAGCGCCAGATGGCATGAGGATCGCGACGAAGGCCGAGGAGAGGGAGCACCGGCAGGCAGAGAGGCTGCTCAGGGCGCGCCACCAGCGCGAGGAGGATGACCCCTTGGTCAAGGATCTCCTCCTTGATCCCCAGGTGATGGCGGTCCAGTACCAGGTCTTCAGCGAGAGCCGGCAGCAGCGCGGGCAGGGCGAGGCCGGCCCCTCCGGCACGCAGCAGCAGGGCGAGGACTCTAGCAGCAGCCTGTCCTCTTGTTGGGCCCGCTTGGACGACGTCACTGACACCGGCGCGAGTCGAGTTTAGGATGTCTATCATCCTACCTGTCGTACTACTAGACTTATCTTGCTACCTGTTGTACTGCTAGACTTATCATACATGCTACCTATGTATTATTGTGCTACTTGTCTATATGTGTTATGTTTAGCTAATATGGTTACATCGTTCTATGGTTTATTCTGTTTTATGTTTAATTATTAGGTAAAATGGAGGGATATTTGCTTATATATTTCGATTGTTTGTACTTTTTAGATGACGTAGCTTCCCGCCAGCCAGCACCGTCGGTCCCGCGCGTCGTCGCGGCTTCTCCAGCTGAGGAGGGGCCGCCTCGGTGCCCTTTGTTTTGTCGCCCTCTTCCGGAGCACGTCCTCGACCTTCTCCGGCCACCGATCACGCTTCGAGGGTATAAATCTTTCGCCTCTCTTGCTGCATAGGTTTATTTTGGTCTAGATCACCAAGTCAGTCGCGTAACCCGAGTCAGATCCCATCCGGAAGGGTTACAAATTTATAAATATGCAGGATTGTCCATCTTTGCATATTTATAACCGTAACACTTCCGGGTTGTCCTGTTGGACAGTCCGAGTACGTGTAGATCGGGTCGTGTTCCACGTTCTACCCCTTCCTGAGACGGAATTTCGGCAGCACCTCCCTGTTGTTCTTCGGATGCACACCCTCTCGGCTTGACAAGCTCGAGACGTGTATTCTGAAGAACAGCGGGGAGGTGCTGCCGAAATTCCGTCTCGGGTCGGGGTAGAACATGGGACACGACTCGATCTACACGTACTCGGGCGGGATAGGCCCCTACCTATTAGAAGTGTATGTGAACCCTTGCATGTTGTAAAAGATAAAATTTGGCCGTAATAAAATGGTGACATTGCATGCAAGAAAATAAAAATATGATGCATTTAATTTCATGTTATTATTAGTAAAGCAGCAGAGGATGGCAGATAATGGGTGGATGTACAGTGGCCGAACTAGTTTGGTTGACAAAACAGATGAGTGGGTATGGAAGACGCATTTGTTAGTGAAGGAGTTAGCGCGTAAGGGTTCAGAGTCAGGCGCTCGTGGACAGTGCCCTTGCCCTCGTTGCAAGTTTCGTACACGTCAGGGAAAGGATGATATGATTAAACACCTCTTCTCTCGTGGGTATATGCCGAACTTCGTGACGACAGTCAACTTTGATGAGTACGAGCGCGAGAGTGGCAGGGTGATGCGGCAGCGGATCAATGGCAATGAAGATGATGGGATTAGAAACTGGCTAGATGATCTCCGTGCTGGCGACATGCCAGATTCGCCACCATCACAGGAGGAACCGGAGGAACCTCCAGAACCGGAGGAACCGCGTGAACCGGAGGAACCGCGTCAACCAGAGGACCCAGAGCCAACCGCGAAGGCCTTCTTTGATATGATGGCCTCGTCTCAGAGGCCTCTGTACGAGGGTGCAAAAGTTTCTCAGCTCGATGCCATCTCGCAAGCACTAGCCAACAAGCTCCAGTATGGCAGCACCCGTTCATGCTTTGAAGCGCATCTGCAAACAACTGGTAACCTGTTGCCTGAAGGGCATTGTCTGCCTCAAAGCATGTACGAAACGAAGAAAATCCTGCGAGATCTCAGCATGGATTATCAGAAGATAGATTGTTGTCCAAAAGGATGCCTTTTGTTTTGGAAACAGTTTGCCAATGACAAGTACTGTATCTTGTGTAAGGCCTCTAGGTATCATGTGGTAAAAGGAGCCGATGGTACGAAGACGCAGTCAAATGTCGCCGTTAAGATTCTTCGTTACCTCCCATTCATACAAAGAATCAAGCGGCTTTACATGAACAAAGAGTCTGCCACACAGATGCAATGGCACAAAACGGGGAAGAGATACAAGGATGAGCACGACCGGGAATTGATGGGACATCCATCTGATGGTACGGCATGGAAGAACTTTGATGCGAACCACCCCGATGAGGCAGCAGATGCTCGAAACGTGAGAATCGCGATAGCAACCGATGGATTCAATCCATATGGTTTGTCGACTACCTCGTACAGCTGCTGGCCCGTGTTTGTTATTCCGCTCAATCTCCCTCCTGGAGCCCTAATGCAAAGAAGACCATATTCCTCTCGCTGATCATTCCAGGTCCTGAATATCCGGGGAAGAATTTAAGTGTGTACATGCAGCCAATTGTGGATGATCTGAACCACTCTTGGCACCACGGGACGTTGACATATGATCGTGCATCGAAGACAAACTTCTTGATGAAAGTTTGGTATCACAATTCCATGCATGACATGCCCGGGTACGCCCTATTCTGCGGATGGTGTACAGCTGGTAAGTGGCCATGCCCAGTGTGCAGGAACCGACTTGAGTTCATGTGGCTAACGGCGGGACGGAAGTATTCCGCGTTTGACACACATCGAAAGTTCCTCAAAAGAGGGCATCGTTTAGAGAAGACAAAAAGAACTTCAAGAAGGGCAGAGTTGAGCGTGAAGAAAAAGCGATACCAACTTTCGATGGTGCAGCTGTTGACGCCGAGCTAAGTGCTCTCGTGCCTGCAGGGAAAAGGCCCACGATATGTGGGATATGGTGTGGCGCACAACTGGACTCACGTGGCAGGCTTGACGCAACTCGAATATTACAAGGACCTCGAACTTCCCCATAGCATCGATGTGATGCACACCGAAAAGAATGTTGGAGAGTCCCTCTTTCACACATCCTGAACATTCCGAAGTCGAAGGATAATGTTAAGGCTAGAGTTGATGTTAAGAAGCTCTGTGATAGGGAGAGAATGCACATGAAGCCTCCTGAAGGCCGTCAAAAGAACTGGTTCAAGCCGCATGCTGACTTCTGCCTTAATAGTATGCAAAGTCTGAGGCATTCCATTGGCTCAAATTCGTCGTGATGTTCCCTGATGGCTATTGTTCGAATATAAGTAAGGGAGTCAATATACAATCGGAAAAGTCACCGGGCTCAAGAGTCACGACTATCATATATGGATTGAGCGGCTGCTACCGGTGATGGTTCGAGGGTATCTCCCCGACGTGTCTGGCGAGTGCTCGCGGAGTTGAGCCATTTCTTCCGCACGCTCTGTGCTAAGCAAGTATGTCCCCTGATTATTCAGAAGCTGCATGAACTAGTGCCGGAGTTGCTGTGCAACTTAGAGACGATATTTCCGCCAGGCTTCTTTACTCCGATGGCACATCTTGTTGTGCATCTTGCGAATGAGGTACTCTTGGGTGGACCGGTGCAGTTTCGTTGGCAGTTTTGTATTGAGAGAGAGTTTAAGTATATTCGAACCAAATGTGGAAACAAAAATAAGATTGAGTCATGCATAGCCGAGGCAACTATCCTCAGGAGATGGCAGACGCCAGGCTAACGTACTACCCCGATGATGTTCCCACTATGCATAACCAGGCCTCTCGGTACAATGTCGACGAGCCCAAGCGAGACCCCAAGCTCGTCCTCTTCCAGTGTCCCGGTGGCAAGAGCGGTGGCCCAACAAGGTATAACTTGACCAATGATGAGCTGGAGTGCATAATGCTCTATGTGCTTATGAACATGAAGGAAGTGACCCACGACGAGCAGGGAGAAGAGGGCAGTTTCCTTAGGTAAAATGGGGAACAAATTACTTTGCAACTACTACATGATTTCGTTCTAATACGTATTTTCTCCTTTTAGTCAATTCACGGATGAAATGTGGTCGGGAACATCAGATGGACCCAATGAAGCCGCGTTGGACACTCTTTTGAAAGAGCCTGCCCCCGGAAAGAAAAAATTCACGGTTTGGTTCAGGGAAAAGGTAATTTCAAACCTGTCCCTTCTACCTTGCAATTCGTGTCTTATCCCTCTTACTAATGCACAAAACAATTTGTACTTGTAGGGAGCTGATGCCAACGTTGTGATGTCAGATGAGTTGAGATGTGTCTCCCAAGGTTGTAACCGTAGAGTCGAGAAGTATGAGAAGTATGATGTGAATGGGTACCGCTTCCATACAGAGCATCACCAGAACAGTCGGCCTAATGCAAAGACTATAAATACCGGGGTCTTCACCAAAGGAGCCGGTAATTATGATTACTACGGAAGGTTACAGAACGTATATGAGCTGACGTTCAATAACACGAACATATCACTCAAGCTTGTTGTGTTCAAATGCCACTGGTTCGACCCTGAGCATGGAACCAAAAGTACCCCTTCCATTGGGTTAGTTGAAGTTAAGCCTTCAACCACCTACCATGGATCCGATGTCTTTGTTGTGGCTCACCAAGCCTTTCAAGTTTATTATTTGCCCTACCCATGCAAGAAAGAGGGACTCATTGGTTGGGAAGTCGTGTTCCATGTATCGCCACGTGGTAAGCTACCCATGCCCTCCGAAGACGATTACAACAACATTGACCCTAAAACATACGAGGGGATTTTCTATCAAGAGGAACAAACCTTTGGGGACTTTGGCATACAAGGTCTTGAGGACCGCGAGGACAATGCACAAACAGGTGGTGACGTAGTGGTGAATCTAAAGGATATAGATATGCTCAACAAGTTACAGAGTGATAGTGATGACGATGATGAGCCTCCATCGTGCGAGGAGGTTCCAATATACAACACTCGTGATAGTGATGTTGATAGTGATGATGACAACCCAGGACTTAACTATGAGAGTGATGATTAGGGGTGAGGGTCTTTTATGTCCTTTTGCGTACTATTTACTTTTCAACATGCTTAGTCTTTCAACATGCTTCTTCTTAATTGCATTACGTCTTTATTCTTATTTACTACATTTTTCAACATGCTTAAAAGTTTATCCTTTCTCAATGCAGGTGATTGACCAAGATGAGCCAAGGCAAGGAATCATCGGCCTCGGGCTCTCGGGAGGTGTAGGATGTGTTCGGGTGTAGCGTGTGTGAATTCGAACTTGTTTGGAGTTTGTATGAATGCTTGGATGAATTTGAATCATGTTTGTGTCATTTGGATATGTATGTGATGTTTTATTTGATGTTTCTGTGATGTTTTATAATTTGTGCAATTTTAATTGTATTTAAAATGCGCCAGAAACCAGCAGCAAAAAGTTTCAGAAACTGAAAATATGGTCAAGCTACGCCGACGGCATTGCCGTCGGCGTAGGATGCTGTGGACGCACAGGATGGCGCCACGTCGACGCTGGAGGACCATATGGTCATACCTACGCCGACGGCAATGCCGTCGGCGTCAGCTCCTCCCAGACGCACCAGATCAGCACACGTGGCTCCTAGGCCGACGGCACTGCCGTCGGCGTATAGGTGGAGCAGACGGAGACGTTCGACGTCCGTTTTGTGGGACCCACTGAGGCATCGCCGACGGCGACGGATACGCCGACGCATTTTGCATACGCCGACAGCGTCCTACGCCGACGCCGATACACCGACGGCGATCTTTGCTACGCCGACGGCGGGCCGCCGTCGGCGTTTTGACGGTTTCCCATAGTGGCAGTGGACTCAAAGTTGTACCGTGTGGTTGCTATATTTATATAGCGGGACGAAAGCCTATTTCTTCTAGTGCCAGCTGAAGCCTGCTCGTGTGTTTGTGCTGGTCAGGCAATGCGTGCTTCTCTGCTCATTTTGTGATTGAGGTAAATTAGCGTGGCTTGCTTCTGTGCATCGCTCTCAATCTTTTTGTTTTTCTCAAGCACTCAACCTGTTTGTTATTTTGATCAAGAGTTGGTGTCCGGCTGGTTGGGGGTGCCGCTCGAGAAATTTTTATTTTTTCGTCCGAACGTGTGTCCCGCACCCAAAAGGGCATAATTGGGGTGTCCGACACATATTTGGCTACTCCGGTAAAGATGCTCTGAGGCCCTGTTTATGTTAAAAACGTGCACATTTCATGATCCCGTTGGTGAAAAGAAACCTATTTCTTCTAGTGCTAGCTGAAGCCCGCTCGTGTGTTTGTGCTGGTCGGGCGATGCGTGCTTCTCTGCTCATTTTGTGATTGAGGTAAATTAGCGTGGCTTGCTTCTGTACATCGCTCTCAATCTTGTTGTTTTTCTCAAGCACTCAACCTGTTTGTTGTTTTGATCAAGAGTTGGTGTCCGGCTGGTTGGGGTGCCGCTCGAGAAATTTTTATTTTTTCGTCCGAACGTGTGTCCCGCACCCAAAAGAGTATAATTGGGGTGTTGGACACATTTTTGGCTACTCCCGGTAAAGATGCTCTGAGGCCCTGTTTTTGTTAAAAACGTGCACATTTCATGATCCCGTTGGTGAAAAGAAAAAGGAGAGGGTTGTGGTTTCGCATGCACTGCCTGCGTGAAGGTTGAACCACATATGTGTTTTGACTGTATCAAAAAAAAATGTGTTTTGACTTGTCGTCCTTGAAGAAACCCGTCTGCCTTACTAGTCATCTGATCATCATGGACAAAAAGGTGAGCAGTGTCAGCTGGCTACGTGCAGCTCACTACTCCATGTCCGCTTTAGATGGGGATCGCGGATTGACGGTCAGATCCATGCACGCAATTCTTTCGAAAGACTAATTGCCTGCTTTTTACTTTCGCGCAGCCCACATCGATCCACTGCCAAAAGGAAACAAAAGCTGAGATAAACGACTAGTGCTGAGCCAACTTGTACAAGGACCTTTATCCGTTGCCAATTACTACCAGAAGTTAGCAATGTGCCCTGTTCCTATGGTCTATGGTACTTCCTCCGTCCGAAAAAGGATGTCTTGAATTTATCTTGATTCGGATGTATGTAGATATATTTTAGTGTATACATATATCTGAATTTGGATATATGTAAGACATCCTTTTCGAAACGGAGGGAGTAAATGTTTGTGTTTGTGAGGGCATGGACAATGTATATTTTTTTTGCTGTTGTGAAAGACAATATATACGTTGGCATTGCCTTTCCGTAGAAAATACATATGGAGGACAGACAGAAAAAATAATAAAAATGAAGAACAGGGGGTTCATCTCTAGGCGGCGATGTTGGGGGAGTTCTCGGGAGAATGGCGAGAGATTGAGCATGAGCGAAAAAGGGCACCCTTTTACCGGCTAGGTTGGGTGTTTTTTTTTCCCGAATGGGAAGTCCCAGCCTCTACATCAAAGTGATGCATACGGCCGTTTTATTAAATTATTGCGAGAGTGTAAAAAAGTCTGTTACAAATCACGGATCACAAAGGGTTGATACATGTATCAACCAACGAAAAAGTGCAAAACAGAAAAGAGTGTCATAACGCAATTCTCTTCTCAAAACGCCAGCCCGGTCAGTTTTAAAATCCTTGGCGACCGTCTCCAATCGGGTACATCCAGAATCCATGACTTAGCGAAGCTCCACAGGTTGGAGATAAGACAATGAACGAATCCAATGAGTAATCAAGGGGATAACCAGCAAGAAAGTTGTTTTTTTTGGCTTGTTAAACGCAAAATCATTTCTCACATCCCACATTGCCCATAGTACAGCACAAACACCAACTCGAATCGTCTTGAGCTCTTTATTTTCTATACCTTGTAGCCAATTCCCGAACAAATGGGTTATGTTCTTGGGTGGTGTGATATTAAAAGCTATATGCACAATTCGCCAAACTATTTTAGCAAAGGGGCATTCGAAAAATAAGTGTTGGATAGATTTTTCAGTGTCACAAAAGGAACAACACTTGCTGTCGTTCCAGTTCCTTTTAGCAAGATTGTCTTTTGTTAAGATTACTTTACGATACAAAAACCACAGAAAAATCTTGATCTTTAGTGGTACTTTATTTTTCCATATATACTTTTTTTAAATCTAGTATGACCGTTCAAGTAATCCAAATACATAGACATGACAGTAAAAGTACCTGAACTAGTCAAACTCCACACAAACCTATCTCTCTCTACCGAAAGGTTGATCTCCATCAGCCGATTTACTAGATGTAACCATTGTTCCCACTTGTCCCTGAAAAAATTCTTCTAAAAGTAATATTCAAAGGTTGAGTTAAATTATGAGCCACCAAAACTTGTTTTCGGTTAGCTATGTTATAAAGCAAAGGGTACTACTGTGCCAAAGAGGAGTCAGCTAGCCACACATCTTCCCAGAACCTTGTGTTCATACCGTTGCCAATCACAAAAGAACCTCTTTTACAAAAAAATCTTCCTTCACTTTCATCAATCCTTTCCAAAAAGGAGAATCAAAAGGTTTTACTGTGACTTGAGATAGTATATTGGAGTGAAGGTATTTGTTTTGCAACAGTTCCTGCCATACCCCTTGTTCATTCATAAGTTTGAGCAACCATTTGCTAAGTAGATATTTATTTTTAATATATAGTACTTCAATTCCGAGCCCTCTGCTCTCTAGGTCTGCAAATAATATTCCATTTAGTAAGGCGATATTTCTTTTTATGACCATCACTTTGCCAAAAAAATCTCGATCTATAAAAGTCTAATATTTTCCGAACACCCTTTGGAATCTCAAGAAAAGATAGCATGAACATAGGTAAACTTGTGAGAACCAAGTTTATGAGGACCAACCTGTCACCATAAGATAAGAGTTTACCTATCCAACTACTCAACTTTCTCTCAAAGTGATCTTCAACCACTTTCCACTCTCCATTTTTCGGCTTTCTAAAATGAATTGGTGCCCCAAGTACTTGAAAGGAAAAGCACGAGATTCACACCCGAAGAGATGTCTATATTGTGCTTCGGCTATTTTGGCTTGTCCAAAACAACAGAGTTCACTCTTGTGGAAATTAATCTTAAGGGCCCGATAATTGTTCAAAAAGACAAAGAATTAGTTTCATGTTCAAAGCCTTTCCTAAATCATGTTCCATAAAAATAATGGTATCATCCGCATATTGTAAAATAGAAACCCCTCCCTCTACTAGATGAGGAATTAGTGCCCTTATTTGACCATCTTCTTTTGCTCGGTTTATCAAAATAGGCAGCATATCCGCCACCACATTAAAATAAGATAGGTGAAAGTGGATCCCCTGTCTAAGCCCTTTTAGCGTTTGAAAATTATGATCGATGTCATCATTTACTCTTATACCCACACTCCCCCGACTAATGAATTCTTTAATCCATTGACACCACTTTGGATGAAAACCTTACATACGTAGAGCTTGTAATAAAAGGGCCACTTGACCTTGTCATATGCTTTTTTGAAATCAATTATGAGGAGAACACCATCCAATTTTTTCCTATGAAGCTCATGGATGGTCTCATGGAGCACAAGTACTCCCTCTAGAATATGTCGTCCTGGCATAAAAGCAGTTTGTGTTGGCCTTACTACCGTATGTGCCACCTTGGTGATCCGGTTAGTAGCCAATTTTGTAAATATTTTAAAACTCACATTAAGCAGGCAAATAGGACGATATTGCTGGATTTTAATAGCATCTTCTTTTTTGGGCAACAAAAGGATGCTCCCATAATTTAATTGAAACAATGGCAATTGTCCCTTGTCGAAAGCACCAAACAGTTCCATTAGATCGGTTTTTATAACATTCCAACATATCTGGAAAAATTCTGCCGGAAAACCATCCAGTCTTGGCGCCTTATTTTCTTCCATTTGAAAAATTGCATCATATACCTCTTGCTCAGTAAAATATGCATGTGACTGGATGGTCAATTCGGGTTTCTTGTGTTTCTATTGTTTAGCTGATCTTGTGCTTCTTTTGGTCGGAAGTCTAAACAAAATAAAGTTTGCCGGTTAGAAAGAAAACTCCAGAATGCTCATGACAAGGGCTAAAAAAAACGAACACATTGAAAGAGAAAGGCAAAAGTCCTAACAGGACTACAGAAAGTGGCCAGCTTATTCATTCATCCTCAGGCCAGCTTAAGTCCATGCAATTATTTGAGAGATGGGCTTGTTCTGCACGGCCCAGCCAAGACTATAGAAGACTTTATTATTATCATTTTTTGTCATAAAATGCACAACAGATAGAAGAGAGGACGCGTGCACTTGTGTCGGTACGGTCAAAAAAATGAGCACTTTGTGACGGCCACCACGACCGACACGTCTCGGACCGAGCCCAGTACCAGCCCAAAGAGAAGCCCAGAAGAGTGAAGCACAGATGGACGGCCGCAGAAGATCCGGGGAGTGAAATGAGTCTGCCCTGTTCCTCTCACAGGATATCGATGATCAATACGCCTCTGGCGTCTGTAACCTTCCTCCCTCTCCTCTGCTTCTTCCTCCCCAAAACTCTAGACTCTCTTGTATCAGATCCTCGAATCTGAGTGTATCCGACGAATTCTATCTATTTGGTGTGCTGCCATTAGAAGGATCGTTACAATTGGTATCAGTGCCGTTCGAGCCTGGGGAAATCCACAGAAAAATCCACACAAAAAAAAATTTCAGTTCGATTTGGTGAGATCGAGGGGTGATTTGAGGGATTCGGAGGAGAATCGAGTTCAGCGACGTTTGGGTTTGGTTCTCCTGTAAAATCCCTGAACGGAGTTGGTCCTCGCGGTGGCGGTGTGCAGCTGCCTCATCTCCGGCAGTGCGGTGGCGATTATTTGGGCGACGGTGACTTGTTCGGCCACGGATCCAGTTGGGATTGAAGGTTGCTTTGCTATTTCTGAGCGAGTGGTAAAATCCCTGTCAATCGACTGTTTCGGCGTGGTTCTGGTGGCGTATTGGTCGATTGCAGAGGAACACCTTGTGTTAGTACTCGTTGACCAGGCGGCGGAAGACTCAGGCGCATCACAACGGCGCGACCTCCGAATCTGACGGTCAGGATGGCAGCAGTGGAGCAAGGCCTGGCAACGGCGACCATGACGGTTGCTGAGCTCGATGCGCAGATGCGCACGGCGCTGGCGGGTCTCGCGTCGGCAGCAGCGACGGCAACTCAGAATGCGACAAGCTGTCAAGAGCTTCGGGTGACTGCTGAGCGCATCATGAAAGTTCAGGAAGCAACCTCTACCAAGGTGGCCTCAATCGAGACCCAAGTACAGAGCATTGGCTCTAGACTCACTTCATTGGAGGGCAAAATCACTGCAGTGTGGCAGCCACGCCCAGGGCCAGATGGCCACCGTGAAGAAACTGAACACCAGGGCACAGCTACTGAGCGTGCTCTGGGCAATGGTGCGTTTCTACCCTCTCGTCATCAATTTGAGTCTAGTCCTTCTAATTACAGAGGTGATAGAGATAGCAGCAACCGGGATTTTCGAATGCCGAAAACAAATTTTCCTAAGTTTGATGGCACACATCCTAAGCTGTGGAAAGAGAAAGCTGAAAAATATTTTAACATGTTCAATGTACCTGAGGAGTACAAAGTGGATTATTCCACCATCCACTTCACTGGATCAGCTGCCCTGTGGCTACAGACTTATGAAGCACAACATAATATTGAAAGTTGGGTTCAGTTATGCATTGTGGTCTGTCAGAAATTTGCAAAAGACTTGTATTACACTGATATGAGCAAAGCGTTGGATATTAGGCAAACTGGAGATGTCGATAGCTATCACAAAGAATTTGAGCATCTTATGCATCAGTTACTTGCACATAATCATGCACTAGATGATACCTTCTTCGTAGCTAAGTTCATTAAGGGTTTGAGGAAGGAAATTAGTACTGCTATAATTCTCCACAAACCTAGAACGGTTGATGCGGCGATATCCTTGGCTCTCTTACAGGAATCTCAATTACAATCTGGTTATACAAAGAAATATGAATATAAAAGGTTGCATAATCAGGCTGGTCCAGGTAAACTGGGAGCTCATCCAGGGGAAACAGTAACTGAAATTGCCAAACCAAATGCCCCAATCATGGCAAGCAAATTGGATAATATGCGTGCTCAGAGGCGTGCTCGTGGTGAATGCTTTAAGTGTGGGGGTAAATTTGGTCCAACACACAAATGCCCTGATCAGATTCAGTTATCAGTGATAAATGAAATTTGTGAGGCATTGGAACTAGACAAGGACAATACTGTTAGTAAAGAAACTGATGACGCTGGTTCGGAAAGTAGTGAGTCTGAAACCGAACAAGTGAATTGCATTTCACTAGCAGCGGCTGAGGGAACTGTTAGCAAAAAGACAATGCGTTTGCTGGGGCACATTGGCAAAACCCAAGTTCTGATCCTCATTGATTCAGGAAGCTCTGGAAACTTCATTAACAGTGCTTTAGTTACCAAATTGCAGCTACCGGTGCAACAGTTACCAATGGTTCAAGTAACAATTGCTGATGGAAGTAAAATGCCTAGTAAAGAAGGTATTTCTCGCTTACAGTGGGTGTTCAAGACACAAAATTTGCAACTGATGTACGTGTTTTGCCAATCAAGTGTTATGATATCATATTGGGTATGGACTGGCTTGAATCTTGTAATGGAGGGAAAATGTTTGTGGATTGGACACGCAAGAAAATGAGATTTATCCATGAAGGGAAAAGGATAACATTGAGAGGCATTAACAGCAACAATTCACATTGTCCGGCAATATCTTCAATGGAATTACATCAGTTAATTGAACAAGGTGCTGTGGCACAGTTGGTCACTCTGGCAGCTACTGAAATAGTGGGCACAACAGAACAAACATCAGTGCCAGTGTTGGTCCAGCAAACCATCAAACAACATGCAGAGTTGTTCAAAGAACCTACTACCCTCCCACCCCAGCGTAAGTTTGATCATCAGATCCCTCTTATCCCAGGTGCAGTACCAGTTCAGAAGCAACCATATCGCTATGCCCCAACACAGAAGGATGAACTTGAACAGCAAATAGCTGATATGCTCAAACGAGGTGTCATACAACCAAGTTCCAGTCCCTATGCCTCTCCCGTGATTCTAGTCAGAAAGAAGGATGGCGGGTGGCGCATGTGTGTGGATTATCGTTATCTGAATGCTTTAACAGTGAAAAACAAATATCCTTTGCCAATAGTGGATGAGTTACTTGATGAATTGTCAGGCTCAAAGTTTTTCACAAAACTAGATCTGAGAAGTGGATATCATCAGATCCGTTTGGCGGAAGGTGAAGAATATAAAACTGCTTTTAAAACTCATCATGGCCATTGGGAGTTCAAAGTCATGCCATTTGGCCTTACTAATGCGCCGGCAACATTTCAGACAGCTATGAATGTAATATTTCAGTCATTATTGCGCAAGGGAGTACTCATTTTTATGGATGATATTCTCATCTATACAGCAACTCTGGAGCAGCATCAGGACCTTTTAGTGCAAGTATTTAAACTGCTCTCTGACCATAAATTGTATGTCAAACAGTCCAAGTGTTCGTTTGCTCAACCAAAACTTGAATACTTAGGTCACATCATAAGTGCTGCTGGTGTGGCAACTGATCCCAGCAAAATTCAGGCAATTGTGCAGTGGCCGACACCCAAATCTGTGAAAGATGTGCGTTCTGTCCTGGGTTTCGCAGGGTACTATAGAAAGTTCATAGCTCAATATGGGATCATATGCAGACCACTGACAGAATTGTTAAAAAAAGGAGTACAGTTTGTCTGGACATCAGTTGCAAATGAAGCATTTCTTGCTCTTAAACAAGCACTAGTGAGTGCACCAGTCTTGGCACTGCCTGATTTTCAGCAACCATTTGATGTTCATACTGATGCTTCTGGTGTTGGCATTGGAGCCGTATTGTCTCAGAAAGGACATCCGATTGCATACCTCAGTAAAGCTCTTAGTAACAGATCACAAGCACTGTCAACCTATGAAAAAGAATGTTTGGCATTGATAATGGCAGTCGAAAAGTGGAAACAATATCTCCAACATAGGGAATTCACCATTTACACGGACCATAAAAGTTTGATTCATTTGGAAACTCAGCAGCTCACGAATACAATTCAGCACAAAGCCTTTTGCAAGCTTTTGGGTTTGCAATATCAAGTCAAATACAAACAGGGATCCTTGAATGCAGCAGCAGATGCTTTATCTCGTTGCCCTCCAAACCAGGAGTTATCTCCACTGTCAGTCAGTAAACCTAAATGGTTGGAAGTTGTAGTGGAAAGCTATCTAGCAGATCCTCAGGCAAAAGAAATTTTGACACGCTTGAGTATCTCAAACCCGGATTCCAATGGGTTTTCTCTTCATGATGGAGTTATCAAATTCAAAAACAGAATTTGGTTGGGCAATCATACTGAAGCTAAGAAAGCAATCCTGCTAGCTTTACATGATAGTGGTGTGGGAGGACATAGTGGTGTCACTGCTACGTACCACAAAATCAAAGCTCTGTTTTCATGGCCAAATATGAAGCAAGATGTGAAAACTTATGTGGCACACTGTGAAGTATGTCAGCAAGCCAAACCAGAACATATGCGTAAACCGGGGTTACTTCAACCACTTCCCATTCCAACTAGAGCTTGGGAAATTGTGAGCTTAGATTTTGTTGAAGGTTTGCCGAAATCAAACAAGTATGACACAATCCTGGTTATCATTGATAAATATACAAAGTATGGGCACTTCATCCCTCTGTCACATCCCTACAATGCTCTAGCAGTTGCACAACTTTATGTAAACTCTGTCTACAAACTTCATGGCTTGCCCAATATACTCATCTCTGACAGAGACAAGGTATTTACTAGTGCTTTCTGGCAGCAACTGTTTAAATTGACTGACACGACTCTGAATATGAGTTCGAGCTATCATCCTCAGACGGACGGTCAAACAGAGCGCCTTAATCAATGTCTGGAGACATATTTGAGGTGTATGACTCAGGCTTGCCCTAGTAAATGGTCCAAATGGCTGCCCTTAGCAGAATTCTGGTATAATACAACGTTTCATTCAGCTCTGGGTAAATCTCCATTTGAGGTGTTATATGGTTACACACCAAAGCATTTCGGGATCCAAGATGCTGCAGATAATACTGTTCCAGATTTGGCAACATGGTTGACAGAGAGAGAGGAAATGCAGAAGTTGATCCAACAACATTTGCTGCGAGCTCAGCAACGTATGAAAAGCCAAGCGGACAAGAACAGGATTGAACGACAGTTTGCCGTGGGTGATAAGGTATACCTGAAACTTCAACCCTATGTGCAAATGCCGGTTGCAAAAAGATCAAACCAGAAGCTGAGCTATAAGTTTTTCGGTCCATACACTATATTGCAACGTATTGGTGCGGTGGCTTATAAATTGGACTTACCAGCTGGAAGCAAAATTCATCCGGTGGTACATGTGTCTCTCCTGAAGCAGGCATTGCCAGCTAATACCATTGCTCAGCCAGATCTACCATCGCAGTGTACTATGATGGACTTGGAACCTGTTCCACTTCAGGTTCTGGACACAAAAGAAGTTCTAACAGGCACCACCAGTGTCACTCTTGTGCAGGTTCAGTGGGCAGGCTTGCCAAACTCATGGACCACTTGGGAAAACAAGAACAGGTTGCTGGAAGACTACCCCAATGCACCTTCTTGGGGTCAAGAAGGCTCTAAAGGAGGAGGGAATGTGACGGCCACCACGACCGACACGTCTCGGACTGAGCCCAGTACCAGCCCAAAGAGAAGCCCAGAAGAGTGAAGCACAGATGGACGGCCGCAGAAGATCCGGGGAGTGAAATGAGCCTGCCCTGTTCCTCTCACAGGATATCGATGATCAATACACCTCTGGCGTCTGTAACCTTCCTCCCTCTCCTCTGCTTCTTCCTCCCCAAAACTCTAGACTCTCTTGTATCAGATCCTCGAATCTGAGTGTATCCGACGAATTCTATCTATTTGGTGTGCTGCCATTAGAAGGATCGTTACACACTTGCATCAAGGGATTAACTTCGTGAGTTCATAGGTTAACAATATGCATCACCTTCTTATTACTGAGGGAATTTCATGCACCATACAGTTTACCAAAAAAACAAAAGCTCAAGCCGGTGGGAAAGGGGGATGACACATTAATTAATAGTTCAACATTCAGAAATCCATTTTGGCTCCCGATCTCACATGCTCCTCCCTGATTAGAAAATTTGAAAGAAATAGTAAAACATTTTGAAAATTTTGAATTTTTTTTTGTGATGAACATATACAAGTTTTCGATAACCATGCCAAGTTTCGTGGTGAAATGACACTCGTAATGCTTGGTGAAAAAAAAACAAATCTTAGACAAAAATGAGACTTACAAATATAGTTTTTTAGAGCACTGATTTTTTCCCACCGAGCACCACGAGTGTCATTTCACCACAAAACTAAGCATATTTGTAGAAAACTTGTATATGTACATCACCAAAAAAAATTATAATTTTTCAAAATGTTTTACTATTTTTTTTCGAATTTTTTAATCGGGCAGGAACATTTGTGCACGGGAGCCAAAACGCCTTACCCCTTCAACATTGTCGTATGCTTGGATCCATCAGAGCTAAACATGGATATAAGTAGGCTACAATTTTAGTCACTGTGTCAGCTAGGTTTTGAACTCCATAAATTTTAGCTATGTAGAATGTTGGTGGTGTAATCAGTAAGATGGATACAATATTTATCTTTTCGAACAACAATGTACTGAATTTTATAGAACTCACTAAGATTGTTTTGTATCAGAAGTCAGAGCATGATATGGTGTGTTTATAAGATATATTTCACAAGAGAAGAACAATATGGTCGAGACTCGAGATTAAGGGGTATGTCCTTAGCAACGGTACATTCCATTTGTTCACGGAAAAGCTTAACCAATGTTTGCAGGTTGTTCGCTCTTCTACGGTTTCTTCATTAGAGGTGTGCCCGAACATTAAAATTTAAGAGGTGAGATAGAGACGACAACTTTGTAGAATCTTGATTTAACTTTTGGTGTAATCATTGATACATGTTTTGTTGTTCATCCTTGTTTTAGTCAGTGCCTTTGATCTGTTTTATTTGTTCAATTATTCAATAAAGTCAGATTGTATCCTAAAAAACGGAGAATATGGTTTTGGAAAATAAAAAGGTAGTATGGACATTAAAAAATTAAAAATTCTTGCATACGCAAATATTTTCTGTACAGTTTCGGTTAAAAAAGTTTTATTTTGGGCTTCAGATAAAAAATTCTGGCTATATAAAGGTATAAAATTCTTATTCTATCATGAAAATTAATACTTTTAGCCTAAAATACAACGTGTTTTTAAACAAACTTGTGACATGCATACCTATATGTGTATATTTAATTGTATTTTCGGCTTCTAATGTTTTAAAATTACAGGTTTCGGCAAAAAATCAGCTACGAAATAAGCAAGGCCAAATTGTCAAAGTCCTAATAAATATAAGTAAAGGAAAAAAGATCAAATCCCCTCGTGGGCTATATACCTATTTATGCCGAAAATTTCATGTTTCATGTAGATCAAAATAAAACGGACAAGGCGTTTTGACTCCCGGGTGCATCTGTTTCTGTTATTTTTTCAAAATAAAAAAATATGGAAACACATCGAAACAATCTAGAAAAAAATTGGACGTAAACATATACAAGTTTTCAACATTCGTGCAAAAATTTCGAAAGGAAATAACACTTTCTGTGGTCTATGTAAAAAAGACAAAATCCGTGCTTTGAAAAATGTATTTTTAAATCTCATCTCGGCCACAGAGTTTGAAAAACATACCAGGGGCATAAAAGCGGATATCCGAAAATGAAACGTGCTTTTAACACAAGTTGTTGCATTCATTTTTTTCGAGTAACTTGTGGCATACATACTATACGTGTATATTAGTTGTATATTTTTTCTGTACTTTTTAATACACCGAAATACCATTTACTTTTTTTTTTGAAACATCAAGAGCACTGGCGCTCAGGACTTTGTCAGGTGCAACTAACAGTTTTCGGCAAAAGAAAAAAAAATCATCAGCTAGAAAGTAAAGCAAGGCCAATATACCAGCAGAAAAATAGAGAAAAATAATTTATCACAAAGCTTGCACACCTCACATGTACTAAGGATATTGGATTGAGTGAACATATATATGTTTGCAAATAGATAGTATGGTGATAAAACATAGATATTCTTTCTTCCCATTCCAAGAATATGTCGCGCCATGCGATCGCGATAGAAAAACTTGGCATGTTTGTAAAATAGGAGTGTCATTTCACCATAAAACTTGGCATGTTTGTAAAACATTTGTACATATTCATCACCATTTTTCAGAATTTTGTAAAACGTTTTACTGTTTTTTTCGAATTTTTTAATTTGGCAGGAGCAGGTGAGCTTGGTTTGCCAGTCGGTCCGAGGAATCTTAAAAGAAAAAAGAGAAAGAAAAATGGGCATTCCCAGGGGAGGAGAAACGTCCCCAATTCCGGCGTCAGTGATGGCGGCGGCGGCGGAGGAGAAATTCCGGCGTCAGTGATGGCGGCGGCGGCGGGAGAGGGGGAGGCGACGCGGCAGAAGAGGAAGAAGAAGCCAAAGCCCCTGCCCGCTACCCCATTCCTTCAAACCCCAACCCAATCCCCCGCCCCCGGAACCCCAATCCTGGAAGAGGCGGCGGCGATGAGGAAGAGGAAGATGCGTAAGGAGCAGAAGGCGGCGCCGCCTCTTGCCCAAAACCCTACCTTGGAGGAGGAGGAGGAGGATGCCGTGCTGGCGACGACGACGAAGAAGAAGCACAAGGAGCGCAAGTCATCTCCTTCTCCGTCCACTGCTGCCACTGCGGAAACCCCAATTTTGGAGCAGGAGGAGAAGGTATCCAAGAAACGGGAGCGGAGTAAGGAGCAGGAGCCATCCGGCTACTCGCCGTTGGCACTTGACCGCGGGCAGGCTCAATCACAAGGAACAAAGGCTCACCATGCCTCCAAGCTTCTACCCGCTGCCCCATTCCTTGAAGCCCCAGCTCGATCTCTCGCTTCCGGAACCTCAATGTTGGAAGGGGCGGCGATGAGGAAGTGGAAGATGTGCAAGGAGCAGAAGATGGCGCCACTGTCTATTGCCCAAGATACTACCTTGGAGGAGCAGAGGGAGGACGGCATGTTGGCCAAGAGGAAGAAGAAAAAGAAGTCCAAGCACATGGAGCACACCCTGTCATCTCCTTCTACATCCGTTGCTGCTGAAACCCAATTTGGGAGCATGAGGCCAAGGTGACCAAGAAACTGAAGCACAGTAAGGACCAGGAGCAGTCTTGCTACACGCCATTGCCACTTGACCCCGGGCAGACTCAGGCACAAGGAACAAATGCTCCCCATGCCTCCAAGCGTATACCCGCGGCCCCATCCCCCGCTCCAGTAACCCCAATGTTGGAAGAGCTGGCGGTGACAGCGGTGATGATGAAGAGGAAGAATTGTAAGGAGAAGAAGGTGGCAGCACTGTCTCTTGCCCAAAATACTGCATTGGAGGAGCAGAGAGAGGATGGCATGCTGGCGAAGATGAAGAAGAAGGATTCCAAGCACATGGAGGCGGAGAAACAGAGGCAAAGGAAGCAGCAAGAGCCATCTGGCAAGTCACCATTGCCATCTGACCTTGGCCAGACTCACCGGGTCCGATCACAAGGAGGCAAAGCTCCACCAGAACAGGAGCAAGAAGCTGAGGCGCGAAAGGGTAGTAGTATTGACAAAAAGAATGGAACAAGGCCCCGTGTCCTTGTCCTCAGCAAGCGTGAGCTCATCAAGGAGGGGAGCAAGAAGCCGCGGGCGCTGCCCGAAGGCTTTGTACCGTTCAGCGATTTTGTTTCCAGTTGCACCGAGCAGAATCCTGATCATTCATCGCCATACATTGCATTCTTTGACCAGTTCCGCTATAACCCTGTCCGCAAAGATCACAAACCCCCACTTCCTAGAACCCCTGATCGTCTAGCCAGGCTGCCATCTCGGGGTCACTCATCATTTGAGTCGTCTCAGTTTACCGCGAATGAAACCTCCAAGGCTTTCAAGTCAAACACCTCTATAGCATCAAAGACAAAGCAGCAAGATTCAGGTTCAAGCTCACAAGAGAAACTGAATGTAGAAGTAAAGGAAAACCTTCAGAAGAAGACGAGGGAGAAGAAGCAAAGGAAACCATCAGGCAGTTCACTGCCTGACCCCAGCCAGACTTGCTGCATTCAACTACAAGGAACCAAAGCTCCACCAGAACAGGACCAAAAAGCTGATGCCCCAGAGGTTGACAATATTAAGAAAAGTAACGGCAAGAAGGCCCATGTCCGTGGTCCCAGCAAACGCAAGCTCTTCAAGGAGATGAGTAAGGAGCAGATGCTACCTGAAGGCCTGTTGGCACCCAGTGATTTTGTTGCCAATTGTACTCATCTATCCATGTTGCCACCTCGGGGTTACCCATCAATTGAGTTGCCTGAGCTCTCTGTGAATGGAACCTCCAAGGCTTCCAAGGGTAGCAGTTTGTGGCTCACAAGTCAAAGAAGAGAGATTCAGGTTCAGACTCCGCCTCTGTCTCACAGGAGAAACTAAATGCAGAAGAAAAGAAAAACCCTGAGAAGCAAAGGGAACCACCACCTCTGCTTACCCGTGCTGAGAAGTGCTCAGACAAGTATCGGCGCGTTCCCCTGGACCAGCTGGTACCACCGCCACGCTCTCCTCACATCTCTTGCAGGAAAATTACGCTTCTGATCCATGGAAGGTTATTGTCATCTGCATGCTCCTCAACTTAACGCAGGGTAAACAGGTAAGCTCCTAGATTGTTCGCTTAATTGTTTTGCCCAATGAACTTTTGGAAACAAAACCATTTAACTGAATTACTGCCAACTAGATGAGGCCTCGTTTCAAAAAAAAAAAAATGATTGAGGGGTTTTCATAGCTAAGAAAGTAAAAAAAAATCACTTGTGTTCTTCTAAGCTCATGAATAATCGAGCATTGTTTCCACATTTATTTCATACGTAAAAATATGGTAACCATGTAACCTTTCTTGATTCATAAGTCAACAAGACAACCAAACTTGAATTCTCAAATGCATTTCACACTTCATATTTACAAGGGGGAGCTGCTGTTTCGTTTTGATGGTTCTTTGAAGAACTATTTTCAAAGAACCATTTTGCTGCTGTCTTGTGTCGTTTGAGTGTGGCGCTGAATACAGGCTGGTGTTCCATTTGTTTTAGGAGATAATTCCATAACACTTCAATACTTTTTCCAGTTTAAGTTCAAGAATTCACTCCTCTCTGTTAACTAATGTAGGTCAAGAAGATAGTGAGGGGTTCTTTGAATGCTATCCTGATCCTCACGCTGCAATTAACACTGATCCTGAAAAGATGGAGGGCTATCTGAAATCTCTAGGGTTGCAGCGTAAAAAAACAACTAGAATCCAGACATTCTCCAAGCAGTATGTTGAAAATGATTGGACCTATATTACTGAGCTTTGTGGTGTCGGCAAGTGAGTTCTGCCCTCTCTTAATTCTGTTGTTGGATATGGAGTATTTGTATAATCGCGTTTCTTATTCAGCCTGATTAGTAACAAGAAATTATCTTGACTGTAGGTATGCAGCTGATGCTTATGCAATATTTTGTGCGGGTAGGGCAACAGAGGTGGTGCCTAAAGATCACAAGTTAGTTGATTATTGGAATTACGTCTGCTTTGAGCTGCCCATGGTGCAGGTAGTATTCTGAACACATGAGATTTAGTGAATTGCTGTGAGCTTACATTTTAATGTTTCATGGGTGAATTTTTAAGATCTGCAACATTTTCCAAGTATTTTCTTTCAAAACCATGTGCCTGTTCTCCATAAAATATTGGACGAGGCTCTCAAACTATGAGGGCATCTCGCTAGTGGTAGTATCATCTGTAACGGGGAGTGAGAATATTGGTATTCTCTATTCCTGTATAGTCATTGTAAGTAGAATTTTACTATGTTAGTGCTAAAAGCAGGATAACATGTTAATTTGAGCTTAATATATGTCAAGCAATGCTATGAACTGGACGATTTGAATCCATTCAGCTTTATCTCATGAGAGTCCAGCCGCAACATGCATGCAGACACACTGCAAAATTGGAGATATAATTGTTTTCTCCTTGAGATAAGTAAAGTCACACTGTGATCTTCATATTTGTCTATGTATTGCAGGGATCGCAGAGCGTGCAGGAAGCTGGAGTGACCGATCAGGAATTAGCTGTGATTTTTGCTAAAATGTGAACCTGGGCTGTAGGACGAAGCAAGTGCTGCTGATGTTCTGTTTTTAGTTACCCCTGCTGCTGTCTATATTTTGTGTGATCACTGAAGGCATTGGAGGGTGTGAACCATCTTATATTTTGGGCCTTGTACTGAATGAAGAATTTACCATTAATAGGATGGAAGGAAAAAAAATCGTATGGAAGTTGTATTAATAGCAGAATACTGTGATTTGGCTGCGATTTAGTTTCCTTCTCACTCTCGTATGGAAGTTGCATTAAATAGAATTTGCCATTTCAGAATAATATGATT
Source organism: Poa pratensis (assembly GCA_947311845.1). Taxonomy (NCBI): domain Eukaryota; kingdom Viridiplantae; phylum Streptophyta; class Magnoliopsida; order Poales; family Poaceae; genus Poa; species Poa pratensis. The sequence continues at coordinate 6,563,411 of CAMZMU010000095.1, forward strand.
TTGCTGGGATTCTGTTTGATGATTGATTGACAACATTCCAGAAGCAAGTGAATTTTCCCGGCCTACAAATCAAGCTGATTAATTCGAAATCTGTTTTGGAAGGAAACCTCAAGTCAGAAAATCTTGGAAGCGCCCTTTTTAAGGCCAGGAAACCGACCGGTTTAGCATCCCATTCTCCTCCCTCGTACCTGCTACCTCGTCCTCCCTCCTCCCTGCTGTCCTTCCTATGGCGTTCTGGGGTAAGCATCCCATTCCTCCCTCCCTCATCTTCTACTATGATATTATCAGAGCTACGGCTAATGTGTGTATGGATGCAGGCGTGGAGCTGAGGCTAGGGAGCACCTACACCCACGATACCACCCCTCAGATGGCCGTCTCCGCGTGACCCAGGTTTGGCTGACTGACCTCATCCCTATTTTCAATTACTTCTTATTACCACTAGTAAGCGTGTCCCTAGTTTCTGGCTCGTACAAATATTCTTAAATGTCGTTTTTTCATGAATCATCGTGCTTCCTGTACCCAAATACCACACATTATTAATATATGTTGCATCAGTTATACCATTATATAAATTTCTTATCCATTAGCACGCTTCTCTAGATGTATAGTGCTCGGGAGATTGTAACTTCGGCATATGAACAAAGTGTTCAACCGACTTTGGCTCATCTTAGTTCAGGTAAAATATACACTAGTTAGAAATTTGCAAGTAATAATATTATTATAGTATAATCTGACGCAGATATAGAATACCCGTGTTGGAAAATCAAAATCATTAAAATATTTAACCATACACATTAATTTACGTGTTGTTGATAAAATGTGAGAAGAGGCTATTCTCAGAATGCAGTCTCCTGAGATAATTGCCTTGAGACTCTGCTCACAAAGTTTTCCGGTCAAGGTGGATAAGGCTGAAAAAAATAACACCATATTACATTGAGTAGACAGGAAAATTTGGGATGTGCCACTCTCCGATGAACATTGTACATACACTTATATACTTTATTTGAATATTCTTAGTTGAAAGACAGATAAAATGACTCTCACACATGGAAAACCTAAAATGGAGTCCAAGCTACATGGGTGCTGATATTTTTCAAAATTCAATTCGAAATTTTAAAGTTCCAAAAATTTCTGAAAACAATTCTAGATGTAGCCAATGATGCATTATACCAACGGGAAAAATCTCAAGGTCGAACGTATTTTTGGCTACACAAAAATGTCAAAATCTGAAAAATGTTAGAGGTTTCAAAATCTGCACTATTCAATATTTCAGATCCACGATTTTGTCAATTTTGCACAGCCTAAATACAGAGTCTTTAGAATTGGATTTTTGCACACTGTTAGAATATATCATCATCTACATCTAAGATCTTTCATATTTTTTGGAACTCTAAAATGCCACCCCTCTCACACACATCTTCTCACCTTTATAAGCGTTAGATCATTCACTGGCGTTAAACCAGACAGAACAGAGTAGCGGTAAACCTACCCGCTTATTCTGAATGGTAACCGCCCAGAGCCTGTAGCTTGGATAACTGAAGCTTCTTCCAGTCTTTGAAGCTACAATAGAGAAAATTTTCGCCTTTATAGCAGTCTTGTATGGATAATCGACAAAGCAGAAATAAATTCATCTCCATTTAAAAGCATAATTGAGGTTGCATGCAAACCGTATAACTTCTAAACGAAAAGTTTCAGATAGCTGGATGATCCAGTCTGGTAGGCTTGAGAGTATTTAACTTTGCTGTATTCAGGACTTCTATGGGGCTCCATTTCCTTCCTAGTTCAAACAGAAAAAACCATATGCTAAATCAGATAAACAACTAGACACATTAAGTATTAATTCAGAGAACGTTCCCTGTCCAACGTCAGTCAGGTGCCATTTCAGGGCATGCTGATTATAACATGTAAATAGCAAAATTCAGCCAGACACTTGCTTCTGCTTACACATTAAACTATACATGTATTGCTTCCGGGAATACAGAAAACCTTCAAAGAAATCACGGTACTCGAGTAAATGCACACGTGCATTGTAGGTCATGACCGAATCGATAATACTGCAAGCACCAATATATGGACAAATTTTCATAAAATTCAAAAGCTTCATTCGCCAAGAAAACTTATCATGTACATATGGACTAATTATCATGCATAACAGAAAGCTATGTTTTCACACCAGTGCGAAAAGAATTAATTCATCCTTGCTGAAACCATTAATTCGAGATGTACGACACATGACTACTTCTCATTCTTCAGTTTGGAACCGTCACATATCTAACAGGTTTGTACTTGCTGAAATAAAAAATCACATGCATAACACACATTTGGATAATGCCATTTGAATTTATAGATGGCGAAACCAAAAGTTGAAATGTTTGACATAAACAAATTCATACTTGAAAGACTTTGATTATCATATTAACTTATCTTGTTGAGAGGCTTTTATATTAGTGGAGATGGTCATATTGCTTCTCAAAATTCTATAACATTTTGATTTGAAGTGGAGTGACCTTGTAATTCATTTTCCTTAAATCTTATCACTTTGTTTTCCGAAAGTTAATTGCTAGATAGTTTATTTTTCTCGAATTGTTAGATAAGCTTAGTGAAACCATCTTCGCGTATGAAATGACAATCAATAAGTACACAAATCAAAAATTTGCAAACTTGAGCCCTCTAAAGATTAATTTATTATACTTTGTGTGATGATTCTTAGGCTGTACTCGTCAATTGCGACGTTGCTACAAGGACGTTGGTGCAGTGTACTGTTGGCAACAAGATGCCACTTACAATCTGCAGTTTGAATCCTACATTGTCTGACATGTGCCATTTAGAAGTCGAGTTTGAAGAAGACGTCGACGTTCTGTTTTCAGTAGTTGGTCCGAGTGCTGTGCATCTCTCTGAGTATTACCTCCGGAACAGCATTAGCAATAGAAATATTGCACGAGACCAACCTTCATCGAATCCTTTTCTCAAACCTTCATCGACCATAGCCTTTTATTTAATTTTTGTGTAGCGCTTTAGACTTAAGAGTTAATTCTTAACCTTGTAACAAGAGAATATTATGAAGAAGATATTGGAGAGTTTGATAGCGAGTATTCTTCTGAGAGTGAGGAAAGTAATTTATCTGACTTTATTGATGATGGTGATGTTGAAACATCTGACTCGATGGATGATGGTGACGTCTTCTTCTCCCATGATCACCACATACCAGGTACATGATTGTTGCATTCATATGTGCATGCATGCTCGTTTGTAAAATATTTAGGACATCTATCGTTCATATGCATGCTCATTTGTAGCATTCTTTCAAGTCAGGATAGTGGCATACCCCTTTTAATCAAACTCAAATATGTTTTTGAATTCTGGACTTATTTAACTTCTAGTCTGTAACGTCAAATGAGAAGAAATAGTTTTTTCTCTTCTTCAAATTTGATTAGTTTTGCACGAAGTATTGTCACTTTTATTGTATTGCATGATTGTTCCATCACTCGAGCTTTTTTAAGTTCGATCAACATGCCTGTTTCGACCTATGGTGTCACAAGACTTTGTACTGCTAGTTTTTGTAATTATTATTTTTTCACATCGGTTGTTTGTGTTTACATAAAAGTTGCATTCATATGTCAATGGATCATCGATTCCAGATTCTGAACATAAAAAACAAAAGGTATCCAAGAAATCTCCATTAGAGCCAAAGATGAAAAGCATTCCAACAACATAAGAACATTCGAAGATGGGCTGATCATAGAAGATTTGTCAGCAGGAAACAGAGATACAAAAGTTGCTTCTAAGGGCAATAAGGTAACCCCAAGTTTATGTTGCCGACCTTTCATCTCGTTATGTATATGCATTCAGTACTTAGTAATTGATAAATCCCAGAACAAGAAATGTAAAAAATCCCACTATACTTCTGCAGGTTTATATCAATTATGTTGGCAAGCTACTGGATGGAAAAATTGTTCATTCTAATGCTGATGAAACGCCCTACAAATTTATGCTTGGTAAATAATGGCAAACAGCATGGGATTTTTTCTACCATGTATGGATTTTAAGTCTAATGCCTAAAATGCATATTTCGGACTACAGGTGCTGAGAAAGTGATCCGTGGATGGGATCTTGGTATTATCGGTAATCATCTCGAAGCTAGCTTACTATTTAATATGTATGTCGGTCATTGTTTCTAGTATGGTTTACAGCTTATGATGTCCATGATAGGTATGGCGTCGGCGACAAAAGGAGGCTAACTATCCCTCCATCACTTCGGTATGCATTTGACAGTGTTTTCTTTTTAGCTTCCTATTCTATATATGTATACCCTCACAATAATGCTGCTCACGTCTATTCTTCAGTGGCATCGGTTCTGGATCAGTTAGTAAATCATCCAAATATTCAACAATCATTTATGAAGTTGAGTTGGTGGAAGTCCGTTGAAGTAACTACACCTGTTGTTTGATGCCGAAGGCTGCAACAGAGGAAGTGGATTTTTGTCGGTCTAGAGAGTGAGAATGCATAGTTTCTTCAACATAGCTTAGGCTATGTTTTGTTCTGCAGAACTATTCTGAAAAGGAATCATAATAAAAAGGCAAAGACTATGAACTATGTACTTGATTACCATTTCGGTTGGCAATAATATAACTTTGTTCTCGTGTTTTATATATGCTTATGCACAAGAAGCATACGTCTATGTCTATGGAACGCGAGATAGTTTTGTCTATATGAAAATCATGAGACATGTGGTAGCATGGAAAGACGAAGGGTTGCTCTCTACATTGAATTGGGCAGGTTGCCTCATCACATCCTCTTTGATTTTGAAGTACTATCATAAGACTTTTGGAGCTCTATTCTTTCGAAAATTCTGCTATGGAGTTTGTTTTGTTTGTAGGAGTGGAAATCACATGAAGTCCCCCCTGGAATTCTGATCTCACGGATATTTTGCTTTTTTTGTTTTTTGAAAAGGGTAGCCCGGCCTCTGCATCATGATGATGCACACAACCATTTTATTGTAATTTAAAGGAGTATTAAGAGTAATACAAAACTGAAAGGTAGAGAAGTTGCTGCCATAGTGAGTACAAGACAGCCACTAGGATAACGATAGAACGAAACTCTAAGGAGCGCAACTTCTTCGATCATGCCACAGCGTTATATTTATCTTCGGTTTAAGGAAATGCTTGTGGAATCAGTTTCGACAAGGTATTTGTACTTATTCTATGGATCTTTGTGGTGAGTTGACACTGTTGGATCATGCCTTTGTGTTCGGAAATCGGAAGGAGAGTACGACCTAAGGGCAAGAATACATGTGTTATCCTAACCTCTTCTCAAGTCTTAACAAGTCTATTTTTGCAAGATAAGCATGTCCTTCTACTACATGTGTTTAGTCTTTGTACCAGATTCTTGAAACCTAAGCATTTCTACATGGACATTTGCTTGATACTTCTCTCCCATGTAATTTTCTGAAGATGGTTTCCAACATTCCATGCCATGGTCAATGTACCAAAATCTTAGACTCATCCATATGAGGTCGGCCGGTGAGGACATTTTATAAATCTTACAGTGAAAGTGGCTATCTGTTCATGAAGTGTTCCTGTTGTGAGTGGCGAAAAAAGCAATCTCGCCCGGGGTTCCATTTCGGGGGCTTATCCTGGGGGCCAAACGGTCAATCAAGATTCGCTCGGCTTTCAGCTAGGACCCATCCCATTTTAGAACAAAGTCCCTCAAAAAATCCAATTTATATTAGCATATCACGATGCTAGAACATCAGATAGGTAACTCACATGATGATTTTAGGGGACATGTGCATTGCACGTGCAGAATTATTAGTTTGATCAAAGAAACGAAAAATTCAAACAAAAAAAGTTTAAGGGGTGGGGACTTTAAGGGCATGTAACATCCCAAAATTATTAACAAGTAGTATTAGTTCCAAAAATGAGAGCCAACAAAAACTTTTGTTAAATTATATGTGTTGATCTTGTATTCTTGCTTGTGTTGTTTATTTCTTCTTGTTTGTGTGTTGCTTGCTCAATTTTGAAAACATAAAGAAAAGAAGAGGAATAAAATAAAAGCAAAACAAGAAAAATAAATGTGGCAAGTGCCACACAAATTCTCCAAGTAAGGATCTCATTTTGTTTCCAACAAAATTTAGTGGAGTGGTAGTACAAACCCTCCCATTTCATCCTTACTACTTATCTCTCTCAAATAAATATTTTGAACTAGCTTTAAAATTCTAAAGTAAATTAAAAAGAAATAAAACTAAATTTCCATAATTAAAACCTTATGAAAGAAAATGTTTTAAAACATTTTATTATTTTATGCCAATTTTTGTGGAGCTTCTGTACATTATGAGAAGACCCCACAAATTTTGCCAAATTTTTATAAATTGATTTAGTGCCTCAAATTAAATCAAGAAGTGCTTCTGGATTTAAACAGAAGGACTAAAACGTAATTCAAAGAAAGAAGAAGGAAAAGAAGCAGAGCACAGGAGCCAGGGGGTTTTTGCAAAACCGTCGTCATCTCCTACCTCCCCTAGCTCACTGTCGCCGTGCGTGTCGCCATGGCCGCAGCTCGCTCGTCGCCGTTCCCCGGCCCCCCAGGGCCCCCTTGCCCGCGTTCACCCTCGCCCCCGAGCCTCTGCACCCTCTGCGGGCAGAGGAGACCCTCTCCCCTCGCCTTAACGCCGCTGTCTCCCGTTTCTCCGCCGAGGATGAACGGACGGCACCGGCCAAAATTGGCCCAGCCCGCGGCACCTCGCCACGCGATCCTCTACGCCACGAACCCTAACCCATGCCCGGACCCCCCAGACACCGCGCGCCGGCCTCTCCCGCCCTTTGGACGCCGCTGGACCGCGACCACCGTGCGCCGCCATCGCGCCTATTTAAGCTCGAGCCGCACCTCGCATTTCCCCACACCCCACTGCCTCTCCCTTGCTCCACCACACCCTCCACTCACCCGTGCACCACCAGAAGGGCAGGGCCGCTGCCGCGAGCTCGCAGCTGCTCGTGCCCGTGATCGACAGCCCGAGGTAGGCGACGACACGGCCGTGCCGTGCTGCTGCTTCCCTCTCATTTCTCTGGCCCGTACTCTCTTCCCCTTTGGACACTGCGCTCACCCACCTCTTTTTCCCTCATTTTCGTGCACATACGCGTCGCCAGGAGCTCACCGGAGTCCGCTGCCGAGGCCGTGGAAGTCCGGGAACTCGCCGCCGACGAACCAGCCCTCCCCAACAAGCGCAAGTTCATCCAGCAGCCTTACCCGAGCCTCCGCCGTCGATCCACGCCTTCGCCGAGCCTACCCGTGCCCCCTAGGTGAGATTCCGACCATCACCGTGCCGCCGGCGCGGCGGCGCCGCCCATTTTTGGTCGTCGCCGCTCGCGGGCTCTGAGAGCCGTTGGATCTAGATCCAACAGCAACGTACCGCTTCGCCTTAGCCAGCCGCTGATGGGCTGACCCCACCTGTCAGGGTTTTATTAATTTCCCCGCGTACACTGAGCCGCTGACCAGTGGGTCCCCCTTGTCAGCACTTTCAACATTATCCACAACAGTGGATTTTCTTAATTCAATTTCTCTGCAAATTTCAATACTGGTATCAACTTTAAAAATCAATAACTTGAGATTTAGGAATCCAAATAAATCAAAATCAATTGTTCTGGAAAGCTTATGAAATTGTGTAACCAACCCCATTGGTCTCATGTCATTTAATTAAATAATTAAAAAGTATTATTGAAAATGCCACAGAAGGTTTAAAATCTAAACTTGTTTGTTTCTGATACTCTGTTAGTCCAAATAATTCCAAACCAATTTTTCTAGCTTAGTACTGCCTTGTGTTAGCTCCCCTAATTTTGGTAGAATTAATTAAGCAATATTAATTGTTGACTTTAAGATAAACCCTTCTGGACTAAAACAAACAAATAGGTTTATTGTTGACCCAAATGAGTTAGGACCAATTTTGTTAGCTCACATATAGCCATGCTTACTTACCCCTAAAAGGATTTAATTTTTGAAACAACAGAACTTATTTGATTGCCAAAACTTGATTATTAAGCTACTGGATTCAAACCAATGTGTAGGGAGTTTGGTAACTCCAAATGATCCAATTCAAATTGGGTTGTCTTCTACACATCAGTAGCTTTCTATAGAAATTTAGTTTGTATTTTTGTGACCAACAGAACTCAAGTTGTGGAATTAAACTTGTTTAACAAGTTTCTGCCATAATTTGGACATAAACAAATAATGTTTAATTCAATTATTTTGAAATCAAATTGTATTGTTTGATGATCCAGTGGCTATTTAGAGCATTTAGGATTGTGATACTGTGATGTTGTGATGTTGTTTGAATAGTTTAGTGATTGCTTGTATTTGTTTGTTTATCGATTAGACGAGAACGTTGCTGGATTTATCGAGGAGGGGAATTTGCTGAACCTGAAGATCAAGATCAAGGCCACTTTGCCGAGCAAGGCAAGCTACTCTCTGAGCTTGCACCTAAACATATATGCATCTACTTTGATCAAATGATTTACTCTTAAAACCAATGGTTTACAAAACCTTTTCAAAAAGTGTATGGAAATTATTTTGCCACCCTATGTAGTAGTTATATGAAACTTTAGGATGGAAAACAATGTTGTTTATTCAAAACTCCTTTGGAAATACTTGTGTGGTTATGGAATGCCGAGATGTCGGTATTGAAGTGGAGAAATGAAGGATGTTGATGTTTATGAAAAATGCACAGTGTCCTAGTACTATGACAACCAATCTTAATCTGTGCGACCACATTTACCCCCATATGGGAACGGGGCTTAGTCATATAATTTGCTCTTATTAGTATGGGATACCTCATCGACGGAGATGACTCCGTTATGCATGAGGGGATGGTTTGTGAACTCCCCTGACCTGGGTCCTCGCTCAAACTCTATGGAAAGATAAGGAGGAGGATTGAAGACTTCATAAATGTGGTCGCCGGGAAAAACATATGAGTCCTCACACTTAGGGTTGCCGACGGGGACCGGACTGAGTGTTGGTGGGAATTATCATATGGGTAGGATCCTATACTAGCATGAGCAAAGGAGAGGCTAGGGTCGGTGGCTCAACTTCGCATACACCTTGTATGGCGGGACGTGGCTGACACGATGAGTTACCGGATGGATGTGGGTTAAAAGCGTGCTACCTCTGCAGAGGGTCAAAACTATTCGAATAGCCGAGTCCTCGGATATGGACAATTGGGAAGCTGTCCTAAGATCATGTGCAAGTTTTTGGAAAAGCTTTTAAGTTTAAAGAACTGAAATGGTGATGGTGTTAAACAACTATACCAAATGGAGTGGTATGAGTTGTGGAATAAATGGACCATGGTGAGCCCTGGTCAGGAAAAGGAGAAGTTTTTGGAGAAACAAAGAGATGGTGACTTCTTTTAAAAACAGTTATAAAACTCTTCTTACCTTTTTCAATAAAGATATAGAGATGTTTTAAAAATAAAAGTTGTAAGTTAAAAAAACTAGTGCATACTCATGTTGGGGTAGTTTGCGAGTACATTCAAATGTACTCATATTGGTTTCGTCCCTGGCTATTGTCCTAGCCAGACTACGAGGAGGAGCACTACGCCGAGCAGGAGTATGGTGACTTCTATGCGAACTAAGGATCTCCACAAGTCAGCTGCCTGTCGGGTCGTCATCGTTAGAATGATGTCTACTACGCCGTAGCTTCCGCTGATATTTTGGTTTGGCCCATGAAGGCACCTATGTAAGAACTTGGTCTAAATGACCATTTATGTAAGACTTTTATTCGGTACTGTAATGGATGTAAACTTTGGTATCCAATTCGGATTATGTGCAACGACAGACTGATCACGGGATCGTTGTGTTAAGCATAATCGGGTATTTCGGACAGCTAGTCCGGGGTCCCCACAGACTTGGTATCAGAGCCATCCTGACTTTAGGAAACCTTAGTTAGCATGGTCGTTTGTCAAATGTTACAAAAAGATGAATTTCTAAAGAAAGGAAAGAAGTATTTTTGAAAACTGCTTATCTCCAATCCTCTTACTTATACAAAATTTTACTCTCATTAAATATTATATTTTCCTTTGTATCCTTAAAATTGTGCACACTTCTCTTTAAACTTAAATTTCGACTCACTTGTTGCCCACTACATTTAAAATTTTGGTACACTCGTCAGCTACTAACTTAAAACTTGCTTAAAAATTTGTAGATGGCACTCCACTGGACCGAGTTCGTTCAGTTGAGAAGGATAGCAAGCTGACGTTCGAGAGTGACTTGTTCGAGTTGACCAAGCTGTTAGGTCGCCCCGCTCCAGAGTTTGAGGGAGCTCAGATTGATGTTCACGGTGTCGGAAGGCTGAGCTGGCTCATCAGGTCGTCAGTTCGCAGGAACATCAAGTCTCCCAGTTCCAGGACGCTCGTCTTCACCACCAAGGAGGCCACCTGGGTTGACGGTCTCTGTACTGCTACACAGAGGATGCTAGCCCGACTTTGTGAGGAGCACAAGGCGGAGTTAGTAGACTCCCGTTTCCGGTTCTACGGGAGGCGCAACTGCGACGGACACCCTACTCCTTCCCCTTGCCACCCGATGTTTGGGAGCTACATCATGGACATGGAGCTCTTACTTCAGCACACTCAGGATGATCTGTTGCGCACTAGGATTCAGCTTCGCTTTGACCGCGAGTCGCTCGTTGAGCTTCGCGAGAGTGAGGAGAAGCTGCTGGAGGAGAAGGTCGCTCTTCTCGGAAGAGGGCCCAGCTGAGGAGGACCATCGTGAAGCTCCGCAAAAGGTGGCGGAGCAGGACCAGCTGATCGAGGATCTAGAGCACCATACTGACGAGATGGAGGAGGAGGGCGAGGATCTCCGCAAGGAGAACAACGCTTTCCTCAGTGACGATGATGACTTTGTGGAGGAGATGGACTGTGAGGAGGAGATGATGAGGAGGAGTTAGTTGACGAGGAGGAGGAGCCACTCGAGGCAGTTCTCGAGGACGAGGAGGAGGATCCCGAGGAGCCACTCTACCAGTCAGATGCTGACGTGTTAGAGCTGGAGGTTCCACCTCAGTAGGCGAGTGACTTGATCACTACCGCAGGATTAGGTTGACCCCTATCACTAGTCGAGTAGAAGTAGTGGTTCTTTTGGAAACCAGATGCTATGTATCTTAGATGTAAGGTGATGTTGTAAGCTTGAGGTTGTAAGCTTGATGTTGTTGTGAACTCCTTGATGTGATGTTTGTGAAATATAAGTATGTTTGTCTTGTTAGATCTGTGTAAATATTTTCATATAATCCTTAAATTAATCAACCACTTGCGAAATCGTCTTTCCCTTAGTCGAACTTTTCTTGCCTTGCCTCTTATACCCGGTGTGCTTCAGGATGCCGCCCCGTCGCGCAATGCGGAGGATCAGGATCAGCACCACCACCACCGGACCCAACCCCCCCAACTTCTCGCGCTTATCATGGAGGAACGTGAAAATGCCCGGCAGAGCGCCAGCTCATCTCACTGCCTTACAACAACTCGCAGCCGCTTACAACAACAACAACAACAACAACAACAACAATGGTGGTAATGGCAATGGCAATGAGAACCAGCGATCCACCTTAGGCGATTTCCAGAAGACCAACCCACCTACCTTCTCCAAGGGACTTCACCCACTGGAAGCCGATGATTGGCTTCGCACCATCGACAACAATCTCAAGTTGCTGCTGTGGGAGAAATGAAAAGTGCTGTATGCAACCCACTATCTCGCTGGACCTGCAAGAGCTTGGTGGGAAACTACCAAGGCTCTCCAGCAGCTGATCATGTCATCAACTGGGCTGAGTTCCAGGAGAAATTCGCAAGAAGCACATTCCCTATGGACTCATTGAAAGGAAGAAGGATGAATTCCGCAAGCTGAGGCAGGGAAGTAGAGATGTGGTCGGTTATCTTGAGGAGTTTACCGACTTATCTCGGTATGCTCCTGATGACACCGACAAAGAAGAGAAGAAGATGGAGCGTTTCATGAGTGGACTTCATGATGAACTGCAGTGTGCTTGGTTATCCATGACTTCCGTGATCTGGAGTCACTTGTGGACAAAGCCATCCAGCTAGACCAAGCGCAAGTCTATGTTGAAGGTCGCAAGAGGAGGATGAATGCTCAGGAAGGTTCGAGCAGTCAGAAGCCTCGTATCTTTCAGCAAAACCCCAAACCTGCCTATCGACCACCCCAAGCTCCACGCCCCAATTTCCCTAACCGCCCAAACAACTTCAACCGCCCCAATGACAATAACCGTCCCAGAGGAAACTTCAACAACTTCAACCCCAATGCCAATGTTGTCTGCTTTGAATGTGGCAACAAAGGTCACTACTCCAGGAATGCCCCAATCCCAAGAGGAATGTTCAGCGCCCCAATGCGGCACCGAACAATGGTCAAGGCCGCAATGGAAATGGTAATGGCAAGAATGCCGCACCCCGCGGAAATGCTGCTGTTGTCAAGGGTCGTCTGCACCACATCAATGCTGAAGAAGCTCAGGATGCGCCGGATGTTGTGCTGGGTACGTTCCTTGTCAACTCAGTACCTGCAACTGTTCTGTTTGATTCTGGTGCAACACATTCATTTGTTACCGAGGAGTTTGTTGCTAAGGGAGGTTTAGTAGAAGGCTTCCTAACTAAAACCTTGAGTATACAAATCCCTGGTTCCACCCTAGAAACCAAGAGATTTTGTCCAAATACTGCCATAGAGATTTCAGGCGAAAAATTTGCAGCCGACCTAATTGTTTTAGGAACCCAAGGCATAGATGTCATACTCGGTATGAATTGGCTAGCCAAGTACCATGGTCGAATTGACTGTGCCAGAAGAGCTGTATCCATCACCACCGACAAAGAAGTAGAAGTGGAGTATGTGTCTGAACCCAATCACTCCCAACCAGGCTGCCATGAGAGCATAGCTCGACCCACCCTAGATGAGATCCGTGTTGTTCACCTATTCCGAGATGTTTTCCCTGAGGAATTACCTGGTATGCCGCCAGACCGGGAAATTGAGTTCATAATTGAGCTTATCCCAGGAACAGCCCCAATATCCCAAAGGCCTTATCGGATGAATCCGGAAGAACTGGTTGAGTTGAAGAAGCAGTTGGCAGATATGCTCAGCAAAGGACTTGTTCGTCCAAGTGCTTCACCCTGGGGATCACCCATTATTTTTGTGGACAAGAGAGACGGTACCACACGACTGTGTGTGGATTATCGCAGGCTAAATGACGTGACCATTAAAAACAAGTACCCCTTCCCAAGATCGAGGATCTGTTCGATCAGATGAACGGAGCCCGAGTCTTTTCAAAGATCGATCTTCGGACAGGATACCATCAGTTGAAGATCCGAGAGACAGACATTCCCAAGACCGCCTTCACCACTCGTTACGGTTTGTTTGAATACACCGTGATGTCCTTTGGTCTGACCAATGCCCCAGCCTATTTCATGAATCTCATGAACAAGATTTTCATGGAGTACCTCGACAAGTTCGTGGTAGTTTTCCTTGATGACATCCTTATTTATTCCAAGACCGAAGAAGAACATGCTGAACACCTGCGTCTAGTTTTGGAGACCCTCCGAGAGCACCAGCTGTATGCCAAGCTTAGCAAGTGTGAGTTTTGGCTCATGAAGTGGCATTTCTCGGACATATAGTATCTGCTGGAGGAATTTCTGTTGACCCAGAGAAGATCCAAGCCATTATTGACTGGTTATCCCCAACCAGTGTACTGAAATCCGAAGCTTTCTCGGACTCGCCGGTTATTACCGCAAGTTCGTTGAAGGATTTTCCAGTATAGCCAAGCCCTTGACCCAACTGTTGAAGAAGGACAAGAAATTTGAATGGACTCAGAAGTGCGAAGATAGTTTCCAAGAGTTGAAGAAGAGACTAACCTCCACCCCAATCCTGGTTATGCCAGACGTCACCCAGAGTTTCGACGTGTATTGCGATGCATCACGCCTCGGACTTGGTTGCGTTCTGATGCAAGAAGGCAAAGTTGTGTCGTATCTGTCCCGGCAGTTGCGACCGCATGAAGAGAATTACCCAACCCATGACCTGGAATTAGCTGCTGTTGTCCTTGCTCTTAAAAAGTGGCGTCCCTATCTTGCGGGACATCGCTGTGAGATCTATACGGATCATAAGAGCTTGAAGTATATTTTCACCCAGAAGGAGTTGAACCTGCGACAGAGGAGATGGATGGAATTAATCAAGGATTATGATATTGGAATCCACTATCACCCCGGAAAGGCTAATGTAGTTGCCGATGCCCTTAGTCGCAAACCCTGTACCCTGAATGCCCTGATCCAAGCCGAACAACCAGCCTTGTTCAAAGAGTTCGAAGATTTTGGACTAGAACTTGTTAGCCATGGATATCTCGCCAATTTGGAGTTAGCCCCAACCCTGATGGATCAAATCAAAGAAGCCCAAAAAGGTCATGAAAGCATTGAAGGAATTAGGAAGAAGATCTCCCTCAGCAAAGCACCCGGTTTTACCGAAGATGCTGAAGGAGTGCTGAAATTCAATGATCGTATCTGTGTGCCCAATGTCACGGAACTTAAGGAGTTAATCCTGAAGGAAGCCCATGAGACCCCTTATTCAATCCACCCCGGCGGAACCAAAATGTACCAAGACCTTCGAGAAAGATTTTGGTGGCATGGAATGAAGCGAGAGATTGGTTCTTTCGTAGCCAAGTGTGATATCTGTCAGCGAGTCAAGGCTGAACATCAGCGCCCGCTGGATTGCTTCAACCTTTGAAAATTCCCGAGTGGAAGTGGGATGAGATTGGAATGGATTTTATTACCGGACTTCCAAGATCCAACCGAGGCCATGATTCAATCTGGGTCATCGTTGATCGATTGACCAAGGTTGCTCATTTTATACCTGTCAAGACCACCATACCGGAGCTCAGTTAGCAGACTTGTATATTTCCAGAATAGTAAGCCTGCATGGTGTGCCTAAGAAGATTGTATCTGATAGAGGTACGCAATTCACCTCAAGATTCTGGAAATCCCTTCATGAAGCCCTCGGAACCAAGTTAGCATTTAGCACAGCTTATCATCCCCAGACCGATGGCCAAACTGAGCGAGTGAACCAGATATTGGAGGACATGCTTCGCGCATGTGTTCTATCCTATGGTTCCAAGTGGGAAGATTGTCTTCCGTTTGCAGAGTTCTCATACAACAATAGTTATCAGTCCAGTCTGCAAATGGCCCCTTTTGAAGCCCTTTACGGCAAGAAGTGTCGTACACCCCTGAATTGGTCCGATACCGGAGAAAGCAAATTGTTCGGTCCAGATACCCTCCGTGAAGCTGAAGAGCAAGTTCAGCTTATTCGTGAACGCCTCAAAACTGCCCAATCCCGTCAGAAGAGTTACGCTGACACCAAGCGCCGTGACCTCACTTTCAGTATCGGAGATTATATCTCCGAGTGACACCCCTCAAAGGAATGCAGCGTTTCCATGTCAAGGAAAGTTAGCGCCAAGGTATATTGGACCCTTCAAGATCATCGCTCGTCGAGGAGAAGTATCCTATCAGCTGGAATTGCCACCGGAGTTAGGAGATTATCATGATGTCTTCCACATTTCCTTGCTCCGGAAGTGTCTTGAAGTTCCTGACCAGCCTGATGTTTTCAAAAACATCGACCACCTCTCCATCGACCTGAACCAAGATTTGACTTATCGCGAGAGACCCCTCAAGATTCTCGAAGAAGATGTTCGTGTTACCCGAAGACGTGCGATCAAGTTTTACAAAGTCCAGTGGACTAACCACTCTGAAGAAGAAGCAACTTGGGAACGTGAAGATTATCTTAGGAGCGAATTCCCAGGCCTCTTTAGTACCTAAGCCTAGCAAATCTCGGGACGAGATTTATTTTAAGGAGGGAAGGATTGTAACATCCCAAAATTATTAACAAGTATTATTATTCCAAAAATGAGAGCCAACAAAAACTTTTGTTAAATTATATGTGTTGATCTATTCTTGCTTGTGTTGTTTATTTCTTCTTGTTTGTGTGTTGCTTGCTCTATTTGAAAACATAAAGAAAAGAAGAGAATAAAATAAAAGCAAAACAAGAAAAATAAATGTGGCAAGTGCCACACAAATTCTCCAAGTGAGGATCTCATTTTGTTTCCAACAAAATTTAGTGGAGTGGTATTGCAAACCCTCCCATTTCATCCTTACTACTTATCTCTCTCAAATAATATTTTCAAACTAGTTTTAAAATTCAAAAGTAAACAAAAAAAAAAAAAAATGCCATAATTAAAACACTATAAAAGAAAATGTTTCAAAACATTTTATTATTTTATGCCAATTTTTGTGGAGCTTCTGTACATTATGGAAGGCCCCACAAATTTTGCCAAATTTTTATAAATTGATTTAGTGCCTCAAATTAAATCAAGAAGTGCTTCTGGATTTAAACAGAAGGACTAAAACGTAATTAAAGAAAGAAGAAGGAAAAGAAGCAGAGCACAGGAGCCAGGGGGTTTTTGCAAAACCGTCATCGTCTCCTACCTCCCCTAGCTCACTGTCGCCGTGCGTGTCGCCATGGCCGCAGCTCGCTCGTCGCCGTTCCCCGGCCCCCCAGGGCCCCCTTGCCCGCGTTCACCCTCGCCCCCGAGCCTCTGCACCCTCTGCGGGCAGAGGAGACCCTCTCCCCTCGCCTTAACGCCGCTGTCTCCCGTTTCTCCGCCGAGGATGAACGGACGGCGCCGGCCAAAATTGGCCCAGCCCGTGGCACCTCGCCACGCGATCCTCTACGCCACGAACCCTAGCCCACGCCCGGACCCCCCAGACACCGCGCGCCGGCCTCTCCCGCCCTTGGACGCCGCTGGACCGCGACCACCGTGCGCCGCCGTCGCGCCTATTTAAGCTCGAGCCGCACCTCGCATTTCCCCACACCCCACTGCCTCTCCCTTGCTCCACCATACCCTCCACTCGCCCGTGCACCACCAGAAGGGCTGGGCCGCTGCCGCGAGCTCACAGCTGCTCGTGCCCGTGCTCGACAGCCCGAGGTAGGCGACGACACGGCCGTGCCGTGCTGCTGCTTCCCTCTCATTTCTCTAGCCCGTACTCTCTTCCCCTTTGGACACCGCGCTCACCCACCTCCTTTTCCCTCGTTTTCGTGCACAGACGCGTCGCCAGGAGCTCGCCGGAGTCCGCTGCCGAGGCCGTGGAAGTCCGGGAACTCGCCGCCGACGAACCAGCCCTCCCCAACAAGCGCAAGTTCATCCAGCAGCCTTACCCGAGCCTCCGCCGTCGATCCACGCCTTCGCCGATCCTACCCGAGCCCCCTAGGTGAGATTCCGACCATCACCGTGCCGCCGGCGCGGCGGCGCCGCCCATTTTTGGTCGTCGCCGCTCGCGGGCTCTGAGAGCCGTTGGATCTAGATCCAACGGCAACGTACCGCTTCGCCTTAGCCAGCCGCTGACGGGCTAACCCCACCCGTCAGGGTTTTATTAATTTCCCCGCGTACACTGAGCCGCTGACCAGTGGGTCCCCCTTGTCAGCACTTTCAACATTATCCACAACAGTGGATTTTCTTAATTCAATTTCTCTGCAAATTTCAATACTGGTATCAACTTTAAAAATCAATAACTTGAGATTTATGAATCCAAATAAATCAAACTCAATTGTTCTGGAAAGCTTATGAAATTGTTTAACCAACCCCATTGGTCTCATGTCATTTAATTAAATAATTAAAAAGTATTATTGAAAATTCCACAGAAGGTTTAAAATCTAAACTTGTTTGTTTCTGATACTCTGTTTGTCCAAATATTTGCAAACCAATTTTGGTAGCTTAGTACTGCCTTGTATTAGCTCCCCTAATTTTGGTAGAATTAATTAAGCAATATTAATTGTTGACTTTAAGATAAACCCTTCTGGACTAAAACAAACAAATAGGTTTATTAGTTGACCCAAATGAGTTAGGAACAATTTTGTTAGCTCACATATAGCCATGCTTACTTACCCCTAAAAGGATTTAATTTTTGAAACAACAGAACTTATTTGATTACCAAAACTTGATTATTAAGCTACTGGATTCAAACCAATGTGTAGGGAGTTTGGTAAGTCCAAATGATCCAATTAAAATTGGGTTGTCTTCTACACATCAGTAGCTTTCTATAGAAATTTAGTTTGTATTTTGTGACCAACAGAACTCAAGTTGTGGAATTAAACATGTTTAACAAGTTTCTTCCATATTTTGGACATAAGCAAATAATGTTTAATTCAATTATTTTGAAATTAAATTGTATTGTTTGATGAATGCAGTGGCTATTTAGAGCATTTAGGATTGTGATACTGTGATGTTGTGATGTTGTTTGAATAGTTTAGTGATTGCTTGTATTTGTTTGTTTATCGATTAGACGAGAACGTTGCTGGATTTATCGAGGAAGGGGAATTTGCTGAACCTGAAGATCAAGATCAAGGCCACTTTGCCGAGCAAGGAAGCTACTCTCTGAGCTTGCACCTAAACATATATGCATCTACTTTGATCAAATGATTTACTCTTAAAGCAATGATTTACAAAACCTTTTCAAAAAGTGTATGGAAATTATTTTGCCACCCTATGTAGTAGTTATATGAAACTTTAGGATGGGACACAATGTTGTTTATTCAAAAATCCTTTGGAAATACTTGTGTGGTTATGGAATGCCGAGATGTCAGTATTGAAGTGGAGAAATGAAGGATGTTGATGTTTATGAAAAATGCACAGTGTCCTAGTACTATGACAACCAATCTTAATCTGTGCGACCACATTTACCCCCATATGGGAACGGGGCTTAGTCATATAATTTGCTCTTATTAGTATGGGATACCTCATCAACGGAGATGACTCCGTTATGCATGAGGGGATGGTTTGTGAACTCCCCTGACCTGGGTCCTCGCTCAAACTCTATGGAAAGATAAGGAGGAGGATTGAAGACTTCATCAATGTGGTCGCCGGGAAAAACATATGAGTCCTCACACTTGGGGTTGCCGACGGGGACCGGACTGAGTGTCGGTGGGAATTATCATATGGGTAGGATCCTATACTAGCATGAGCAAAGGAGAGGCTAGGGTCGGTGGCTCAACTTCGCATACACCTTGTATGGCGGGACGTGGCTAACACGATGAGTTACCGGATGGATGTGGGTTAAAAGCGTGCTACCTCTGCAGAGGGTTAAAACTATTCGATAGCCGAGTCCTCGGATATGGACAATTGGGAAGCTGTCCTAAGATCATGTGCAAGTTTTTGGAAAAGCTTTTAAGTTTAAAAGAACTGAAAATGGTGATGGTGTTAAACAACTATACCAAATGGAGTGGTATGAGTTGTGGGAATAAATGGACCATGGTGAGCCCTGGTCAGGAAAAGGAGAAGTTTTTGGAGAAACAAAAGAGATGGTGACTTCTTTTAAAAACAGTTATAAAACTCTTCTTACCTTTTTCAATAAAGATATAGAGATGTTTTAAATAGATAAAAGTTGTAAGTTAAAACAAGCCTAGTGCATACTCATGTTGGGGTAGTTTGCGAGTACATTCAAATGTACTCATATTGGTTTCGTCCCTGGCTATTGTCCTAGCCAGACTACGAGGAGGAGCACTACGCCGAGCAGGAGTATGGTGACTTCTATGCGAACTAAGGATCTCCACAAGTCAGCTGCCTGTCGGGTCGTCATCGTTAGAATGATGTCTACTACGCCGTAGCTTCCGCTGATATTTTGGTTTGGCCCATGAAGGCACCTATGTAAGAACTTGGTCTAAATGACCATTTATGTAAGACTTTTATTCAGTACTGTAATGGATGTAAACTTTGGTATCCAATTCGGATTATGTGCAACGACAGACTGATCACGGGATCGTTGTGTTAAGCATAATCGGGTATTTCGGACAGCTAGTCCGGGGTCCCCACAGACTTGGTATCAGAGCCATCATGACTTTAGGAAACCTTAGTTAGCATGGTCGTTTGTCAAATGATACCAAAAAGATGAATTTCTAAAGAGAAAGGAAAGAGGTATTTTTGAAAACTGCTTATCTCCAACCCTCTTACTTATACAAAATTTTACTCATTAAATATTATATTTTTCCTTGTATCCTTAAAATTGTGCACACTTATCTTTAAACTTAAATTTCAACTCACTTGTTGCCCACTACATTTAAAATTTTGGTACACTCGTCAGCTACTAACTTAAAACTTGCTTAAAAATTTGTAGATGGCACTCCACTGGACCGAGTTCGTTCAGTTGGAGAAGGATAGCAAGCTGACGTTCGAGAGTGACTTGCTCGAGTTGACCAAGCTGTTAGGTCGCCCCGCTCCAGAGTTTGAGGGAGCTCAGATTGATGTTCACGGTGTCGGAAGGCTGAGCTAGCCCATGAAGGCACCTATGTAAGAACTTGGTCTAAATGACCATTTATGTAAGACTTTTATTCAGTACTGTAATGGATGTAAACTTTGGTATCCAATTCGGATTATGTGCAACGACAAACTGATCATGGGATCGTTGTGTTAAGCATAATCGGGTATTTCGGACAGCTAGTCCGGGGTCCCCACAGGGCATCTCTAGCTAATCCCTAAAAAACGGTCACAGGAGAAAAAACCGGTTTGCTCCTCTAAACCGCACCTAACCCATCGCTTATAACGTTTAGAGGAGAAAAAATATAAGCGACTCCTCAAATCTCAGCCGAGGTCTCTCAAATATACTCGACCTCCCTACTCCAGAGTAGAAATGTCTTCCTCTCCTCCCCCGCCCGAGCCACCACCTCTTCTAGCCACCGATGGCAATCTCGCCCGCCGCCATCGCCCCCCCCCCCCAACAGCCCTGATTACAGTCGGAATGGAACCTGAAGGCTCCTCCGCAACCCCGCCGACCATGTCCGCTAGCGCGCCGCCACTGAAATCGACCCAGGCAGCGAAATTGACTCCAACTGTTAGCTCCGGAAGAGGCCAAGCCGGCGGAGGCTAGGATGCCGCTCGCCGAGGCGGAGAAGAAGGCGGCGACGGAGGCCATGATGCCGCTCGTGGAGGAGGAGGAGGAGGAGGCAAATTTATAGAAGGCGGTGTCGCCACCTACGGCTCATACCCCGCTCAGCCACCACTTATCCTCCTAGTCCGATGAGTTTAGCTGTTGTCGCCGCCACCAAGGGCCACGATGGCTAAGTGCTCGATGAAATGCCGAGGCAAAATTAACTTCTTCTTTCGTTTCAGTGATAGATTGCGGCCATTTCGGTGATGAATTGTTATTGTTGTTTGTCTAGTTTCATGTCTAAATTAGAGAATGTATGAACTTATATGTCTATTATTTATTTGTGGTGTATGTTCAATTTGAGTTATTCTAAAGGACGAAATACTGTGCAAATGTTTGAAATATATGTGAAAAGGAAATAGATTTGGGCCAAAACAATTTAAGGAGTTAAATATAACCGTTAGTAACCGTCACCTTTTAACTCCTGAAATTATAAAAATTTAAAGATAAAATCAATATAAGAGACTAAATTTTAGGGGATCGGCGGCTAGAGATGTCCTAAAGTTTGCACCATCTCCAGTTCCTCCAAAACAAGCTAGAGGTGCATGTAAACTGTTATAGGAGTCTGCTACAATTACTCTAGGGCGCCATTAACCGGAAATTCATTTTGGCTAGCAGGACTATTATGCAAAAATATATTTTAAATGCCAATTTTTTCGAAAAAAACGGACACATATCTGGACATTTTATGCCGGCATCAAAAGTTTCGCAAAATAAACGACATTGTTTGTGACCCACGTAAAAAAGATAAAAAATGGTCATGCAAAAAGTCATTTTTGTGGACCGAATTTATATATTTTACACAAAACATATAAAATGGTTTTTCCCATAACTTGGTGTGACAACATAATATGTTTGGTGTCCGCCAATTGGCGCGCTACTATTTCCGTTATTTACAACGTTTGATCAACACGATCACCTGCCCTATTCGGCACACACAAAAAAAACACGATCACCACCTGCCCTAGCACGGTGGGTCGAAATAGGAAATATATATTGGGCAATAATCACGGCATATTTCTGGAATACCAAAGGTAACATGGAAATGAATTTCTGCAATCGAGCTCTTTCCTTACTTTACAGAAACCTACCTACTGTAGTCTGTAGATCTGAAAACTGCCAACTAAAGGTTCGTTCGTCTTCTCCCCCAAATCAGAACACCAAAAGCCAACACCGATGAGTCCAAAGCGCAGCTCCGCCTGCCGCTCATGGCGCACCCTCTTCCCCTCCTCCGATGATGCCGTCACGCCCTCCAGCCCGTCCCCAAGCCCATCCCCAGCGCTCATGACGCTCGCTCAGTCGCAGTCGGCCTCCAATCTTACCAATCTGCTTCCATCCCCGCAGCTTAACAGCAAGGAGATGGACGATGGCAAACCTTCTCAGCAGCCGCCCGCCGGTGATCTCGCACCCGGCATTGCGAACAGCTGCTCTGCCAAAAACGGCGTCCAGGAGGAGAAGGCTTCCACCGGTGACGGCGTGCAGGAGGATGAGGAGGAGAAGGAGAAGGCCTGCACCGATGACGGCGTCCTTGAGGAGGAGAAGGAGAAGGTTTCCCCCAATGATGGCGTTCAGGAGGAGGAGGAGGAGGAGGAGGATCTATCCCCTTCTTGTCCGGAATCCAACCCGCTCGTCGTGGAGAAGAAAAAGCCCGCCATGGCAAAGGAAAAAAAGTCGACCGGTCGTGTTTGGTCGTTACAAGACGAGTTTCGCATCCTGAATTGCCTCGCAGCGTACGTCAAATCCCATGGAGAGCCTCCAGCTCGGGCACTGCTTTGTGCTGTCGTCCGAGGACACGTTCTTGACAAGAAAGATTTCACAGTGATAGAGATTTACGAGAAGGTCCGCCGTATGAGGAACCGATACTATAGTATGCGGCAGCGCACGGCTGCTGATGGAGCTTCACCGCGTGGCGACGCTGATGACGTCCGCAAGTATGAGCTCTCCCAGAAGATTTGGGGTGATTCGCTGCCATTGCCAAAGCTTGAAACAAAAGAAAACGTCTCCGGTCAGGCGACTGAAACACGTGTCCGTAGAGAGTTTGAGGAGCTCCGGCGTATGTACCCTCACCTCACTTACCTGGTGGAGCAGATCGCCGTTGCTGACCGCGGCTGTCTGAAAAGAGCATTTCAGTTTATTGATGACAGTAAAGCCAGTGAGCTGGAGGCCAGGGTGAAGAAGCAACGGATTTCGGAAATGAAAGCAGAGCGGGACCGTAGCAGTGCACGGCGCGACGTGCTTAGCATGTTTGTCAAACACATGACATGATAAGATGGTTGATAGGTAGTTGTACGAGGCGAAGGTGAAACTCCTTTCTTTTCTAGTATGCCAACAACCTTTGCATTGTCATGCTGCTCACTAGTTTATATCCAGAAAATGCTTTCTTTTCTAGTTCAGGAATAATGGATGACCTCCAACTGCTTCACCTTTTGTACCATGAGCAAATCATACTCTTCTTATCTTGATTTATGTTTTCAATTATAGCAATTACCGAATCAATACATAATTTCTGAGAAACAATGTCAGTCTGTTTTGAAATTTGAGGGTCTGCAAGCATGACCTGTACCTAAATCCTGGATGAAATACTGAAAGATAAAGGTGCGGAAGATAATCCATTTGATAAAGAAAAAGTTGCTTTCAGACCGTAGATCCAAATGAATAATGGGATTTCTTTGTGACATTGCTATGGAAAAACAAATATACTCTTTGGAGTTACGAACCAAAGATTCAGATGTGCATCTATCTGTGTGCGCATTTGGTGTTTGCACTGCCAAAATACAACTTGAAACTTTTTCCTTTGTTCCTTTGGAAAAGACTGATTCCTCTAGAATTTCTGCCAAACATATGGTCCCTAAACACTAGTTAGAAATTCCAGGTTAGAACTAGAACTGCGAAGATGCAAGCTTGGATCATTCTACTTCCCAGGTTTGTTATCATCCTGATGTGTGGTGGTCCAGCACACCCTGCAGCCTTGTAGTTCAAGCTTGTGTTTGGTTTGTGGATCAAAGTGAAGCCAAGTGAGTGTCCTCACGCCATAGTTTTGGTGAAATGCGTCTCTTTAATCATAGTGTGCAGCTATACACACTCATCTGAACATATATTCAATGTACTAAAAGACTATGCAAGCGGCAACACAAATCAGGAGGGACTTCGCTCACTGCATTTGCTTTTTGGAATTATATATCACTACCGTGTGCATGCATTTCTTGAGAGAAACTTTGGCCAGTGGCCGCAGCGGGTTAATTATCTGTCTCCAGTTGTCTTTTCTTGTCTCTTGACCCAAATCGAGGGTTTCAAATGGTTTGAATTGTTTTAGATTTATTTCCCATGCATACCGATAAGATCTTGTGCACCTCCCAGGTCATTAGGTCACGGGTAAGGAATAATGGCTTTTCCTTGCGATATTAATATGGAAAAGCAAATCTTCTCTTAGGAGTTACGAAGATGTGCATCTATCTGTGTGTGCATTTGGTGTTTGTGTTTGCACTGCCAAAATACAACTTGAAACTTTTTTCTTTGCTCCTGCGGAAAAGACTGATTCCCGTAAAATTTCTGCCAAGGATATGTTTTCCAAACACTAGTCAGAAATACTAGGGGCTAGAACTAGAACAGCAAAGATGCACGCTTGGATTTTACTTGCATCTTCTCAATTGATTTGACAGAACACCTGCCGTTATCCTTCAAAAAATTTACTTGCCAGCTTATGAACTCCAAAAGAAGAAAGCACGCAAGCAGCTCCCAGGTTTGTTAACCAACTACCTGAAAAGGTTTGTTACCAAGCAGCTCAAGTGCTAACGCTTGACAGGCCTAAGGTTGCAAGTTGCATCCATATCCACATGTACTGAAGCGCCTAAACGGGAAAAGTAGATATGTAACAACTTGATTACATTTACAATCCTGATGTCAAGCACACCCTGCAGTCTTGTAGTTCAAGTGAAGCCAAGTGGAGATGCAAGCGGAAACATAGATGAGGATGGACTTTGCTAACTACATTTTGCTTTTTGGCATTATATACCACTACCGTATGCCTGCATTTCTTTAGAGAAACTTTGGCCAGCACTAGTAGAAACAAGACCTCTAATCCCAGTTCAAAAGCCATCCGGGACTAGTCCCCCCCTCTAGCCCCGGTTCAAAAGCCATCTGGGACTAGAGCCCAAAACGAGTCTGGACCAAAAGCCTTGTTTCTACTAGTGCAGTGACCGCGGCGGATTCATTGATTTGTGTCTCCGGTTGTCTTTTCCCGTGTCTTATCCAAATCCAGAGTTTCAAAATGGTTTGAATTTTTTAGTTCTATTACGCATGCATAGCGATATGATCTTGTGCACCTCCCAGGTCAGTAGGTCTTGGGTAATGACCAGAAAGTCGTAACACTACGGGAAACGCACAATACGCTGACGGCCGGAAGCCGTCGGCGTACGCTCGTATGCCGTCGGCGTAGCGGCCCGTCGGCGTACGCCCTCATACGC
Source organism: Poa pratensis (assembly GCA_947311845.1). Lineage (NCBI taxonomy): Eukaryota > Viridiplantae > Streptophyta > Magnoliopsida > Poales > Poaceae > Poa > Poa pratensis. Next base: position 6,588,845 of record CAMZMU010000095.1, read on the forward strand.
CGACGGCGTATAAATGCAATTTTTTTAATTTTTTGAATTTTTTTTTCTATTTCAAAATTTCTAACTCAGCTACATACTAAATCTCTAATTACACATTTAATCATAGGTCAAATTACTTACGTTGGTCAGAGTTCCCGTTCGGTCACCCATCCTCAAATTGCTCCAGCCCAATCACGCTTAACTTTTAAGTTCCTTCATTGTTAGCTTCCAAATGAGAAATGAGAACTTACTGATACTTATATCATATCAATCATGTTAACCCCTGATTTAGGATGTTACACTTTTTCATTGTTTAAATTTAGAAAATTCATTTGAATAAGTAACAATGATTGTAAAATAGTATATATTTTTAATAAATGAAAAATGAAATTATTTTTACTTTTATTTCCTTTTTACATTTAATATGAAATAATTCATATCTTTAATTCCGTTAATCGAAATTTGAAAAAAAAATGTCTATATCAATTAGAAAAATGAGAGGAATTCAAATATGACATCCATATCATCCTTTGCATTGTAGACATGTAGTCCTTTTGTGTGTACTAGTTGATAGGAAAAATGATAAATTTGAGTTTTGACAAATATTTCAAAAAAATGCTTCACAAAAAGGTCTATCATCTATAAACATGTATAACTTTCGTGTCAAATGACCAAGTTATGGCCATCCCCATGTCATAGTTTGTGATAATGTGTCCATATTTGAAACATAGGTGTGCCTTGGTATGGCAAACATTGTTGCCAAAAACAAATTCCAAATTATTTTTATAAATATCATTTTCCATTTTTAAGTGTAAAAAATGACTTTTTAATTAAGCAAGTAACAAACATATGTTACAAAATGTCATGTGCACGGTGAAAAAGATTTTATGGATGTCATATTTGGATTCCTCTCATTTTTCTAATCGATTTAGACATTTAATTTATTAAATTCCGATTTACGGATTTAAAGATATGAATTATTTCATATTAAATGGAAAATAGAAAAAAGTATACGCCGACGGCATCAAATGTAAAAAATTGAAAAAGTATATGCCCGACGGCTGCTCAAATGTAGAAAATTGAAAAAGTATACGCCGACGGCCAAAATCTCTAGGCCGACGGCATTGCCGTCGGCGTAGCTAAAAAAAAGAAAAAAATATCTCGGTTGGCCTGGTCGGGGTCTACGCCGACGGCCCCGACATTTGGCCGTCGGCGTATATCCTGGCCGTCGGCGTTTTGTGGATTTGCCGTGGTGTAAGTGCATTTGCCGGTGTTGCACGTGATATGGGTCATATACTGTACAGTCTCCATCCGGTGATCTTAATTGTTCTACTTTCATCTCGTTATTCTCTTTAACTGCTACTCCTGCTTTCCAAACTATATTGTTTCTTGACTGGACAAATCTCCACCCTCACTGTTGTACTGTCAAACAAAGCATACAACACTTACGATTACGCTGCTGAGCTGCATGAATCGGTTACGAAGTTGGGTTGAGACGGGACGGGACAGGACGGGGTCCAGGCGTCTCCTGATGGTAGCGTGTGCAAAGTTGAGTCAATGCTAGCTAATTACAAGAGCTGGGCGTCTGCCGAGTAACATTTTTCTTTATAGCATACGTCCAGAAATTATTGAAACATTTTTCCGAAAATGATCGAGATTTGTAGCATTTCCAAACATCTGGTAACATTGGAAATTACAAAAGAATCACTAACCCACCGTCAATAATGGACGCCATGCACCTATTTGCGCTAGCTGGCCAAAAGTCCGCCATGGCAGAGATCCGTCGAAGCCATATGCTAGTAAAATGTTCCTTTTTACCAGCATATGTAATTGTATTCCCCTTTTATTTTATATAAAACAAGCTGGGTCGCCCGCGCATTTGCGCGGCTAGATATACCGTATATCAAATAAAATATTTCATATGGTATTTTATGTTAGTTCTGCGTCATCTACATAACACTTATTCCAATTCATTTCTAAATGAGCGTTATTGTAGATTTATTTTATTAGATTATTGATTAAGATATATTAGAGAGAAAATAGAAGAGGTATTGACATCTGCGTATGCACATGGAACCATGGTGAGATACTATTTCCCGACTCTATCTTCCTCTGTCCTTCAGGATTTGTCTCTCTTAGGATTTTTACATCAATGGCTCGTTCTTAAACCTTGTGCTATTTTTCTCTACTCAACCGTAGTTACTTTCATTTTTTATTACTGCACTATCATGACCTTGTATGGCTCAAATCATGCTTATCTATGCTTTGTAATTACCAGTACCTTTGCTAGAGAAAAGTTATCACGCTGACCTACCGATTCTTATCATAGCTTGTCCGTTCTTGTCATACGCCATATTATCTTAGTTGTAGTCCTACTTCCAATCATTAGTATTGCATAAATCGCATACTGGCATTGAGACGCAAACTCCTTATACACGATATTATGCGTGCCTTGTACATGGTTCTTGTAAAGGTATAACTTTGATATGCATCATTGATCTGCCGCTTTTGATAGTTATGAACTCTGTGAGTAACCATAAATCACATCAATTCGTCCGTGCATTTCCCCGTACATGTTCTATTTGTGTCAGCATATGTTTTTATACACTCAATCCTAGGTTCATCCAGTGTTATTAAATTCTTTTGGTTTTAAGGCGAGCGCTTTTATATAAATATAGTGGTTCGTTTCTACACATATTTTATTCTGAAATTTGGCTTCCTATGAATTTCACATGTATTATGTTTAGAGTTGTATATATGAAATGAGTTGCATTCTTTATCCACCTAATAAAGGTTGTGTCCGCAACGCAGATTCAAAATTGTGCAAATGTAGGGGAATCTAGACAGTGTAAATTTCAACCTAAATTTAAGCTTTAAAACTTGAATCTAGGTTTGATTTTTTTTTCACAAATGTATCTAAACACATATGAACCGTCAATCTACTGGTTATTATTATTATTGATCAATAGCCCTTATATGTTCATAACTGAATGTAAATATCCTCCAGACAATTCTTCTTAATCAGGTTGGTTTTGTAAGGAATAGTCCAAACGCTGGCTCTATTTCACAACCAAACGATCACACACATGCATGATGCATAATCCTCCATCTACAAATTTAAACCACATGCACATATGACATATCTTAGTACGCATATATGTAAGCTAAGAGTGAGTAGTTACCTGGTTGTAGCGGCTAAGCACACAATGACACAATGACTATCACAATGACATAGTCCACGACACTACTACTGTGATCTGACGCATGTTCCTGCAAGTTCACGACCACCTCTTCTACTTTAATCATCATGCCAAATGTACCAGAATATGGTTTTTGCCTATTTCTTTTGAACCCGATAGAATCTAGCATATCCAGCGTAATAGCCTTGTTTAAGAAATCCGCTGATCATTTCACCAAGGCTCCAGTCCATCACCTCGTAGAATCTGAAGCTTCAGCTACCAGATTTGTTGCCCGGCTCGGAGTGCAATTGATTTTTTTTAGAAAATAGAGTGCAATTGATGGTGAACAATTGCTATCTTCCACACACTTTGCAGAAGGAAATTTTTTTATTTATCTTTGTGCTCTCTCTCTCATCCTCGCACCATGATGTCACCGCTTAGCTGGAATACATCCTTGCAACATGCATGCGTACAGTTGGAGTACTAATTCCCGAACTCGCGAAAGTTCTTCAGTTCATCTGCATACTGCATATACATATGGCTCTAGCTGCTTTCATCTTGCACGATCAAACATTCTAGTACTATATACCAGAAATAGCATTGTGCATATCAGATAAGTACATACCTCAACATCCACATGCACGTATCCTGGTTTCCTGGCCGGCCAGTTAAAGTGGGCTGAGGCAGATCGTGTCCTCGCCGACGTCGCGGTGTGAGGAACTACGCATTCGGCAACGCAACATCAATCAGGTCCCTGTCTTTAAACGTGTAGCACACGATGCCTTGACAGCCATGGAGTTGAGAAAGCCGGTGTGCTTGGTGCGGCCTAATGCTTCGCCTCGCGGCGGCCGGACGGCTGCCGGCATGTTGTTTTGTCCGCCACTTATCGTCAATCAAACGCGTGCCTGTGTAATTGATGGCCCAGTGGTCGTATCGTCAATTATCTGTGGACAGAGCTGAAAGCCGGATTTGGAGAACAGATCGGGAGCAATGATAGCACACATTCATAGCGATTATTCCCAGCTCAGGCGCAGAGCGCGGAGCAGCATGCATGTACCCGCGTGATCAGAATATCGGATGGATGTTGTGATTCCGCTTGTCTACGACTTTCAAATCCAGTCGCGTGATCAGAATATCGGATGGATGTTGTGATTCCGCTTGTCTACGACTTTCAAATCCAGCAGGTACGCTCGAGCGAATCTTGTTGTGTCTTTGTGTCCTTCAAATCGATTTGTACTGCGTGACCTTCTGAGTTTTTCGATCTGTCATCTCGACTTTCGCTGATGCCATGACGGACAACCGGAGACTTATTGGTTCGGTGATGTCGTTGAATCCGATTCGCCAGGCCACTGGCGCCTGAGCGTCGACGATATATGGATGTGTTGATGTTGCGACTTTGATCTGCGATTGTGTGGCAGACTGGAGATCAATCGAGTAGAGGAGATCTTGGTACCGCCATTGGCCAGGTCGTTGCTGCCGCCCGCCATGCCGCAATGCCGTTCAGCTTCAGCATCGATAGCATTGCGAGGCAAGAGAGATTCAGCATCGGTAGCATTGCGAGGCAAGAGAGATTTGTAGCTTCAGCTTCAGCATCGAGAGTATGTCGTGGCGGCTGGGACGGCGACATGACGAAGAGACGGCGGACCGGGCATGACGCCGGAGCGATTCAACGCATCGATTGTGCTAGATAGCTGGATAAATCGTACAGATCGGGGAAATCTTTCCTATAACAGTTCGATTGTGACTCCTCTCTGGACACGTTATCCTTTCCGTTTCCAAGTAGACAAACGTGCTCAATTTGGACTGCTCTTTGGAGCCCTCGATCGATTCAATCTTTGTGCACGTGAATCGTTATGTATAAATCTGAGTCGTTCCTTTTTCCTTGTTAGATGCTTAACAAATCTGAGCCGTTCATTGTCTTGTGTTTTAATTATATAATAGATAACCGTAGGGCCTTCCCCTACGGTAGTGCGGTCTAAAAAAATGTTCCATTTTACCATGTGAAAATTATATCCATTCGTAGTGAGAAGATATATATCAGCCCTATTTTTTATCAAAACCTTTTTTTTTACAAACAAGAACCCTTCTTTTTTCGCGAAAACGCAGAAGCCTCGTGTTTCGATGATTGACAAAATAAGGTTTATGTACAGGTCCAATAATGGACGAAGCCCTCGCCATAATTCTCCAACGACTGGTCCCACAACGGGAAGCTTGTAGGATGTTGGAGTCTAGTCCACGACATGCGAGCCACTCACCCATCCAACATCTGTCCTCACAAGCAAGCCAGATGAAAAATTTCACCCTGCGAGGGGGAAGGGGGGCATGCCTTCCAGTTGAGCTTCCAAGATTTTGATACAATCGACCCTTGGAAGAAAGCATTATATAAATATCTCAAGGAGTATTGAGAGTCAGTCGTCCAACGCTAGACCAACGAGTGTGGCTCCACTGAAAGTTGTACATCCCTTAAGGGCAAGTAGGCTCAAGGCCCCCTTAATGTCGAAGATCCAGCGGTGCTCGATCAGCTCCGACGCTTCCTAGGATGCATCGGGATTAGCGTAAAGACTAAAGAGGTATGATGCTATCTTCCATATGACCTTCCCATCAAGCCACCTATCCTTTCAAAAGAGGGCAGAGGCTCGATAGCCAAGCACCATCGTGGTGGAAGCACCGAACACCTGCCGCCCATCCTTGGAGAATTGCTTATTAAGCCCGTGCCGAGTCACAAGGTGATAGAGGCTTAGGTGTCCCGATCTTTCGATGAAAGATAACTATCGATTTGGGTGGCGTCGATGTTGACGATCCGACTACAAACGTGCGACGACCACTAGTAGGAAAAGGCCTACCACTGGCGGACGGAAAAGGCCTACCGCTGGCGGGCGAGCGCCCACCAGTGATCACTACGCCAGTGGTAATATATATGGCTGGCGGGCGGCCGTCCGCCAGCGGTAAGGGTTGTTACCGCTGGCGGGCATCCCATAGCGCCCGCCAGCGGTATATGCCACAGCGCTGGCGGGCATGCGTCCGCCAGCGGTAGTCCACCACGCCTGCCAGCGGTACTAGTCGCTGGTTAGGGGTTTGATACGTCTCAAACGTATCTATAATTTCTGATGTTCCATGTTGATATTATGCCAATTGTTACATGTTTTATATACACTTCATAGCATTTTTATGCATTTTCTGGGACTAACCTATTAACAAGATGCCACAGTGCTAGTTCCTGTTTTCTGCTGTTTTTGTATTCCAGAAAAGCTAGTCTGGAAATATTCTCGGAATTGGACGAAACTTGGACAGAACCTCCTATTTTTCCAACACGAAGACAGAGTCTAAACGAGACACGGAGGGAAGCCACGTGGCACCCACACCATGGGGCCGCGCGGGCCCCCTGCCGCGCCGTAGGGTGGTGTGGGGCCCTCGTGGCTCCGCAGCCGCCGCCTTTTCGCCTATTTATTCCTTCCGACGCGAAAACCTTAAATACCCGAGCCATTATCCACGAAAAGTTCCAGAGACGCCGCCGCCATCAACCCTAGCTCGGGAGGGTTCAGAAGCTCTTCACGGCACCCTGCCGGAGAGAGGAATCATCACCGGAGGGCTCTACATCACCATGCCTGCCTCCGGAGTGATGCGTGAGTAGTTTATCCTTGGACTATGGGTCCATGGCAGTAGTTAGATGGTTGTCTCTCCACTTTATGCTATCATGTTTAGATCTTGTGTGCTGTCTATCATGATCAAGATCATCTTATTGTAATGCTACATGTTGTGCTTGCCAGAATCCGATGAATATTGAATACTATGTCAAGTTGATTATCAATCTATCTTATATGTTATTTATGATCTTGCATATTTTCCGTTACTAGTAGATGCTTTGGCCAAGTAGATGCTTGTAACTCCAAGAGTGAGTATTTATGCTAGATAGTGGGTTCATGCCTCCGATAATCTGGGAGAGTGACAATAACTTCTAAGATTGTGCATGTGTTGTTGCCACTAGGGATAATGTGACACCCCTCCCTGGCACATCTCGCCAGAGAGGCGGTCGTCCCGTGCGCCAGCCCAAGATATCTGGCCGCACGTCACGACAGTGTAACATAATGGAAATCGTTACACAATCAGGCACAAGAAGTGCTACAAATAGTTTACAAGGCCATCAAGGCATGAACAAACATCAAGCCAAGCATGGCTCTGGACAGAGTTTAACTGGCAGCGAAAGACGACTAAGGCAACGGCTTGGAGCGGCTCCACTCCACAGGTATCTGGCGGGGCTACTGATCCTAGCACGCTCCTGCTCCATCTCCTTGCTAAGATAGAAGATGAATCCTCGACCAAACCTGGCCACAATCACAAGGCCCGTGAGTACATTTGTATGCACTCAGCAAGAATTCACCACTCACTATAAACAATCCAACAATCATGCAGCAAGATATACATTAATTGTAAATAAAATCCTACAACATGGCAAGGTGAAATCTAGATACATGACATAAAAGTAGCATGGCATTGACAACCAACATATCATAAGCAAGCAATGGGGTTATCACCAGTATAGAGTCCAAGCCAGGTGGGGTTGGATCGTATACCGGCAATCAAACAAAGAGATTACCTGTGATGAGTAACGAGTACACCGGATGGTACCCAGTCTTATAATTACTCCTGTCAACACAATCAGGCTTCCAAGCCTCTAGCCACCTCTGGCTATCAATCCAGCCAACTCTGGCTATCCCCCGGGCATGCACGGTTGATGTTGGCTCTGGCCTAACTATAGGCTTCCAACGCATCACACCGCCATCCCATTCAACTACAAAATAGCACAGTGGTTTAATCGGACGACTGTGGCGGTTCCTCCAGCCAGCGCCCTCGTAGATTAATTACAAGTTGGTGAGGCATGTAGCCTCCAAACAATGAACCGAAAAGCATTCATAAGAAAGAAAGCATCCATTCCACTCAAGGATTAACCCGACGTGGTGTCAGCAATCTTGTCAAAAAGAACCAAATGGAAAGCAAATGTCCCAAGCGTCGCAGTCTAGGTGGGCCGAAGCCGACCACGTTTAACGGAGGGAGAAGAAGCAAATAACTCTTTTGGCAAATGCCCCCAACTCCGAGGATCATAAGACGACATTCGTCCGCTCCTCACCTCGGCGAAGAGGAAAAAGCAAACAAAGCCCCGCAAGCGCGAGACGCACAGGTGTAATAATTTCCCCCATTCCTCCGACTGAGGCGGTTCCACCGGCCATTGTCTCGGGAATATGAGTGATGCACAGGTAAGCGGTTATACAGCAGTGCAATAATTAAAATGCAACATGATATATATACAACAATACAAGGCTCATAAGAAATACAGACAGCAAACAGACATGCAACAGACATAACACCCGGCATGGGATTAAGCAATCAAACAAACAAGCATTGCGGGATGGCTCATAGCAAGGGGTTAGCTTGCCTCCGGAGATCGACGCCATTTGGCTTGGAGGGTCACGAACGCGTCACGGGTCAGATCTCGGTTCGCCGGTACCGCGGGATACCCTATACACGCATACAAGGTGCTGAGTACACAAATGTTTTACAACAAGGGTAAGACCAGCTCCACTGGACAGATCGTTACAAACTAGGAATTTACAAATTTGAATCGACTAAAACGGAGCTACGGTTCACAAGTTATCGACGTGCGACAGATAGCTAACGGCTGCTCACCTCGAAAAGAAAAAACAGACTGCGGGAAAAAAAACTGCACGGGCCGCGCTGCCGCGCGACTGGGCCGTCGCTGGGCCATCGTGCGTCCGCGCGTGGGCGCGCACCTTGCTGGGCCGAGAGCGGGCCGCAGCCTGCTGCGCCTTAGCAGGCCGTGGCTGGCTGCTGCCGCTGCTGGTCCACTAGGCCAGGAAGACGGTTCGCTGAAAAAAAAACAACGCCAGAGGAGGGATCGGTGCTGGTCTTCTTCCTCTTTGCGTCGCGGACGCGCGGGAGAACTCCGGCGTCGACGAGGCCGTCGCCGTGCTGCACGGCGCCTCACGCTAGGGACGTGCGCGTGGTCACCGCACCACGAAGGGCTCTGGGAGGCTGCTGGAGGTGGGGGGGGGGGAAGAGGCCTGCCGTCGCCTTCTCCGAGCTTGGGCGCACGGCAATGGCGGCCGTGGATGAACACGAGCACCCCGAGCAGTGCTTGATTTTCTGGTTGCCCTGGGAGCTAGAGGGGAAGATTAGGAGGCGCTCTGTGCGTTTAATCGCAGAACGGCCCCGGCTCTAGCTCGCTACGGTCGAGGATTCGATGGTGGCGATTTCGGCCGGGATCGGAGCAGGGCTCCGCCGTGGTTCGATTAACTGGACAGAGAGGTCCCGGAGAGGGAGAGGGAGGTGGTGTGTGGCTCGAGAGGGCTCGGGAGGCTCCTTATATAACTCGAGGCGAGCTTGCCGGTCGACCGACCGCGCGGCGCTTGAATGCGCGCCGGTACACCTAGCCGCGGACAGGAGTAAATGGGGAAGGGATAAGGGCGAGGGCGAGATGATCTCTTGGAGCAGGAACGGCTCGGTACTCCGCACGTGGAACTCGAGTTCGAGCACAGCGTGAAGGAGGAAGCCGACGGATGGCTGGGCGGCGCCTAACTCCGGCCAAGCTTTAATGGGAGAGGATATGGGCGTCTCGGGTGCGAGCCAGGGAGCAGGGAAGGGCTGGGTCGCGGCCGGGTTGGGCTAGAATGCGGGAACAGCAGGGGAAACCGGAGGAGCAGTGCGGCGGCGCTGTTGGGCACGGCTATGCCGGTGGTGATCACGCCAGAGGGCCTGCCAACATCGGCAACGAGATGGATTTCTCGTCCTAGGGTGCCAGAGGAAAAACCAATCGTGTCACATTGCGCCAAATTGAATTCCCCCCCAACATTGCCGACCAAAGTTTTTGCCAAATCTTAAGTTGGTGCGACTAAATTTTTTGAAATACAGTACTGGTCCATTTTGAAATTTGTTGTTTGGAGAGGCAAACCATTTTTGGTTTGAACAAGACTTTGTCCAGAGGGTAGGCACTACCAGTGCTTGCATCTAGGTGCTCACCTCCCACTACAAAAATCCTTTGGCTTGCTTTTGAAAACAATAGGGTTCTAGGGCAGAAATATGCACAGGGAAAAAGTCCAACACTTTCTTAACAAGGTACCAAATATTTTTGCATGAATGGGTTACATAAAGCTTAGGGATCATACCCTAATTTTCTTAGAATTTTTGGAGACATAAAACTAGGGGTTCCTTTGGAAATTGCAAAAAGGCATGAAAAGGGCATTACAAAGGAAGTACCTCAAATATTGCTCAAATGAGGTTGGGGCAATGGAGTGAAATGTTCAGGAGGTGAAATCATGCACCTTCCCAAAATGGCATAAATTTAGGATGAGTGTAAGGTGTCTAGATCATCTCTGGATCAAAAATGGCATTTCGGAAAATAATGTCTAACTTGGAATTATTGCATTGGAGTATGCAATATTTTTGTATGGAATGTCTTTATATGGATATGGGATTCCTCCGGTATTTTTAGTGGAATTTATCTAGCTATGGAAATGGGCTTCCCTTTTGTAGGTGGAGAAAAAGGGTTTAAAAGGTTTAATAGTCGGGGCTAGGGTTTTCGAGAGAAAACTTAAGCCACAAAATCACCACGGCATTGGAGAGGTTCATGGATCACTGGGAAATCTTGAGAGAGCAATTCCAAAGTCAAATTATCCCCAAAAGATTTGAAGAAACATTTAGGAAAACAGAAAAAGTTTTTCGGGTGTTAGAAAACACTGCTAAATTTAGGTTTGAATTTTAGGGGTGTTACAGACCTTCCCCCCTTAAAAAGAATCTCGTCCCGAGATTCGGGGAGTTATACAAGATATTTCTTGAACGATCCATTTATACCCATTTAAAAACTTTTTCTGCAAAATATTAGAGTTTAACACTCAAGAGATTAACACTCCACAAGATTTTATTTAAAACAGTATGATATTTCTACCATACTCAATGCATTTAAAAGATGGCATGGCAGGGGCTCACTCAATCAATCAACATAGGATCTACCACCATGGTTAAAAATTAAACCTATGGTTTTGCTCAACTCAACACAAACATGGCAGGATCAACCAAAATCTACAACCAAACTATCAACCAGCAACCAATGATTTTTCTTGGGTAAAGAATTACCCACCATTTTATAAAACCAAATTATTGAGGGATATCCTAATCATACCCCTCGCCTAGGGTTTTGTTTTAGAAAAGCTGCATAAACATTTTCAAGTTTACACAAGTTTTAGAAAAACCAAAGGGTTTCTTTATTTTTTTAAAGAAAATATCTGTGTCACCAATAATTGGTCCACAGACACTGTGGGATAAGCCATTTCCCGAATTTATTTTGCAAAGATTTTCCCCAAAAGAAACACTGGAGAGACGAGGGGATGATTTTCTGAGAAAAGGATAGAGGCACACCGTGGCTATCGGCCTACTCGCTGACGTGTGGGACCGGGGTCCACCTGGCAGTCTCCCTCCTCGCTCTCTCTTGCTCTGTACAAGGCAGTTCCCAGTGCGCGGAGCACTCCACTGCGGCACTGCTGTGCGTGCGGTCCGTCGACGTCACGGCCATCACGGCTTTGGGGAACATGTCCTCGATGGTTTCGCGCCACTGCTCGCGATTCTTTCTCTTTTCCCGCGTGCGGTGTCGAGGAGCGGCGTCCGAGCTCCGGCTATAAACCAGATATCTCCGAAATCCTCTCTTCTTTCATCGCAACCATGGGCTTCGTTCAGAGCTTCTTCAGAGCCTACGTCGAGATGCTGGATAGGGCGGGCTTCATCGAGCATGTGATCATCATCGCGCTCTTCGGGATCTCGTCCACGGTGGTGGGTGGACTGCTGTTTGCGGCGGTGGTCTTCCTGATCTTTGGCCTGTGCAACTGGTGGTCTGGTGCTGGTGCTGATGCTGCGGCGGAGGAGCAGGCTGCGGCGGTGGGGCAGGCTGCGGCAGAGGAGCAAGCTGCGGCGGAGGGGCAGGCTACGCCGCCGGTGGCTGAGGTGGCCGCTCTTCCAGCTGGAGGTGAGCCGGCCGCTCGAGCCGTCCGTCGCCATCGCGCGGCTCACGACTCGGCTTCGGGTGAGCCAGGCTCATCTTCTAGCAACGCCACTGAGGTTGAGAGAGAGTAGAATTTCTGGGGTGCCTTTGCATCTGTACTGAGGTAGTTGTAGTGTTCTATGTTGGAGTAGAACTTGTATCCTTTGATTCTGTAATTTCCCTTCTGTACTGAACTTAGTGGATGTATCAAATTTGTCTCCTCTGATGAACTGGGACAAGGTTTTCATTTCTGAATTTTTCTCGGCTGCAACAAACCTGATCTTGCAGCACAGATAGATTTGCAGAGGTACTAGCATACAGATAGAAGAACTTGCTGAACTGGGAAAATATCTTTTAAGAAATAATTCTGCATTTTATGGCCCCAAAACAATTGCAGGAGTGTGGCATAATCCTCTCAACCATAATGGTTAACAAGAGAATCAGAACACCAAGTTTTATTACGGCTGATTCAACATCAACCGGAAAGCATACAACAACCTTACATTACAAGCTACCCAGGAGAAGCAAACAACCTTCCTGATTCTCACCTACCAACAAACAAGCGCCACTCGGGCTAACTAAACAAGGTTCTACTCAGCTTGACGGCCTCTGGTAGTCGGTGGAGTGCGGCCGAGACGAAGAGTGGTGTCCACATCTCCATCTTTCGCGGGGTGGGGAATCGCATGCGCGCCTTCGAGGATCATACCTCGCTCTTGGGGGTGCTGCTGAACTCGAGCTAGTGCTTGCGCCACAGATGCATCAAGACCGCGTTCCAGCAAATCATCTGGGAACGGGAGTCCTGTGGCCTGAGCTCGCCCATGGGCGGGGGTAGGTAGGTTCCTTGCTCGACTCAGTTGCATGCGAGCAATGCCCAGGTTGCGCCTTGTGGACATGAGTTCCTCCATCAGAGAATGGCTGAGCCTTGTCATTGCAGCTCCGTAGGTGGCCAGGTTGATTACGGCAGGGTCGACTTCTTCTCCAATGGGAGTTTGGATAGCCTCCGCACCATGCTGGGGTCTGGCTGGGAGGAGGTGGAAAGCTCGACTATTCGCCATTGCCGGTTCTGAGTACCGCAGGCGGACGAGACCTTCCCAGGCTGCTACCTGGATGGCTTGATGGATAGTGGCCATGCTCCTACCTTGGATCAGGTAAGACGGACTTGTGCCCAATGCACACGAGCCGACATGCACGTCTGCTCGAAAATCACTCCCGGCAGGCGAGAGTGAGTTCTCGAGCACCACGTATCGAGGGCGAGCAGGCCTACCAAGAAGAACACAGACGGCCTTCCAAAGCATAAGTGGAAATCCGCCATGATCCTCGGCAGTGGTTTCTAGGACGATCTTGGGGTTCGCCATCGGATTATTTCTGGATCTGGGTGTAGGATGAGATGGGAACGCGGGATTCCTTTGCGGGATCCTGCTTCAAGTGAGCTGGGTGGCTAAGGATAGCAGGCGAGGTTGGGGATAAACAACAGCTAGGATTGGGGTCTTTTAGAAACTGGGTTGTGTCGGCTCCTTCTCATGGAAGAAACCGGCGAGCCTTGCTGGGTGGATTGGATCACTTCCTACTGCACCTTACTGTGGACCGACACCAGCCATGCCGGTTAGGCGGAGATGGGTTAAATCCATCGGGCTCGCTGTCGGGAAAAAGTAAGGCTGGGCTTTCCATGCTAGGGTAGTCTACAACCAGCTTGGTGCTCTGATATCACGTCTGTGACACCCCTCCCTGGCACATCTCGCCAGAGAGGCGGTCGTCCCGTGCGCCAGCCCAAGATATCTGGCCGCACATCACGACAGTGTAATATAATGGAAATCGTTGCACAATCAGGCACAAAAAGTGCTACAAATGGTTTACAAGGCCATCAAGGCATGAACAAACATCAAGCCAAGCATGGCTCTGGACAGAGTTTAACTGGCAGCGGAAGACGACTAATGCAATGGCTTGGAGTGGCTCCACTCCACAGGTATCTGGTTGGGCTACTGATCCTAGCACGCTCCTGCTCCATCTCCTTGCTAAGATAGAAGATGAATCCTCGACCAAACCTGGCCACAATCACAAGGCCCGTGAGTACATTTGTATGCACTCAGCAAGAATTCGCCACTCACTATAAACAATCCAACAATCATGCAGCAAGATATACATTAATTGGAAATAAAATCCTACAACATGGCAAGGTGAAATCTAGATACATGACATAAAGTAGCATGGCATTGACAACCAACATGTCATAAGCAAGCATTGGGGTTATCACCAGTACAGAGTCCAAGCCAGGTGGGGTTGGATCGTATACCGGCAATCAAACAAAGAGATTATCTGTGACGAGTAACGAGTACACCGGTTGGTACCCAGTCTTATAATTACTCCTGTCAACACAATCAGGCTTCAAGCCTCTAGCCACCTCTGGCTATCAATCCAGCCAACTCTGGCTATCCCCCGGGCATGCACGGTTGATGTTGGCTCTGGCCTAACTATAGGCTTCCAACGCATCACACCGCCATCCCATTCACCTCACAAGTAACATTCCCTGCATCATCTTATTGTTCATTTAGTGAGATCAGGTCGTTCATTAATTCTTTCAAACAAATCTTAAGTTTAACCTCCTGACACGACAAAGACACACAGTGTGACCGACACTTTACTGTTGTTCCATATCCCAGGAACGGGGCTAGCTTGCTAGGTTGAGTCTCTCGAGAGTTTGCTTTCCCACCTATCAGAATGCACCCTACTCAACCGACGCTTCAGGTTTCTCACGCCCAAAGTCGTACTAAGCAAAATACACTCACATGACGGTCCACTTGCTAAGACACTCTCCTGCACCACCCTATGCGCGTGGCACAACGGGCAAGTAAATCTGGCACATCCCCCGGCGCGACCGGGTATGCCTAGCTCCGGACTCCCTATCACAGTCGAACCCGTGCCTGTCGACCTCTACCCTCGGACAGCGCAACCGAACGACTGCGCCCAATGGATGGCACAAAAGGGGCTCATCAACCTACTAGGTCATGGTCCTCCCATGAGACGACGATGGTTCTGCTTTCAAAGTTCAGATTAGTGGCACCATGGACTGGCCCTATCGTTGTTTGGAGGGGTGTTTTATTTTAATCCAGTTTCATCACAGCAAGTCCCAAAACAGAGGGTTAGTCCAGCAAATAATCATGATATCAATATCATATATCACCAAACAACAAGGCATTAGCAACATAATAAAGATCAACTACAAAGTATAGTTTAGTTGGTTTGCGTCGACCGGGTGACTATCGCGGCGATTTCGCCGACAAGCGCCACCACAGATCAACTAGTTGATTAGCGTCAACCGGGTGACTGTCCTGGCGATTCCGCCAACAAGCGCCACCACAGATCAACTACAAAATAGCACAGTGGTTTAATCGGACGACTGTGGCGGTTCCTCCAGCCAGCGCCCTCGTAGATTAATTACAAGTTGGTGAGGCATGTAGCCTCCAAACAATGAACCGAAAAGCATTCATAAGAAAGAAAGCATCCATTCCACTCAAGGATTAACCCGACGTGGTGTCAGCAATCTTGGCAAAAACAACCAAATGGAAAGCAAATGTCCCAAG
The DNA here is from genome assembly GCA_947311845.1 of Poa pratensis. Classification (NCBI taxonomy): domain Eukaryota; kingdom Viridiplantae; phylum Streptophyta; class Magnoliopsida; order Poales; family Poaceae; genus Poa; species Poa pratensis. The sequence goes on from CAMZMU010000095.1 coordinate 6,604,624, forward strand.
CGTCGCAGTCTAGGCGGGCCGAAGCCGACCACGTTTGACGGAGGGAGAAGAAGCAAATAACTCTTTTGGCAAATGCCCCCAACTCCGAGGATCATAAGACGACATTCGTCCGCTCCTCACCTCGGCGAAGAGGAAAAAGCAAACAAAGCCCCGCAAGCGAGAGACGCACAGGTGTAATAATTTCCCCCATTCCTCTGACTGAGGCGGTTCCACCGGCCATTGTCTCGGGACTGTGAGTGATGCACAGGTAAGCGGTTATACAGCAGTGCAATAATTAAAATGCAACATGATATATATACAACAATACAAGGCTCATAAGAAATACAGACAGCAAACAGACATGCAACAGACATAACACCCGGCATGGGATTAAGCAATCAAACAAACAAGCATTGCGGGATGGCTCATAGCAAGGGGTTAGCTTGCCTCCGGAGATCGACGCCATTTGGCTTGGAGGGTCACGAACGCGTCACGGGTCAGATCTCGGTTCGCCGGTACCGCGGGATATCCTACACACACATACAAGGTGCTGAGTATACAAATGTTTTACAATAAGGGTAAGACCAGCTCCACTGGACAGATCGTTACAAACTAGGAATTTACAAATTTGAATCGACTAAAACGGAGCTACGGTTCACAAGTTATCGACGTGCGACAGATAGCTAAGGGCTGCGCACCTCGAAAAGAAAAAAACAGACTGCGCGGGAAAAAAAAACTGCACGGGTCGCGCTGCCGCGCGACTGGGCCGTCGCTGGGCCATCGTGCGTCCGTGCGTGGGCGCGCACCTTGCTGGGCCGAGAGCGGGCCGTAGCCTGCTGCGCCATAGCAGGCCGTGGCTGGCTGCTGCCACTGCTGGTCCACTAGGCCAGGAAAACGGTTCGCCGAAAAAAAACAACGCCAGAGGAGGGATCGGTGCTGGTCTTCTTCCTCTTTGCGTCGCGGACGCGCGGGAGAACTCCGGCATCGACGAGACCGTCGCCGTGCTGCACGGCGCCTCACGCTAGGGACGCGCGCGTGGTCACTGCACCACGAAGGGCTCTGGGAGGCTGCTGGAGGTGGGGGGGAAGAGGCCTGCCGTCGCCTTCTCCGAGCTTGGGCGCACGGCAATGGCGGCCGTGGATGAACACGAGCACCCGAGCAGTGCTTGATTTTCTGGTTGCCCTGGGAGCTAGAGGGGAAGATTAGGAGGCGCTCTGTGCGTTTAGTCGTAGAACGGCCCCGGCTCTAGCTCGCTACGGTCGAGGATTCGACGTTGGCGATTTCGGCCGAGATCGGAGCAGGGCTCCGCCGTGGTTCGTTTAACTGGACAGAGAGGTCCCGGAGAGGGAGAGGGAGGTGGTGTGTGGCTCGAGAGGGCTCGGGAGGCTCCTTATATAGCCCGAGGCGAGCTTGCCGGTCGACCGACCGCGCGGCGCTTGAATGCGCGCCGGTGCACCTAGCTGCGGACAGGAGTAAATGGGGAAGGGATAAGGGCGAGGGCGAGATGATCTCTTGGAGCAGGAACGGCTCGATACTCCGCACGTGGAACTCGAGTTCGAGCACAGCGTGAAGGAGGAAGCCGACGGATGGCCGGGCGGCGCCTAACTCCGGCCAAGCTTTAATGGGAGAGGATAGGGGCATCTCGGGTGCGAGCCAGGGGAGCAGGGAAGGGCTAGGTCGCGGCCGGGTTGGGCTGGAACGCGGGAACAGCAGGGGAAACCGGAGGAGCAGTGCGGCGGCGCTGTTGGGCACGGCTATGCCGGTGGTGATCACGCCAGAGGGCATGCCAACATCGGCATCGAGATGGATTTCTCGTCCTAGGGTGCCAGAGGAAAAACCAATCACGTCACATTGCGCCAAATTGAATTCGCCCCAACATTGCCGACCAAAGTTTTTGCCAAATCTTAAGTTGGTGCGACTAATTTTTTTGAAATACAGTACTGGTCCATTTTGAAATTTGTTGTTTGGAGAGGCAAACCATTTTTGGTTTGAACAAGACTTTGTCCAGAGGGGTAGGCACTACCAGTGCTTGCATCTAGGTGCTCACCTCCCACTACAAAAATCCTTTGGCTTGCTTTTGAAAACAATAGGGTTCTAGGGCAGAAATATGCACAGGGAAAAAGTCCAACACTTTCTTAACAAGGTACCAAATATTTTTGCATGAATGGGTTACATACAGCTTAGGGATCATACCCTAATTTTCTTAGAATTTTTGGAGACATAAAACTATGGGTTCCTTTGGAAATTGCAAAAAGGCATGAAAAGGGCATTACAAAGGAAGTACCTCAAATATTGCTCAAATGAGGTTGGGCCAATGGAGTTAAATGTTCAGGAGGTGAAATCATGCACCTTCCCAAAATGGCATAAATTTTGGATGAATGTAAGGTGTCTATATCATCTCTGGATCAAAAATGGCATTTCGGAAAATAATGTCTAACTTGGAATTATTGCATTGGTGTATGCAATATTTTTGCATGGAATGTCTTTATATGGATATGGGAGTCCTCCGGTATTTTTAGTGGAATTTATCTAGCTATGGAAATGGGCTTCCCTTTTGTAGGTGGAGAAAAAGGGTTTAAAAGGTTTAATAGTCGGGGCTAGGGTTTTCGAGAGAAAACTTAAGCCACAAAATCACCACGGCATTGGAGAGGTTCATGGATCACCGGGAAATCTTGAGAGAGCAATTCCAAAGTCAAATTATCCCCAAAAGATTTGAAGAAACATTTAGGAAAACAGAAAAAGTTTTTCAGGTGTCAGAAAACACCGCTAAATTTAGGTTTGAATTTTAGGGGTGTTACAGATAAAAGAACCGATGCTTAACTTAAGGGCACGCCGTTAGGTCTAATGCATTTCTTCACTTTACGCACATTACTTAATGCAATTATCCATTGCTTGCAACTTAATACCAACGGGGAACTCGGTATGACAACCTGGCAGTGGATTATTAGTCATAGACGCTGTTGGATAACGGTCTATGTATTTTGTCGTAATGCCCACATGAATATCATAGTAATCATCATGTCATATATATGCATTGTTATGCGCTCAATATTTTGTCAATTGCCCAGCTGTAATTTGTTCACCCAACATGTTAGTTATCTTTTACGGAGAGACACCACTAGTGAACTGTGGACCCCGGTCCATTCTTTTACACTGATAATACAACCAACTGGAAACACTGTTCCTTTTCATTCTCTGCAATTTACTACTGTTTTCCACACCATACGTTTAATCCTTTGTTTTCAGCAAGCCGGTGAGATTGACAACCTCACTGTTTGTTGGGGCAAAGTAGTTTGATTGTGTTGTGTGTAGGTTCCACGTTGGCGCGGATTCCCTGGTATTGCGCCGTGCCATATTCCGCCACCAACAACCTTCAGAAGTGATTTCTTGCTCCTACTGGTTCGATTAAACCTTGGTTTCATACTGAGGGAAATTGCTGCTACACTGCTTCATACCTTCCTCTTGGGGTCTCCCAGCGAACGGTGATCCACGCAATCAAGCTCTTTTTCTAGCGCCGTTGCCGGGGAGAAGAAATATTTCTGAGAGCTCCTCTAACTCCCTGCAATAGCTCTTTTTCTGGCGCCGTTGCCGGGGAGCAAGAGGATTTCTGCAAGGGGAGTTTCACGCTTCCAATCTCTTTACTTTGTTATTGTCTTGCTTAGTTTATTTTTATTTAGTCTTGTTTGCTTTATTTATCAAAAACACAAAAAAATTAGTTACTTTTATTTTCAAGTTGTTATCTTTCTGTTTTGTTTTAATTTTGCTAAAATGAGTACCCCTGAGAACACTAAGTTGTGTGATTTCACTAGCACGAACAACAATGATTTCATTAGTACACCTATTGCTCCACCTGCTTCTAACGCAGAATTCTATGAAATTAAACCTGCACTTTTAAATCTTGTTATGAAAGAGCAATTCTCTGGTGTTAGTACTGATGATGCTGCTGCTCACCTTAATAATTTTGTTGAACTTTGTGAGATGCAAAAGTATAAGGATGTAGATGGTGATATTATTAAACTGAAACTTTTTCCTTTCTCTTTGAGAGGACGTGCTAAAGAATGGTTGCTATCTTTGACTAGAAATAGTATTGATTCATGGACTAAATGCAAAAATGCTTTCATAGGAAAATATTATCCTCCTGCTAAGATTATATCTTTGAGAAGTAGCATTATGAATTTCAAACAATTTGATAATGAGCATGTTGCTCAAGCTTGGGAGAGAATGAAATCATTGGTAAAGAATTGTCCCACCCATGGACTGACTGCTTGGATGATCATCCAAACCTTTTATGCAGGACTAAATTTTTCTTCAAGAAACCTATTGGATTCGGCCTCTGGAGGTACCTTTATGTCCATCACTTTGGGTGCTGCAACAAAGCTTCTTGATGATATGATGATAAATTATTCTGAATGGCACACCGAAAGAGCTCCACAAGGTAAGAAGGTAAATTCTGTTGAAGAAACCCTTCCTTGAGTGATAAGATTGATACTATTATGTCTATGCTTACAAATGGAAAATGCATGTTGATCCAAATAATGTTCCTTTAGCTTCTTTGGTTGCTCAAGAAGAGCATGTTGATGTGAACTTCATTAAAAATAATAACTTCAACAACAATGCTTATAGGAATAATTTTGGTAATAACAATTATAAGCCCTATCCTTTTAATAGTGGCAATGGTTATGTTAATTCTTATGGTAATTCCTACAACAATAATAAGAGTGTACCCTCTGATCTTGAAGTCATGCTTAAGGATTTTATTAGTACACAAACTGCTTTCAATAAATCTGTTGAGGAAAAGTTTGGGAAAATTGATGTTCTTGCCTCTAAAGTTGATAGTCTTGCTCTTGATGTTGATTTGTTAAAAATTAAAACTATGCCTCATGATGTTAAAGAGAGCAAAACTCTCAATGCTATACAAGTTAAAATTGATAATAATGTGAGGATGTTAGCTGATTTACATGCTAGGTGGGCAAGAGAGGATGAAATTGCTAAAAAGAATAGTATTGCTAGAGTTTATACTATTACTACTACTGAAAATGCTATAAACTCAAGTGTTAACAAACCTCCTACTATCAATGGTAAAGTAATTGGTGTTGGCAATGTCTCTACTTCTGTTGCAAAACGTTTAAAATTGCCTGAAAACACTGAAACTGTTCCTGATAAAAGTGCTGAAATTTTTCGAGATGTGGGAGACAATGGTCCTATTACTTTTGATAATAATGATTTTGATTTTGATGGTTGCAATATTTCTGAAGTAATTAAGTTCTTGCAAAAGCTAGCTAGAAGTCCTAATGCTAGTGCTATAAACATGGCTTTTACTAAACATATTACTAATGCTCTCATGCAAGTTAGGGAAGAGAAATTAAAACATGAAGCTTCTATCCCTAGGAAGTTAGAAGATGGTTGGGAGCCCATCATTAAAATGAAGTGAATGATTTTGATTGCAATGCTTTATGTGATCTTGGTGCTAGTATTTCTGTTATGCCTAAGAAACTCTATGATATGCTTGATTTAGCACCTTTGGAACACTGTTATTTGGATGTTCACCTTGCTGATAATACTATAAAGAAACCTTTGGGGAGAGTTGATGATGTTTTTATAATGGTTAACAATAACCTTGTCCCCGTTGATTTTGTTGTTTTGGATATTGAATGCAATGCTTCTTGTCCTATTGTTTTGGGAAGACCTTTTCTTAGAACTGTTGGTGCTATTATTGATATGAGAGAGGGGAATATTAAATATCAATTCCCACTCAAGAAAGGTATGGAACACTTCCCTAGAAAGAAGATGAAGTTACCTTTTGATTCTATTGTTAGAGCAAATTATTCTGTTGATGCTTCATCACTTGGAAACACTTGATTCTTACTTTCTGCGCCTAGCTGAAAGGCGTTAAAGAAAAGCGCTTATGGGAGACAACCCATTATTTTATTTCTGCAATTTTTGAGTCAAGGAGTTGTTTACTTCTGTAACAATTCCTTTGTATCTTTATTTTATCGCATTGTTGTGCCAAGTATTGCCTCTAATAGGAAGATGATGCTAGATTTGGATTTCTGCGCAGGAACAGATTTCTGCTGTTCACCGTTTTAATTCTGTAAAATCACAGAAAAATTATTTAAATCTGAAATTTTTGTGCGTGATCCTCAGATATGTACGCATCTTTCGTTAGTTTAAAGTTTTTCGATCTGAGCAACGTAAGTGCCTCGAAAAAATTCGTCTTTGCGGACTGTTCTGTTTAGACAGATTCTGTCTTTTATTTTTCGCATTCTCTCTTTTACTAGTGTTGAGTGGAATTCTTTTTTAGGGTGAAGAGCTTCACATAACATCAGTGGCAGTAGTTAATGTTAAAAGTAACGGTCATGTTTGTGTCCTTATAGAACATGTGAGTTTTTGATTGTGCACTAACCCTCTAATGAGAATTACTTTGAGTTTGGTGTGGCGGAAGTTTTCAAGGGTCAAGAGAGAAGGATGATATAATGTGATCAAGAAGAGTGAAGAGCTTAAGCTTGGGGATGCTCCCATGGATCACCCCAGCATATTTCAAGAAGACTCAAGCGTCTAAGCTTGGGGATGCCCTTCTTCATCAGCAACTTATCAGGTCATCTCTAGTGAAACTATATTTTAATTCTTTCACATCATATGTGCTTTACTTGGAGCGTCTGTGTGCTTTTATTTTCAGTATTTTATTTTTCTTATGGTCAACTTGATTGGACCCAGCATTCTTGATTGGGAGAGAGACACGCTCCGCTTTTTCATATGAATACTCCTATTCTTCACTTATACTTGTTGAGTATTCTTATCTAGCTATTGCTATGCTTTTAGCTCCTGTTTTCATGCATCTCTTATTCAGAGCTGTTAGTTCTTTTAAAGAAAGTACTCTCTTGCTTCACTTATAATTGTTTGGAGAGTTTATGTTGAAATAAATTGATTGGTGTTTGGTTGGAACAGAAAATGTTGCATGTGGTAGATGGTATAATGGAAAAAGCTTACATATTCTTGTAGATCATTGTATTGGATAATTTGATACTTGTCAATTGTTTTGAGTTATCAAGTAGTTCATGTTTAAGCTTTTGTATCATGTAGTTAAAACCTATTAATGAAGAACTACCGTAAAGCTCGTTGAAATTTGGTTTGCATGATTGGTATCTCTAAGGTCTAGATATTTTCTAGTAAAAGGGTTTGGTTAACAAGGAAGACAGTGTAGAGTCTTATAATGCTTGCAATATGTTTTCATATAAGCCTTGCTGTGTCGGTTGATATCCTGTGTTTGCTTCAAATAACCTTGCTAGCCTAAACTCTGTACTGAGAGGGAATGCTTCTCGTGCATCCAAAACCTTGAGCCAAAATCCATGCCATCTGTGTCCACCATAACTACCTATATGTGGTATTTCCTTGCCATTCCAAGTAAATTTTTCATGTGCTACCTTTAAACTATTCAAACTTTATTACTCCTATTTTGTGTCAATGTTTACCAAGCTCATGAGGACGGGGTGGATGTCTTTATGTCAACTGTCAAACAGACTTTACCACCGGACTAGCGGCATATACATCCGCTTATCCATTAATTTTGCAAAAAGAGCTGGCAAATGGGGTGCCCAGTCCCAATTAATTACAACTTTAACCGCTTAATTCTCTTCACATTTTTGCCCTGATTTATCAGTCAAGCAATGACAAACAGTGAAATATCTGCATGTGTAAACAAAAGAGAAAGAGGGATGATCTGCCTTGCTGGTAGAAATAACGTCCTTCATGGGAGCCGCTCTTAAAAGTCTGGTTGGCAGGGGTCATATTGTACTTTCCATTTTCTGATTCGTTGACAATTAACAAACACCTCTCAAAACTTATTTTTACTCTCTATATGATTTCAAAAACTTAAAAAGCTCTAGCACATGATTTAATCCCTGCTTCCCTCTGCGAAGGGCCTTTCTTTTACTTTTATGTTGAGTCAGTTTTCCTACTTCTTTCTATCTTAGAAGCAAACACTAGTGTCAACTTTGGTGCAACAATTTTTATATGCTGTATATTGCACTTATTATATGCTTTGTGTTGACAAATATCCATGAGATATATATGTTGAAAGTTGAAAGCAATTGCTGAAACTTAAATCTTCCTTTGTGTTGGTTAAATACCTTTTACTTAGAATCTATTGCTTTATGAGTTAACTCTTATGCAAAACTCTTTGATGCTTGTCTCGAAAGTACTATTCATGAAAAGTTTTTGCTTATATGATTCAGTTGTTTGCTCATTATCTACTTGCTAGCAAACTATAGACCATTGACCTGGATCACTTCATTCATAACATGTGCTTTACAATATTATTTGATCAAGATTATGATTGTAGCATGTCACCTCAGAAATTATTTTGTTTTTATCGTTTTACCTACTCGAGGACGAGTAGAACTAAGCTTGGGGATGCTTGATACGTCTCAAACGTATCTATAATTTCTGATGTTCCATGTTGATATTATACCAATTGTTACATGTTTTATATACACTTCATAGCATTTTTATGCATTTTCTGGGACTAACCTATTAACAAGATGCCACAGTGCCAGTTCCTGTTTTCTGCTGTTTTTGTATTTGATGCATGTAAAATGCATACATGAACTTTGCATTATTTTACTTATATTCCAGTCATATTTGCATCATATAAGGGTTATATCACTGTTTTATAATGATTTTGGGAATATTTGATATGTTTCCTATTTTTTATGGAATTAACCCTGCACAGGCAGAAAACCTTATTTCTATATTTTAATGTTTCAGGGACCCAAACGACGTCCAAATGACCTGGAAATTTACGAGCATCAGTTTTTGGAAGGAACAAAGCGTTGGAGCGAAGGAAGCAAACAAGCGGAGGCCCGAGGGCCCAGATGAGTGGGCCCACGCGGCCCATGTACCTGGTCACGTGGGACCCCCCTTTTGGCCCTCGGAGCTCCGTTGCCGTCGATCTTTCCTCCACCGACTCGGTTTTGACCTAAAACCGCCTATAAAAATAGTCCCCCGACGTTCTCCGGAAGGAGCGCCGCAGAAACACAGAAACACTGAAACAGAGACCTGGAGCTACTGATTGAAGGGGGAAAACTCTGGCGGGGCGCTGCCGGCGTGGTCTCCATCTTCTCCAACGACTTCTCCACCGTCTCCATGATGAAGAGGGAGTAGTCCACCTCTGGACTATGGGTTTGTGGAAGTAACTTATGTATCTCTCTCTCTTGAGCTTCACTAATTAGTACCGTATGAGCTGCTGAACATGATTACGGTCATCTATGTAATACCTTTGTGGTGGATCTTTTTATGAGTTAATATATGTTTGGGATTGCAATGGTTTTGTTTCAGTTATGAAAGTAGATGTATATTATGTACCCCGTTCTTATTTACTTGTCATGATCAAGCATGTTTATGAGAGCGTGTGAGGGGGAACGTGTGCATTAGTTGGAGTAACGGGGGGTGGCTAGTGCAGTGAACGTGAGAGAAAGTTCTGCGATCCACTTGGGTATCTCTACCTTACTTTGTTGCCTCACTAGGGATAAAAAGAAATACCATGCTACCGGAGATGTGGGTGTGACCATTGCCACTTCCTCCATGACTAGATCTAGCATGTTCTTATTTTAATTTCATGTCATGATACTTATTGCTATACTCTGAGTTATCTTAATTACTGAGGTATTATGATTTAGTTCACATCTTGGTGGAGTATAAGAGAGACTAATAACCAAAAGGTCTCTATGTTAGGACGTGATGCCCATATAATTATAACTTGTCATTAAACTGTTGTATTGCAATCTCATATGTCAACTCTAGTGTTCCATTGTCTACCACTTTATTAAAGAGAGAGTGTATTGTGAAACCATGAACCCCGGTCCATTTTTAATCATAAGAAACACCTTTCCAACAACTTTTACCACTTTACCATTTTCTGCCATTTAAAAATCCGAAAATACAAAAACACTTTTACATCTTGCATTCATCATATAAAACTAGTCTGGAAAAGCTAGTCTGGAAATATTCTCGGAATTGGACGAAACTTGGACAGAACCTCCTATTTTTCCAACACGAAGACGGAGTCCAGGGGAGACACGGAGGGAAGCCACGTGGCACCCACACCATGAGGCCGCGAGGCCCCCCTGCCGTGCCGTGGGGTGGTGTGGGGCCCTCGTGCCTCCGCAGCCGCCGCCCTTTCGCCTATTTATTTGTCCCGACGCGAAAACCCTAAATACCCGAGCCATTATCCACGAAAAGTTCCAGAGACGCCGCTCATGGCGTGTAGTTGACGGGAAAAATATTCTGCAGGAAGCTTCGTATCTTCCCGGCAACGGCGCCAGAAAGCACTCTTGATGGTCCTTCACGTAGTTACCCACGTGAAAAGTAAATGGGTTAGGTTGAGACTCCAAGTGCAGAGTGTGTAGTAAGTGAAAGACGTGTTTTACCCACGAGGGTTGATTCGAGGGTTTAATATCGAACTCTCGGGGAATCAGTAGTGAAGATTTATCTTTCCTATCCTTCTTTTGGTTACCTACAAAACAAAGTAAATGTTTTGGTCCTCAACCTCACCTAGTGGTTGTCAAGCACAAGGTGTGAGAATGATATCAAGATAATATGCAATGCAAACAAGAAATAAATATGCAATGGTGGTAAATAAATATGCAAGGATGGTGGTAGCAATGATAAATGATAGTTTTGGGTTTTATATGGTGAATGCAAGATGTAAAAGTGTTTTTGTATTTTCAGATTTTTAAATGGCAGAAAATGGAAAAGTGGTAAAAGTGGTTGGAAAGGTGTTTCTTATGATTAAAAATGGACCGGGGTTCAGGGTTTAAAAAATGCACTCTCTCTTTAATAAAGTGGTAGACACTAGTACAGAACGAGACATCAGAAACGGGCCAAAAACCCCTTCAGCAATGGAGAAAGGTCCGTGTCCCCGCCTCTGTCACTGATGTGAAGCCTCACAATGGCAACGGAGGAGATAAACCGTTTCTGATGTATTTAACATTAGACACGGAGTTTTGCTAATAACTGTTTCTAATAAGGGTTACAGGAAAACAAAACAAAACACGGTGACGGGCTGTGCCGTCGATGGAGCCCCGCTCCATGCAACTAGACGGCCGCCCGGTCATCACCGTATTCCTGTACGCCCTGCTTTACAAAAGTTCACCAGTGCGCGTGGCTGGAGCTCTGCTCCTATGTCTTCACGGCCGCCAGATGAACATCTACTGTCTTTCCTGCTGCGCAAAATGTACTGCTCCTGGTGACGGCACCGTGTATGGAGCCCCGCTCCTAGGTCTTCACGATAGCAACATCGTCACCAAGCATCCACCAAGCCCTTGAAACAACGAATATTCTTTGTTAAAAAAGCAAACAAAGCTAATAAACAGAGCCAATAAGTAGTAAACAAAGCAAACCGAGCTAAATACATAGCTGAAGAGCTAACTAACAGAGCAAACCAAGCTAAATAAGTAGCTAACATAGCAAATACATAGCTGAACATAGCTAACTAACAGAGCAACCCGAGCTAAATAAGTAGCTAACATAGCAAATACATAGCTGAACAGAGCAAACCGAGCTAAATAAGTAGCTAACATAGCAAATACATAGCTGAACAGAGCTAACTAACAGAGCAAACCGAGCTGAGCTAAATAAGTAGCTAACATACCAAATACATAGCTAAACAAAGCAAACCGAGCTAAATAAGTAGCTAACATAGCAAATACATAGATGAACAGAGCTAACTAACAGAGCAAACCAAGCTAACATAACAAATACATAGCTAAACAAAGCAAACCGAGCTAAATAAGTAGCTAACATAGGAAATACATAGCTGAACAGAGCTAACTAACAGAGCAAACTGAGCTAAATAAGTAGCTAACATAGCAAATACATAGCTAAACAAAGCAAACCGAGCTAAATAAGTAGCTAACATAGCAAATACATAGATGAACAGAGCTAACTAACAGAGCAAACCGAGCTAAATAAGTAGCTAACATAGCAAATACATAGCTAAACAAAGCAAACCGAGCTAAATAAGTAGCTAACATAGCAAATACGTAGCTGAACAGAGCTAACTAACAGAGCAAACCGAGCTAAATAAGTAGCTAACATAGCAAATACATAGCTAAACAAAGCAAACCGAGCTAAATAAGTAGCTAACATAGCAAATACATAGCTGAACAGAGCTAACTAACAGAGCAAACCGAGCTAAATAAGTAACTAACAGAGCGGTCATTTACCTTAGGCGAGGCGGGGTCGCTTTCCGTCGCGGATTGCGTCCCAGGCGTCGGCGCCGGAGCTACTGCCAGAGGAGACGTCAGAGGAGACCTCATCCTGCTCGAACACCGGAGCGTCCTCCTCCTCCTCATCCTCCTCCTCCGCCGCCGCCACCGCTGCCGCCGCCGCATCTGGCCCAGGTCCCTGGCCAGGGAGAAGAGAGCGGTCTATGGCCGCCCGGAGCCACGTCTGGAACAACGCCTCCTCGGCGGCGGAGATGCGGATAGCTCTCTGCATCGCAGACGCCCGAATGACACCCTCTGCGCACTCGCGCTCAAAGGAGGCGCGAGAGAGGAGGAGACCGACCTCCAGATCCTCCGTCCGACGATGAGGATGAGATCCGGGCGTCGGTGGCCGCCGCCGCTGTGGATCCTGATGGGATTTGACGGCTCAGAATGAACTCGCGACCGCAGTCACCGGGGATCTCGCCCAATTGTAGGGGAGATCCGGGCTGCGCCTCGGAGGGTGGGAGGAGGAAGATGCTCCATCCTGACTTCCGTCGGCGCCGGAGGGGTTCCCCATCGATGGGTGAAGTAGGAGGAGAGCGTGTGCGGCTAGGGTTAGGAACTGGGGAGAGTGAGACTGAGAGTGAGAGTGAGATACAGTACTGGAGTGGGAGATATTAATATCGGCACCGCTGAATGTGCCTTCACATGGGAAACGGAGATAGACCGATCTCCGTTTCTGATGTAGAAATATCAGCAACAGAGATATTCTTTCCTCCGTTGCCTATATATGAGCAACGGAGATCTTTTCAGCCTCCGTTACCATTGTGTCGGGCCCATCGACCGACTAGCGCACGCGCGCACTCGCGGAAGCGCGCGGAGCTCATTTTTCCGTCGCCTAACTCTTGCCGTTGCCATAGAGGGGTATCCGATGTGTCATTCAGTACTAGTGAGACAATGGAACACTAGAGTTGACATATGAGATTGCAACACAACAGTTTATTGACAAGTTATAATTATAGCATCACGTCCTAACATAGAGACCTTTTGGTTATTAGTCTCTCTTATACTCCACCAAGATGCGAACTAAATCATAACACCTCAGTAATTAAGATAACTCAGAGTATAGCAATAAGTATCATGACATGAAGTTAAAATAAGAACATGCTAGATCTAGTCATGGAGTAGTGGCAATGGTCACACTCCCATCTCCGGTAGCATGGTATTTCTTTTTATCCCTAGTGAGGCAACAAAGTAAGGTAGAACACCCAAGTGGATCGCAGAACTTTCTCTCACGTTCACTGCACTAGCCACCCCACGTTACTCCAACTAATGCACACGTTCCCCCTCACACGCTCTCATAAACATGCTTGATCATGACAAGTAAATAAGAACGGGGTACATAATATGCATCTACTTTCATAACTGAAACAAAACCATTGCAATCTCAAACATATATTAACTCATAGAAAGATCCACCACAAAGGTATTACATAGATGACCGTAATCATGTTCAACAGCTCATACGGTACTAATTAGTGAAGCTCAAGAGAGAGAGATACATAAGTTACTTCCACAAACCCATAGTCCAGAGGTGGACTACTCCCTCTTCATCATGGAGACGGTGGAGAAGTCGTTGGAGAAGATGGTGACCACGCCGGCAGCGCCACGCCAGAGTTTTCCCCCTCCAATCTGCAGCTCCAGGTCTCTGTTTCAGTGTTTCTGTGTTTCTGCGGCGCTCCTTCCAGAGAACGTCGGGGGACTATTTTTATAGGCGGTTTTAGGTCAAAACTGAGTCGGTGGAGGAAAGATCGACGACAACAGAGCTCCGAGGGCCAAAAAGGGGGTCCCACGTGGCCAGGTGCATGGGCCGCGTGGGCCCACTCATCTAGGCCCCCGGGCCTCCGCTTGTTTGCTTCCTTCGCTCCCACGCTTTGTTCCTTCCAAAAACTGATGCTCGTAAATTTCCAGGTCATTTGGACGTCGTTTGGGTCCCTGAAACATTAAAATATAGAAATAGGGTTTTCTGCCTGCGCAGGGTTAATTTCATAAAAAATAGGAAATATGTCAAATATTCGCAAAATCATTATAAAACAGTGATATAACCCTTATATGATGCAAATATGACTGGAATATAAGTAAAATAATGCAAAGTTCATGTATGCATTTTACATGCATCAACATCCCCAAGCTTAAGCTATACTCGTCCTCGAGTATGAAGGTGATAAAACTAACATGGACTTTGCAATTTAATACTAACAATGGATATCAAAGATGATTACTATTGCTACATAGAGTCAAATGGTTCATTCTTAAAAGGAGTAGCAATATGCAAGATAGATTATGAAGTGATATCAAGTATTCAATGCAAGGATGTTCAACGATAATTCACAAAGTGTAACATAAGAGAAAAAAGTACTATGGACCACAAGTATGCATAATAATAAGTAAGAACATCCTACAATGGTCAAAGAGCATTGGTGAAAATCTGAATATAAAAGGTGGACACTTTGGAAAGATATATATGTGAGTAGAGGTAAAGCATGAATACATTTCATCTAACTTCTGAACTTCTCTAGTTAAGTCAATGATTGTAATATGGTAATCCTTGGTGTCAAGCTCTCATTCCTCTATCATAGCATCTTGAATGATTAAGTTTAAAGTGAAAGCAAATATCAGTAGTGTGCTTGACAAAGTACAGGTTGAAAGTCTCATGCCCCTTGAATACAAGTACCTACTCCATATGTTACTCAACTTGGAAAACAAAGCAAGTTCAAGTTAAATATCATTTTAAGTAATAATAGTATCATTAAGAGCGTCAACTGGGGTACCTCTTGTCTCAGGATATGGAACAAGCCCATATCAAAATGACAAGACAAGCAAACACAATGAACAATCTCAACACCCTTTTTATTTACCATTAGATAGCTTTTTATTGTAAGGTGTATCACAGAAGGTTCACCATAGCATGTAAGTAAATTTCCACCATGAATGATGCATGGCTTAGATTAGCAGCCCAGGCGTCTCTCTAACCATTTATACAAGCTCATTTAAACTCACTTCATTTCCACATTTATTTCACCCATGGTAAGCATCCCTAAACAAAAGTACATGACATCAACTAAATGAGATGAAGTGCAATGTTTAAAGCTTGCCATGTGACAGCACATATGAGCTAACTCTCAACCAAACACATTTGTCAAGCCCACAACATCATAATTTTAATCACAATGGGTCATATTTTATTTATGCAATAAAAGTAAAGTGTGCATCAAGTTCGAGAGAGCTCTATAGCCAACTTTTCCCACAACAATCAACAACATAAGCATTTTCATTCAGAGGTATAGATAACAAAAATATCATGATAAACATACTCGGAATAGCATAAAGCTAATAGGTAGATATGGTGGACTCACTGGAAAAACTTTGGTTGAAGGTGTTGGAAACAAGTTTTTCCGTGTTGGAGTTTTTGGGCTATCAAGAGGGAGAAAGTTGACCATCTAAATGCATGCATGAGTGTCCATAGAACTAACTAATCCATGTTAAAACAAGGTAAAATAACATTTAGCATCAAAACATGAATAAAAGATAGCTCTTGATAAAATATGTGCAAATTATTACTCATTAACAAGCTCATGAATCATGCAACTATATGTGTCTTTTGAAATTAACTCTAACATCCCTTTTCCTAATCTTATAATAGCATCCAACATAATTCAACCCAAATTTCTAGTAGCTCTCTCATATATAAATGATAGTGTGGTGGTCTCACAAAATAAAAAATCAAACCTAAACAAACAAAAAGATGCTCCAAGTTTATGCGATAAAGTGTTTTGATCGAAAAACAGAAGTTAGACGTGTGCAAACCAGGAGTGTGTAGGTCTAGTTGGGTTGTCTTCACATCCCCAAGCTTATGGTCTTCACCATCCTCGGATAGCTCTTGGTGCATCTCCTCTAATCCCTGCGAAAAAACTTCAAAACACCGTTTCTCCCATTTCTATTTCTGTGGGGTGCATTAGTAGTGATAAACAAATAGATTTCTTGTTGCATATAATCCTTGAACAAAAATTTATATGAATGTCCAGAAAGTGTACAATGTTGTATGCCTACTCATAAACTCAATTGGATCAAAAAGATTCAAGTTAACAGTTCTAAGCATGCATCAAACAAAATGGGACATAATCTGTCCAGAAAAACAGCATCAGCTAAACGTATTTTTCTACCCTACTTAACTTTGTCAGAAAATTCCGAAAAAATTCGTGCATATAGACAGTGGCGGCTCCAGGAAATGAACACTGGGTATTCCTCCCAATTTTTTTTTTGCTCTAAATGTATTATATGGCCCAAACAGCATAACACTAACAATATATGGATAAAACAACACTAGCAAAACAGCAATAGTAATATTTCAATTTATAAGCCCATAATGACATGAATACATAGGTACCTTTTGATTGATAAAGTGATGATATTCCATATTACAATATAACTTTGCGGGTGCCTTTTTGGAAGAGATTGATGATATCCTCATCCTTTACTTGCCTGAAGAACCCTCTCTCAACAAATGTAACCATACAATTGTTCAAATAGCCATCACCCATTTTGTTCCTTTTCTTATTCTTCAGATAGTCCATTGAAGAGAATACCCTTTCAACATCAGCAGTGGCTACTGGTAGAATCAATACCAACTTAAGAAGCTTGTAAACAATATGATAATATTCATGCTTCTTTGTCTTGACAAGCATAACTGAAAGTTGACACAGATTTACCAAATTTTGGAACCTTTCATCTCTACTGTGAGGACCGGAATTACACTTCCAGACCTCCTGTGTAATCATGTCAATCCCAAGATCAATGTTGACAACACAGCGAAATGATACCATTGCAGAACGTACAAAAAGTACAGTTACATAGTTTGAATAGCAATAACGAAATGTCTTGTGACATTTGTTACAATCAGAAAGCTCAGCGGAAATATAAATGCGAAGTGACTCCATCTAGCCACAGGCAGTCGATGTAGTCCACGAGGCCTCACTCTTAAGTATCGTCATAGTAGTCGTAGTCTTCTTCTTCTTCGTAGTAATCTGAATAACCAACAAAAGCAATGCGATGAGTACATAATAATGTACTCAGCGTGCCCCCTCATGCAAAACCTATAATAGCTACATGTGGCTTCAAAGAAAGGCTATATGGTTCTTTTGCATAAAAGCTAATTTTGTTTGCAATACCATATGTAGTAGTTTTGATAGAAACGATTTTAGATGAAAACAGGTTTGTATTTAGTGTGGTATTTCTCATCAAAGTGAGTGTCCTCGACACCTCACGTTCTCCATAGAATTCCAGAATAGGGGTAGAGGGAAGTAGCAAAACAGGGTTCCTGTATGTCAAGAAAGATTCATGTGTCGTCCATGACCGTGGACACGGCTATTCGAATAGTTTTACACTCTGCAGAGGTGGTACACTTTCACCACACGTCACAAACTCGGCTAATTGCAACCAGCCGTCGCTAGCATAGCAATAGAGAATTCGTGACAAGGTCTTTTAGCTAGATCCCCCAAAGATGTGACATGCCCACCGGGTATGGCGCCGGAACTGAGAGTACGTCCCCAAACCGGTCCCCCCATCTGTGCCGAAGGTTCTCCCATAGGCAGACACCCATCTGCGGTACGGCGACATCGACACCAAAGGCTGACTAACTTACTTGACCCAGCCAGAGCCCATTAGCATGTGGTTGTACGGTGGTCACAATCTTCAAATCCGAGACTTATTAGGCCCTTATGCGGCACGGACGACGGATTGCCCCCTTCATCTTGTGAAGGGCAGCCAATCGCTCCTTCATTGTTGATCCAGCAGTCGCCCGCGCCAATGTTAGATGGTAAATTTCACCCAGAGTAGAAGGGAGAGTAGAGGAAGCAACAACGGCTCATCAGCCAAGCTCAACGAGCTCATCATGTCCAGAAATATGTTTGTGACCCAAAGGTCAACCAATTCCTCCGAAGAGGCAAGTTAGAGATATCCTACTAAATATTGAGCATGGCTAAGCATTTCTACTCTACAAGATTACTATATAGATTCTACTCAGGGTATCAAGTATATAAGGCGACAAGCGGATCAGGCTGGTGTGTCAATCGACACGCCAGTAAATTGAAAATAGCATGTATAATTTTAAAACAATAAATAATGCCCCTTTTAAAAACATAGGATAAAAACATGAGGGGGGGGGCATGCCTTCGTTGACGAATCCTTCTTCTTCCATAAGCTGATTATATCCACGTTTTTCAATAAGATGATTATATCCACGTTCTTCAATAAGCTGGTCATGTCCACGCCCAACCACGTCACTCCCTACTCATCGTAACGATAGCAAATGGCAACCAAATAAATACCAAAGCAATAATTACCAAAACCAAATGAATTGCAAATGAGAATGAAGAGAGTAGTAGTTGAAGAATAGGATAGAACAACTCTGATAGAAATGTGAAAGTGAGTTGTGGCATCTCGGATATGATCGAATGGCATGGATAGGATGATGGGATAGATTATCAGAATAGAATGTGGTTATAAGAGATACATATAGAACTTACCATATATAACTTTCTACTAACCCAACATAAGGGGTTATAACATAGTTGGTCATACCCGTGTTAACACCCTAAACTCAAATCGCATAATGTAGCATAACTAGCTAATAGTAAAGGTACAAACAAGACATAGCGATGATCAATATCATACTATTTTCTAATCATCAAACAACATTTATCATACTAGTGATACAAACAGCAACTAGGATTATCTAGCATGATAACACAAGCATATAAGCAATACAAGAGCTAAGATAAACATAATCATCATAAACAACATCAATTGCAAACTAAAGTTGACACAATGAAAACACACATGACACTAGCACATCATATAGCTATACACCACAACACACAAGGATAACATAAGCAATAAATAAATACTACCATAGCTAAACTTCAACGATAATATAAGCTAGGAACGAAACAAGCTGTAACAACATCTAAAACATATGAATCATGCCCTAAGCAAGATATCAACTAAGATACGCTATATATATACATAAACAACATATAAACACCTTCCATAACAAGAATATCATTACAAGCTTATAGTAACAAAGCATAGCATATACTAAGCAAGCTAGGTCAAACATAACACTATATGACTAATCACGGTCAAACATAACACTATATGACTAATCACAAAGGGTATAGAAGACTATACATTTGAAAGATACTACAACATGGTATGCAATTATGGCCAAGCATAACAATAACAAATAACGGTCAAGCATAACATTACCAACATGAGATCACAAAGCATATACAAGTATACTACATAATCACACTCATGCCATTCTATTGTCTAGTTAAAAGAAAACGCATGCTCACAAGCATATATAACGATATAATAGTATCATGCACTACTACCATGATACACGAACTACCGTAAGCATGTGATGATCTACTACAACAAGTAACACACAACTAGTATGGTAACATACATGTATGAGACACACTATATACACCTAGACCAAACAACAACTGAAAGCATATTATCATCTAGTCAACGGGTAAATCTAAGCTAGCATACATGAAGATAAAACAGTATATAACATGCAATGGTAACATGTAAATAATCTAAACATTCATAAACATAACACAAAGAACTAAGCAATCGCAAAGTGACATGAAGTTAGATCCTATAAAGATACACATACATGCAAGACACTAACATACATCCTAGCACAAAGATATGCTATCATCATATGTAACACATGATACGCAAGATACAAAGATAGCTAAGCATGAATATTAAACTAGGCAAACAATGCACATGTAATAGCACAATACGGCACTCATAACATTGATACAACAACTAAGTATATGCATGAGCTACTAGACAAACAATAGGAGTCTAACAATGACATCCTCTCATATACAATACCAACTTACTTCACAATAGTAAACAAGTAATAAACTACTAAACAAAACTTAGCTAAACATGCATAAGCAAGACAAAGAAATATTAACAAGTCATGATTGAATAAAAAACTAAACAAGTAATAAACTATTATTAAACAAACCATAATCGAACATGTATCAACTAGACAACTACTAGCAACAATTCATGCATGAATAAAATATTAAGCATGGATCAACATCACACAATATATGGCTATACTAGTCGAAACCAATATACTAAATAATTGCAACTAACACAAGCAAATGAGTCTATAATAATAAACCATAGACTACTTTTTAAATACAAGCGACTATCTAAACATGTCATGAAATAATATAAAGAAATTATAGAGAACTCCTACACATTTGATTCAACTAAGAGGAATAAATCACATAACAACATGAAGCACATAATTCAAATACCATATATTAAAGCCTAACTTTAATTCTACCCAATGGATTGACAATGCAAATCAACCAAATGGTTTCTAAGGTCATCTAGATACTTTGACATGTTGTGGCCGAAGCCTAGAGATCAACAGAACATGATATGCCAACATGACGTCGGTCTTTGATGAATTGGGATCAACGGCATTTCTCCTCTGGTAGTCGGATTTAATATCCGTCTTCTCCTATGGGCTACTAGAAATGATGTGTACAAACTGACGCGAAAGGATATTACATAATCGTGCCCAAAAGTAGAGATGGCATAACCATGTCGATGTCGGATGGCATGGTTAAAAGTTGGCGTGGACAGTGGCACGGACAGGTTGCAAAAGGATGTCTAGGTAGGAGGTAGTTCTACATAGTATGAGACTACGGTGCAAAGGGGTTGATCATATTCTCACCATATGCGACGAATGCATCCGCCAAAGTAGATGAACCGAGCAGATGGAGTTGCGGAATTCGTCGGCTGCGATCAACATTTCGATCTTCTAGTCGTCTGGATCGGTCCTTCTCCTCCTCGCGGTCCTGGTGGCGCAGTAGTTCGGCTTGTGGTAGCCGATCACTGGAAACATGGGCGGTGGCGTCGTCGCCGGTCTGACGGGAGCTTCGCGAGATTGGATCGTGGGGGCGAGCTAGGCTTGTTCTGGTGGAGATAGATGGAAAAGGAGAGAGATGGAGAAACTGGGTTCTTTAGGACGACGCATCGCGGTTTTCGTGATGCAGCAGGATAGGCAATTGATGGTCGGAATAAAGAGCATAGGAGGCAACGGCAGCGGCAGTTTATGGTGCTGCCGTTTCAGTTGACTGTGTGCGTTCGTGCTGGAGAAGGAAGAGGAGGCAGCACGACGTTTCGCTGGACTGGGCGTGAGAAGCCTGGCCCGTGGCCGTGCGTGCGAGCGAGAGCGATCAGGGATCCCTCGTCTGGTGCTCTGGGCTTTGGTGTACTGTGCGACTGGTCTTTGGTGGCTGGTGCGATGCACCTACAGGATAGAGAAGAAAGAAGGAGAGAAAAAGAAACCATCGAGGTGTTAGTGTATTGGTAGGAAAAGAATAGAAGAAAGAC
Organism: Poa pratensis; assembly: GCA_947311845.1. Classification (NCBI taxonomy): domain Eukaryota; kingdom Viridiplantae; phylum Streptophyta; class Magnoliopsida; order Poales; family Poaceae; genus Poa; species Poa pratensis. Next base: position 6,626,304 of record CAMZMU010000095.1, read on the forward strand.
AGCAGTGAAGGATCGATCAGTGCATGCTAAAAGCATTGCTTGCACGTGTCTGCGTATGAATGTTCAATGGAATTTTAGAGAGAGAAGGACGTGAGAAAATAGAAGGAAGGAAAGAAATCGATGGATGTTGTACTAGTTAAGTACTGGCGTAGAAGTGCATGGCTACAACCTAAATATACATACGTGTGATTAGCTGGAGGACCAAATTCAATTACGATTTTAGATAGAACGAAATAAGAGATAAAAGAAATAGATTTTCCTTTTTAGGAAAATCTAGAAAATGCTATAAAGCTCCGAAAAATACGTAGCAAATTTATGAAAGCAAACTCAAATTCAAAAGAAGATATTTTAAATATGCGGAAACCAATAAAAATACGAATGGATTTTCAAGGACACTAAAACTAAGATTTAAATTCACATTGGTATTAATTCATTATAAAGCCTCGTGTTTGTGAAAAATCTAGTTAAGGTTTAAATATTAATAGAAATTTTCTAGTCCTCATTTTAGGATAAAAGTTTTTGAAAACTCCAAAAATCGGTCTGTTACAAGTCTACCCCCCTTAAAGGAATCTCGTCCCCGAGATTCGGGCTCACTATAGATTGGGTTTTGGATGGGTCTTAATCTTGCCATTGATGGGTTGCTCGGTTGAAATTTTTATACGATTGATCTTCCGTTGCTTCAGGTACATGTGCGCTACCCCCCTTAAAGGAACTCCGATTGGGGATTTTCATACAACACCATGATTTTTCACATAATCCTCATGAAATATTATTCTCCGTGTTAACTTCCTTCGGTCTCGTTGAGGTCTTTTCTCTATGGGTCATTGGTCACAAATTGTCATAGGCTGCCACGATTGCAACGAAAAAAATGTTGGCATTGCATCCATCGACTTTTGGGTCTTGAGATCTTTGATGTATAATCACGGCTAAACTCAATCAAGATTGGTATTGACTTCTTTCTCAGACAGGTATTGTCAAAGTCTCCATCATCACCATAGGCGTAGCATACGTTTCTTGTAGTAATGGAAATAGCATTTTCTAAATCTGATTCTGAATTATTGAGGATGTGCGTCAAAGCGCCTTGTTTGGTCTTGGTTTCTTCAACATCTTGAGGCAAATATTGGATATGGTCCTCTTCACCACCACTCAAACAAGTCAGTCTTCTCTTCAATGTTGAATGTGTCACCATTTTTCTGTTAGGCTTCGTTTGGTAGAACTTAAGTTTTGTCTTCGTGCGTCTCAATCGTCGGTGAATTTACATCTTGAAAGTACGACTAACTCTTGCGCCAGCGAGTTTTTGTTGCTCATGTTTATGTCTTGGAGCTCGTCTGGTAGTGTGTCTAATTCCACCTAAAAGTTCACATGCACACCTCTTCCTTCCTAATCTTTGTGAACCGTGGAAAGGGTCTCCTATGCAGGTAGCACACATTCTTTTCCCTTCATCGGGTGGGTCTTGAGTGCTCATAGCTAAGAGGGAAAAGAATAAGACGGGTGAAAGAACCTAGCTTGGGAGGGGTATCCAAGAATAACACATGAGAACAACCAAAAAGGTTTTTAAAGAATAATTCAAAAGCAAAACTATTTCTTTGAAATTACATAGGGTTTTACCACGACTGCACATAAAAGAAGCCAAAGGAAAAATATGCAGACATTGCTCAAGCAAAAACATTTTACTCTAAACGATATGAACTATACAACTACCAGGGATCTATATATCCAACCTTATCCTATATGGTTGTTTGGTCGCAGCAAGTCTCGTTGTCCGATCTTCAATCAGTGTGGACGACGACTCTTGACTCCTTGAGTTCTTGAGATGGCTTCTCTTGGATGGGGTATAGTATACTAAAGAAGTGGATAGGGAAGAAGGAGTTAAACACAATGTTGGACAAGATAAGAGAAGGAATAGAAATAGTCAAGAATTAGACTATGAGGATTTTCATAAATAGTATTTTATTTTTGAAATAACCCCTAAGGCTTTACATTTCTAGCTAAGGCCACGTGACTAGGTCGACGTCGGCTCTGATACCACTTCTGTGAGGACCGGAATTACACTTCCAGACCTCCTGTGTAATCATGTCAATCCCAAGATCAATGTTGACAACACAGCGAAATGATACCATTGCAGAACGTACAAAAAGTACAGTTACATAGTTTGAATAGCAATAACGAAATGTCTTGTGACATTTGTTACAATCAGAAAGCTCAGCGGAAATATAAATGCGAAGTGACTCCATCTAGCCACAGGCAGTCGATGTAGTCCACGAGGCCTCACTCTTAAGTATCGTCATAGTAGTCGTAGTCTTCTTCTTCTTCGTAGTAATCTGAATAACCAACAAAAGCAATGCGATGAGTACATAATAATGTACTCAGCGTGCCCCCTCATGCAAAACCTATAATAGCTACATGTGGCTTCAAAGAAAGGCTATATGGTTCTTTTGCATAAAAGCTAATTTTGTTTGCAATACCATATGTAGTAGTTTTGATAGAAACGATTTTAGATGAAAACAGGTTTGTATTTAGTGTGGTATTTCTCATCAAAGTGAGTGTCCTCGACACCTCACGTTCTCCATAGAATTCCAGAATAGGGGTAGAGGGAAGTAGCAAAACAGGGTTCCTGTATGTCAAGAAAGATTCATGTGTCGTCCATGACCGTGGACACGGCTATTCGAATAGTTTTACACTCTGCAGAGGTGGTACACTTTCACCACACGTCACAAACTCGGCTAATTGCAACCAGCCGTCGCTAGCATAGCAATAGAGAATTCGTGACAAGGTCTTTTAGCTAGATCCCCCAAAGATGTGACATGCCCACCGGGTATGGCGCCGGAACTGAGAGTACGTCCCCAAACCGGTCCCCCCATCTGTGCCGAAGGTTCTCCCATAGGCAGACACCCCATCTGCGGTACGGCGACATCGACACCAAAGGCTGACTAACTTACTTGACCCAGCCAGAGCCCATTAGCATGTGGTTGTACGGTGTTCACAATCTTCAAATCCGAGACTTATTAGGCCCTTATGCGGCACGGACGACGGATTGCCCCCTTCATCTTGTGAAGGGCAGCCAATCGCTCCTTCATTGTTGATCCAGCAGTCGCCCGCGCCAATGTTAGATGGTAAATTTCACCCAGAGTAGAAGGGAGAGTAGAGGAAGCAACAACGGCTCATCAGCCAAGCTCAACGAGCTCATCATGTCCAGAAATATGTTTGTGACCCAAAGGTCAACCAATTCCTCCGAAGAGGCAAGTTAGAGATATCCTACTAAATATTGAGCATGGCTAAGCATTTCTACTCTACAAGATTACTATATAGATTCTACTCAGGGTATCAAGTATATAAGGCGACAAGCGGATCAGGCTGGTGTGTCAATCGACACGCCAGTAATTGAAAATAGCATGTATAATTTTAAAGCAATAAATAATGCCCCTTTTAAAAACATAGGATAAAAACATGAGGGGGGGGGGCATGCCTTCGTTGACGAATCCTTCTTCTTCCATAAGCTGATTATATCCACGTTTTTCAATAAGATGATTATATCCACGTTCTTCAATAAGCTGGTCATGTCCACGCCCAACCACGTCACTCCCTACTCATCGTAACGATAGCAAATGGCAACCAAATAAATACCAAAGCAATAATTACCAAAACCAAATGAATTGCAAATGAGAATGAAGAGAGTAGTAGTTGAAGAATAGGATAGAACAACTCTGATAGAAATGTGAAAGTGAGTTGTGGCATCTCGGATATGATCGAATGGCATGGATAGGATGATGGGATAGATTATCAGAATAGAATGTGGTTATAAGAGATACATATAGAACTTACCATATATAACTTTCTACTAACCCAACATAAGGGGTTATAACATAGTTGGTCATACCCGTGTTAACACCCTAAACTCAAATCGCATAATGTAGCATAACTAGCTAATAGTAAAGGTACAAACAAGACATAGCGATGATCAATATCATACTATTTTCTAATCATCAAACAACATTTATCATACTAGTGATACAAACAGCAACTAGGATTATCTAGCATGATAACACAAGCATATAAGCAATACAAGAGCTAAGATAAACATAATCATCATAAACAACATCAATTGCAAACTAAAGTTGACACAATGAAAACACACATGACACTAGCACATCATATAGCTATACACCACAACACACAAGGATAACATAAGCAATAAATAAATACTACCATAGCTAAACTTCAACGATAATATAAGCTAGGAACGAAACAAGCTGTAACAACATCTAAAACATATGAATCATGCCCTAAGCAAGATATCAACTAAGATACGCTATATATATACATAAACAACATATAAACACCTTCCATAACAAGAATATCATTACAAGCTTATAGTAACAAAGCATAGCATATACTAAGCAAGCTAGGTCAAACATAACACTATATGACTAATCACGGTCAAACATAACACTATATGACTAATCACAAAGGGTATAGAAGACTATACATTTGAAAGATACTACAACATGGTATGCAATTATGGCCAAGCATAACAATAACAAATAACGGTCAAGCATAACATTACCAACATGAGATCACAAAGCATATACAAGTATACTACATAATCACACTCATGCCATTCTATTGTCTAGTTAAAAGAAAACGCATGCTCACAAGCATATATAACGATATAATAGTATCATGCACTACTACCATGATACACGAACTACCGTAAGCATGTGATGATCTACTACAACAAGTAACACACAACTAGTATGGTAACATACATGTATGAGACACACTATATACACCTAGACCAAACAACAACTGAAAGCATATTATCATCTAGTCAACGGGTAAATCTAAGCTAGCATACATGAAGATAAAACAGTATATAACATGCAATGGTAACATGTAAATAATCTAAACATTCATAAACATAACACAAAGAACTAAGCAATCGCAAAGTGACATGAAGTTAGATCCTATAAAGATACACATACATGCAAGACACTAACATACATCCTAGCACAAAGATATGCTATCATCATATGTAACACATGATACGCAAGATACAAAGATAGCTAAGCATGAATATTAAACTAGGCAAACAATGCACATGTAATAGCACAATACGGCACTCATAACATTGATACAACAACTAAGTATATGCATGAGCTACTAGACAAACAATAGGAGTCTAACAATGACATCCTCTCATATACAATACCAACTTACTTCACAATAGTAAACAAGTAATAAACTACTAAACAAAACTTAGCTAAACATGCATAAGCAAGACAAAGAAATATTAACAAGTCATGATTGAATAAAAAACTAAACAAGTAATAAACTATTATTAAACAAACCATAATCGAACATGTATCAACTAGACAACTACTAGCAACAATTCATGCATGAATAAAATATTAAGCATGGATCAACATCACACAATATATGGCTATACTAGTCGAAACCAATATACTAAATAATTGCAACTAACACAAGCAAATGAGTCTATAATAATAAACCATAGACTACTTTTTAAATACAAGCGACTATCTAAACATGTCATGAAATAATATAAAGAAATTATAGAGAACTCCTACACATTTGATTCAACTAAGAGGAATAAATCACATAACAACATGAAGCACATAATTCAAATACCATATATTAAAGCCTAACTTTAATTCTACCCAATGGATTGACAATGCAAATCAACCAAATGGTTTCTAAGGTCATCTAGATACTTTGACATGTTGTGGCCGAAGCCTAGAGATCAACAGAACATGATATGCCAACATGACGTCGGTCTTTGATGAATTGGGATCAACGGCATTTCTCCTCTGGTAGTCGGATTTAATATCCGTCTTCTCCTATGGGCTACTAGAAATGATGTGTACAAACTGACGCGAAAGGATATTACATAATCGTGCCCAAAAGTAGAGATGGCATAACCATGTCGATGTCGGATGGCATGGTTAAAAGTTGGCGTGGACAGTGGCACGGACAGGTTGCAAAAGGATGTCTAGGTAGGAGGTAGTTCTACATAGTATGAGACTACGGTGCAAAGGGGTTGATCATATTCTCACCATATGCGACGAATGCATCCGCCAAAGTAGATGAACCGAGCAGATGGAGTTGCGGAATTCGTCGGCTGCGATCAACATTTCGATCTTCTAGTCGTCTGGATCGGTCCTTCTCCTCCTCGCGGTCCTGGTGGCGCAGTAGTTCGGCTTGTGGTAGCCGATCACTGGAAACATGGGCGGTGGCGTCGTCGCCGGTCTGACGGGAGCTTCGCGAGATTGGATCGTGGGGGCGAGCTAGGCTTGTTCTGGTGGAGATAGATGGAAAAGGAGAGAGATGGAGAAACTGGGTTCTTTAGGACGACGCATCGCGGTTTTCGTGATGCAGCAGGATAGGCAATTGATGGTCGGAATAAAGAGCATAGGAGGCAACGGCAGCGGCAGTTTATGGTGCTGCCGTTTCAGTTGACTGTGTGCGTTCGTGCTGGAGAAGGAAGAGGAGGCAGCACGACGTTTCGCTGGACTGGGCGTGAGAAGCCTGGCCCGTGGCCGTGCGTGCGAGCGAGAGCGATCAGGGATCCCTCGTCTGGTGATCTGGGCTTTGGTGTACTGTGCGACTGGTCTTTGGTGGCTGGTGCGATGCACCTGCAGGATAGAGAAGAAAGAAGGAGAGAAAAAGAAACCATCGAGGTGTTAGTGTATTGGTAGGAAAAGAATAGAAGAAAGACAGCAGTGAAGGATCGATCAGTGCATGCTAAAAGCATTGCTTGCACGTGTCTGCGTATGAATGTCCAATGGAATTTTAGAGAGAGAAGGACGTGAGAAAATAGAAGGAAGGAAAGAAATCGATGGATGTTGTACTAGTTAAGTACTGGCGTATAAGTGCATGGCTACAACCTAAATATACATACGTGTGATTAGCTGGAGGACCAAATTCAATTAGGATTTTAGATAGAACGAAATAAGAGATAAAAGAAATAGATTTTCCTTTTTAGGAAAATCTAGAAAATGCTATAAAGCTCCGAAAAATACGTAGCAAATTTATGAAAGCAAACTCAAATTCAAAAGAAGATATTTTAAATATGCGGAAACGAATAAAAATACGAATGGATTTTCAAGGACACTAAAACTAAGATTTAAATTCACATTGGTATTAATTCATTATAAAGCCTCGTGTTTGTGAAAAATCTAGTTAAGGTTTAAATATTAATAGAAATTTTCTAGTCCTCATTTTAGGATAAAAGTTTTTGAAAACTCCAAAAATCGGTCTGTTACATCTACGCACATTAGTAACATACATGTTTAGTTGCCATGGAAGTCTTGCTAGTTCCTCACTTGTAAAATCAGAAGCATAAAACTTTGTAGCAAGTGTAACCAACTTCACTTGATCATAAGAAGCAAATTGATTAACTGGAGCGAATGCTGCCATGCAAGAAAGTAGCTCTGTGTTTACCTCATCAAATCTGCCATTGAGCTCACTGATTTGCCTATCAATAACACCCACAAACATATCAACCTTGAAGCGTTGGTAATTGGTCACACCATTACATATACCCCTTCTAGGCCGGCCAACGGGAATGTAAGGACCCTTCATATCAATAGCTTTGATTTTATGCTTCGTACAAAAAGCTGTGACCGTTGTGAGAAAACCATCCCATCCAGGATCGGACCGCAAAGCCTCCAAGTGAAACTTTGTGTCAACAACAAGCTGAATAGCATGAACAATATCTTCATCTTGCGTTTGCAAATGTCTAGACAACTCATCTGTGTATCCAAATATTTCTTGCAACAAGTGTGCCATGAAAACAAACTCAAATGATAGAAATGTTGTCTCTATGGATAGAGCCGCTTGTGCCTCCGTAGCATGGTACTCGTCTCCAATCTTTTTCAGGACTCGTCGTAGTGCACCATACATAGAGATGACATGATTCACAGTTTTGAAGTGAGAGCCCCAACGTGTATCACATGGCCTTCCCAAACCCATTTCCTGATTCAGCCCACTTCCTGTTTCTACTTCTTCCAATTCCAATGCAGCAATGTGTTCTTCGGCCTGAGCTATCCGAAGCATCTCATCTTTTTACAAGACATGCCAAGAGCATTTAACAAGTGTGCAAGCTGCTGAAAGAACCAAGTACAATCACCACTCTACTTTGCAACAGCAACAAGAGTTAACTGTAGTTGATGGGCAAAACAATGAACATAATAGGCAGAAGGGGACTCATCCATAATCAGTTTTTTTAGGCCATTAGCATTACCTTTCATGTTACTAGCTCCATCATATCCTTGCCCACGCACCATTGCAAAGGTCAAATTGTAGTCCATAAGCATTTTCTGAATTGCAACTTTTAGTGTCAAAGAGGCAGTATCTTCAACATGAGCAAGACCAAGAAACCTTACAACCGCCCTTCCTTTCTTATCAACGTAACGCAAGCAAACAGCCAACTGTTCATTCTGATACACATCACTAGACTCATCTGCAATATGGAGAAATTACCACCATCAAGTTCTTCAATGATTAATTTAGTAGTCTCTTTTGCACAACATTTTATCACCTCTTGTTGTATATCATGGTGAATCATCTGGCAGTTCTGTGGAGCATTCTTGAGAACAACTCTGTTAAACTCTTCAAAATTTCCTACTAGCCAATTTAGAAGCTCAAGAAAATTTCCTTTGTTTAGTGAGTTTTCACTTTCATCATGTCCTCTAAATGCCAAGCCTTGGTGCAACAAATATCTCACACACTTGAGTGTCCACGTCAATCGCTGTTTATACAAAGCCTTGTATTGTGTGGTGTTTGAAGCAATAGACTCTCGAATTGATGTTTGTGGTGTATTGAACCTATCATACTTCTCTTGAGCTTCAGCATGGGCACTACTAACCTCACCTTCATGTTTCTTCAATATCGACTTCATGTTCCAGTTATTAAATCCCTTTTTCACAAACGCATCTCCACCGGGACATTTTGTTTTATCCTTGAACAAATAGCAAACGAAGCAGAAAGCTCTATCTTTTTCCACACTATACTCAATCCATGGAAATTGTTCAAACCAAACACGACAAAAGCGACGCTCCTTTCCACTTTTATTTGTAAGATGGAACTTATGATTCTTTGGTTGACATGGCCCCATCTCAATATATCTCCTTCTTACTCTATCTTTGTCATTAACAGCATACATTAAGATGGGAATCCGCTTCCCAGGATCATGTTCAAGTGCCTCCAAATCCACTTGCATCCGTTCATCATCTTCATCAATAAATTCATCATCTTCTACTTCTACATGAGGTGTTGAGGTTTCTCCTGTACTCTCCGGTTCTTGCCATAACACCATTTGCAAATTGCTCTCAAGATGAACAACACTAGATTCAGTTCTTGTCTGATTCGGTGTGGATGATTCATCCGTTTTCCTTGTCTTTGAAGCTTTTTCCCACAGTTTATGTATGCTACTGCCAACAACACCTCACTTCTTCTTCTACGGTACAAGAAAACAAGGAACATAAATTAAAACTTGCATCTAGGACAGGCAAGAGTTTATGCAAAATAATGTACATGCATCTAGGACAGTGCGTGTAGTTGGAGCAAAATAATAATTTCTTAGCTTCCTATCTAACTTGCCAATTTCAGTAAGTTGGAGCAAAATAGGACTGATCTAGGAAGCTACGAATCTATTTCAACAGCACAAACAGGTATTGGAGGTACTGTATTTTTTTTCCCAAAACACTGCCTTGGCTTGCCATGCCTTGCATTTGCGGTCCGAGCTTGTGAACTAAGAAAATCCTAACACTGTATTTTAAATTTCAGCCTTATTTTCTTCCATGTCTACTCATGTTCTATTCTGTACAGGGGACTCCTCATCGCGCACACGAATTCAGCAACAGCAGCAGCTAGAATAACGAAAACCTTGATTTATTTACTTGGTTATTTTTGTCCTCTTTCATCTTTTACAGAGCAGAAGTAGTACGATTCTAGGTGGAGTATTAGCAAGCAATGAAGCAAATCAAGGAATGAAGCACGAAATTGGGGGAGAGGCGGGCGGCCGTACCTTCTACGCAGATTGCGCTGCTCGGGGACGCTGGGGCGGGGCAGCGCGGACGGGAGGAGGGGCGAGGACCGGCGGGGGGTGGGGCGCCGCCGCGGGCGCGGGGCCGTTGCCTGCTCCAGGCTGCATCGGCCAGCGGCGGTCGTCCGTCGTCGTCAGCCGTGAGCCGTCAGGTCGCATCTAGGTCGATGAAGGAAAGGGGAAAGGCAGAGGACGTCTGCCTGCATGCGTGCGTCTGTGCGAGGCGACGGACGGATGGAGCAATGCGAGACAAGCAGCCCAGCTGGGCTTTTTTTTCCGTCTCTGCCTTAGTGGGCTGGGCTACATATATACACATTTTTTTTGCGTCAAAATCATGGGTATTCCCGTGAATGCAGGGGCATACCCCCAGTGCCGCCACTGCATACAGAGGATGAAAAGTTGCCACTACAGTTTAAATATGAGCTCATTCGGAGTTACAGAATAAGAATTAAAAATCATACCGTGCACAGATTCGTGCAGGAATAAAATCTCCGAACGCTATAAGCAACCTTTTCACACCAAAATGAGTAAAATTTGGCACTTTATTAAAAATTCCAGAAACTAAACTAAACACTAAGTCTCTTGTTACAGCAAGAGGACACAAAGAAAATCAAAATAAAAACAACCGGGTTGCCTCCCGTAAAGCGCTTTCTTTATAGCCATATAGCTAGGCTTCTTACTTGCTGTTTATTGAGGACGAAGCTCATGAGGGAGCTTGAACTTTGGTGTGTCCCTCTTCCTTGGAAGTGTTCCATGCACTTCTTGTGTGAAACTTCACATTCCTTCTTTTGAATCAATGATAGCACCTGTACTACGAAGAAAAGGTCTTCCAAGAATAATTGGACTAGAGGTTTTATTCCCCATATCCATGATTAAAAATCAACAGGCACAAATGTCATATGTAACTCTACCATAACATCACTTACTTTCCTAAAGCATGTTTAATGGAATCATCAGCAAGTGCAAGTTCAATAGAGCATTTTTCAATTCAAGTACTTCATATAGTTCTTTATAAAACAGAGACACTAGATCCTAGATCAAGTATAGCATGGTGTGTCTCTTTTCCAATGGTTACTAGGACTTTGGGAATCCATATATCCCCAAGCTTAGGTGGTATCATAGCCTCTTGGTTGTACCTAGCAATCTTTTCTTTAACACATGATTAGCAATATAAGAACCAAAACCAGCTTGGTTAACATTAATAGAAGGATCACTTGCAAATTTTTGTAAGATAGATATTAATTCATGCAAGCTACAATTCTCTAAGTCAAGCAATGGATCCTTTACTTCACTAAGCATTTTAACTTCTTCAACTTTCTTTTCTAACTCAATCAACATAAGAGATTCATCATGTTCAGTTTCGTTAACTTCTTCTTTTAATCCAACAAGTTGAGACATAAATGGCAACAAATATTCAGGATAGTTCAATAATTCATTAAGAGTTTCCTCCAAAGTAAGAGGAACATTTTCAGCAATATTAATAGAATTCATTCCAACCATAGGTGGTGCTTGTGGTTTCCCTGCAGACATACTCAATAAAGTGGCTTGGTTATCAGCTAGTTTTGACAAGGCTTTGTCTAGTCCTGCAGTTTGGAGTTGTAAGCCTTTAATATCAGAACTAATAGAAGCAACAGACTTATTCAACTCTTGTATCATGGTATTATGACTAGCAATTTGTTCCATAAGAATTTTATTAGCCTCAAAATTATCATTACGTGGTGGCATAGGCTTCCAATTATCACTAGCATTAGGATAGGAATAGAAGGACGGTTGTTGGGAACATATGGGGTTTATTATAAGAGTTATAATTGTTGTTACCATACCCATTATTACCATAGTTCCTAATGAAGTTGACATCAATATTTTCAGGATTATTACCAACTAGTTCTTGCAAAGGCACATTTTCAATATTTTGTTTATTAATGAAAGCAAGAATAGTATCCATTTTAGATGACAAATCATTTGTTTCTTCTATGGAGTTCACTTTCTTAGAAGGATTAGGTGCTCTATCAGTATGCCATTGACTATAGTTTTGCAAAATACTTTCCAATATGTTCTTAGCTTCTACTATAGTTTTTCCCATAAACGCACCTCCAGCAGCAGAATCAAGAATATTTCTAGACATGTAATTTAGACCATTGTAAAAAGAGTGTAATATGGTCCATTCGTTGACCCCATGTGATGGACAAGTTCTAAGCATAAGTTTAATCCTATCCCAAGCCATAGCAACATGTTCATTTTCATTTTGCCTAAAAGAAAGAATGTTGTTTCTATTTTGCAAAATTTTAACAGGAGGATAGTATTTCTTAATGAAAGCTTCTTTTAAATCATCCCAAGTTTTAATGCTATCAATAGGTAATGAATGCAGCCACTCTTTAGCTTTTCCTCTAAGTGAGAAAGGAAATAACTTCAGTTTTAGAATATCACTTTCCACATTTTTAAATTTCTGCATGTCACATATTTCAAAAAATCATGAAGATGCATAGAGGCATCCTCCATAGCACTACCGCCAAATTGTTCCCTAGTTATCAAGTTCAACAAACTAGGACTTACTTCATAACTCTCAGCATTTATCTTAGGTGTAGCAATGGGCCTAGCAATAAATTGATCATTTGGAGTGTTTGTGTAATCACACAACTTAGTTCTTTCTCCCATTTTAGCAAGTTTTTATGTGTTTTTTAATTTTTTATGCAAAACTGAAAATAAATATGCAAACCGAACTTAAAAATGCAAGACAATGACAAAACAAGATAAATTGCTTTGAAGGTAAAGATGGATAAGATGATGCTCACGTAGGTGCAACCTCCCCAAGCTTAGGTGTTAGCACAAGTTGGTGATGAAGTTGACTTGGTGAGATATCCTTGGATAAACCTTTCAGCAATGATTCCCCGGCAACGGCGCCAGAAAACAGTCTTGATGGCGTGTAGTTGACGGGAAAAATATTCTGCAGGAAGCTTCGTATCTTCCCCGGCAACGGCGCCAGAAAGCACTCTTGATGGCCCTTCACGTAGTTACCTGCGTGAAAAGTAAATGGGTTAGGTTGAGACTCCAAGTGCAGAGTGTGTAGTAAGTGGAAGACGTGTTTTCCCCACGAGGGGTGACTCGAGGGTTTAATATCGAACTCTCGGGGAATCAGTAGTGAAGATTTATCTTTCCTATCCTTCTTTTGGTTACCTACAAAACAAAGTAAATGTTTTGGTCCTCAACCTCACCTAGTGGTTGTCAAGCACAAGGTGTGAGAATGATATCAAGATAATATGCAATGCAAACAAGAAATAAATATGCAATGGTGGTAAATAATATGCAAGGATGGTGGTAGCAATGATAAATGATATTTTTGGGTTTTATATGATGAATGCAAGATGTAAAAGTGTTTTTGTATTTTCGGATTTTTAAATGGCAGAAAATGGAAAAGTGGTAAAAGTGGTTGGAAAGGTGTTTCTTATGATTAAAAATGGACCGGGGTTCATGGTTTCACAAATGCACCTCTCTTTAATAAAGTGGTAGACAATGGAACACTAGAGTTGACATATGAGATTGCAACACAACAGTTTAATGACAAGTTATAATTATATGGGCATCACGTCCTAACATAGAGACCTTTTGGTTATTAGTCTCTCTTATACTCCACCAAGATGCGAACTAAATCATAACACCTCAGTAATTAAGATAACTCAGAGTATAGCAATAAGTATCATGACATGAAGTTAAAATAAGAACATGCTAGATCTAGTCATGGAGTAGTGGCAATGGTCACACCCACATCTCCGGTAGCATGGTATTTCTTTTTATCCCTAGTGAGGCAACAAAGTAAGGTAAACACCCAAGTGGATCGCAGAACTTTCTCTCACGTTCACTGCACTAGCCACCCCCGTTACTCCAACTAATGCACACGTTCCCCCTCACACGCTCTCATAAACATGCTTGATCATGACAAGTAAATAAGAACGGGGTACATAATATGCATCTACTTTCATAACTGAAACAAAACCATTGCAATCTCAAACATATATTAACTCATAAAAAGATCCACCACCAAGGTATTACAAGATGACCGTAATCATGTTCAGCAGCTCATACGATACTAATTAGTGAAGCTCGAGAGACAGAGGTGGACTACTCCCTCTTCATCATGGAGACGGTGGAGAAGTCATTGGAGAAGATGGAGACCACGCCGGCAGCACCCCGCCAGAGTTTTGCCCCTCCAATCTGCAACTCCAGATCTCTATTTCGGTATTTCTATGTTTCTGCGGCGCTCCTTCCAGAGAACGTCGGGGGACTATTTTTATAGGCGGTTTTAGGTCAAAACCGAGTCGGTGGAGGAAAGATCGACGGCAACGGAGCTCCGAGGGCCAAAAGGGGGGTCCCACACGGCCCGGTACATGGGCCGCGTGGGCCCACTCATCTGGGCCCTCAGGCCTCCGCTTGTTTGCTTCCTTCGCTCCCACGCTTTGTTCCTTCCAAAAATTGATGCTCTTAAATTTTCAGGTCATTTGGGCGTCGTTTGGGTCCCTGAAACATTAAAATATAGAAATAGGGTTTTCTGCCTGCGCAGGGTTGATTCCTTAAAAAATAGGAAACATGTCAAATATTCCCAAAATCATTATAAAACAGTGATATAACCCTTATATGATGCAATTATGATTGGAATATAAGCCGTCAACCCTAGCTCGGGAGGGTTCAAAAGCTCTTCCCGGCACCCTACCGGAGAGGGGAATCATCACCGGAGGGCTCTACATCACCATGCCTGCCTCCGGAGTGATGCGTGAGTAGTTCATCCTTGGACTACGGGTCCATGGCAGTAGCTAGATGGTTGTCTCTCCACTTTTTGCTATCATGTTTAGATCTTGTGAGATGCCTATCATGATCAAGATCATCTTATTGTAATGCTACATGTTGTGTTTGCTGGGATCCGATGAATATTAAATACTATGTCAAGTTGATTATCAATCTATCTTATATGTTATTTATGATCTTGCATGCTTTCCGTTACTAGTTGATGCTTTGTCCAAGTAGATGCTTGTAACTCCAAGAGTGAGTATTTATGCTAGATAGTGGTTCATGCCTCCGGTAATCTGGGAGAGTGACAATAACTTCTCAGATTGTGGATGTGTTGTTGCCACTAGGGATAAAATAACCGATGCTTAGCTTAAGGGTACGCCATTAGGTCTAATGCATTTATTTACTTTGCGCACATTACTTAATGCAATTATCCGTTGCTTGCAACTTAATACCAACGGGGAACACGGTATGACAACCTGGCGCTGGATTATTAGTCATAGACGCTGTTGGATAACGGTCTATGTATTTTGTCGTAATGCCCACATGAATATCATAGTAATCATCATGTCATATATATGCATTGTTATGCGCTCAATATTTTGTCAATTGCCCAGCTATAATTTGTTCACCCAGCATGTTAGTTATCTTTTACGTAGAGACACCACTAGTGAACTGTGGACCCCGGTCCATTCTTTTACACTGATAATACAACCAACTGCAAACACTGTTCCTTTTCATTCTCTGCAATTTACTACTGTTTTCCACACCATACGTTTAATCCTTTGTTTTCAGCAAGCCGGTGAGATTGACAACCTCAATGTTTCGTTGGGGCAAAGTAGTTTGATTGTGTTCTGTGCAGGTTCCACATTGGCGCCGGATTCCCTGGTATTGCGTCATGCCATATTCCGCCACCAACAACCTTCAGAAGTGATTTCTTGCTCCTACAGGTCCGATTAAACCTTGGTTTCATACTGAGGGAAATTGCTGCTACACTGCTTCATACCTTCCTCTTGGGGTCTCCCAGCAAACGTGTGATCCACGCAATCAGGGTTCTGGGTGCTCTGTCCGCCAGCGGTAAGCCTGTGTGTCCGCCAGCGGTAGTATTTCGTGGAATTATTTTTTTTACTAGAAAATACTATTCCAGCAGTATATCTAGTATAAATACAGTATATTCAGGTGTACAGGCGAACAAAACAATAGGAATATAGACAATTCCACACACAAATGACCAAATTGTGATACACAAATACATTAGTTCATTATCACATGCATTACAATCCATAGTAGTATATCAAAAGTTGTCATACACAAATACATCACATAAAAGATAGAGAACCACAATGTTTAAGAGAGGGCGCGATGAAGTTGGTTTCGATCATCCGGTTGTTGCTCTCTTTCAGTGGCTTCAAGTCTTTATCTTCCGCCTCCTCCTTAGATACTCTCCCACTTCTTCATCTGTATACACAAAAGGCAAATAGAAATGTTAGCTAGGCAACTAAATTATTCACATGTCGTGCAGAAATAAACAAAGTAGACATAAAGTAAATTATGCCTCATACTTAGAATATTATTGAAAGCACACAAGGAATCCTGATAACCTTGTTGAACCAAGTAGAAGGCACATAACTTGTATGTATGCATGATACAAGGTTCAACAAACTATCGGGATATCATATAGTGCGCCACATCATTTTAATCATCGGCATTGTAAAAATGAGGTATAGGGTCAACTGAAAAGCATGCCTCATACTTAGATTTGGACACACAAGGACTTAGACAAAACAAGATTCAAAAAAAATTATGCCTCATACTTAGAATATTATTGGAAGCACACAAGGAATCCTGATAACCTTGTTGAACCAAGTAGGAGGCACAGAACTTGTATGTGTGCATGACACAAGGTTCAACAAACTATTAGAATTTCATATAGTGCGTCACATCATTTTAATCATCAGCATTGTAAAAAATGAAGTAGGGTAAACTCAAAAGCATGCCTCATAAATCGACACACAAATTAAGAGATGGTGTAAACTAGAGCTAGGCAATTTAATTTAACAAGAGTACTAAATCGACAACACACCTTTTACTTCTTGATCATCTTGGTCGGCTTTGACATTGGCTTCAGCGGCAACGGTTCACAACCATTCAAAGAGTTGAATGGCCTGTAGTCACACTGTTGTGCTATGCGATTTTGTAGATCAACGTTAGATGGTGTTGCACCTTGGTAGTAGAACAACCCGGGTGGCGTGTCACGACAAACATTCCTGACGATTATTGCAGCAAACAACTTCTGGATTAGAGCAAACTCTTGCGTGATATCAACATCACTGGTTTTCACCAGCTCCTTGCACCATTTATCCATAGCAACTGGAAATTCTAGTCTTCGGTGACTCCATATGAACTGCTGCATTAGATAGATGACATACCAGGCGTCCGTCGGACTGCCATGCGCCTTCTTGATGTAGGTTAGATCCACTTTGTGGGTGAATGCCATCTTGCCTCTCTTATTATTAGTTCTTATTAGGATGCCTTCATTTAGAAAGCAGTAACCGTTGAGAGCATCATCGAGAACACTACTGATGTGCATGTAGTCTTTCTTCTCATCACTACCAGCGTCGAGATAGATGGCAAACGACTCTTTAGGGTACAGAACGATGAGTGTGCCGTCTTGGTTACTGCACAAAACAATGAAAAGAGACCATCATTCTCACTTATGCAAAGTTAACGATGAAAATGTACGAATAGATGTTATGGCGGCAAGGTAATGACTTACTTGGGAAAGTAAGGCATGAGAAAGATGTTCTTGGTACTATTCGCCACAAAGATATCTTCGATGAACTTTGTCACGCGTATCCTACACGTAGTGGTGTTCACGAAGCAGTCGAACATGTAGTAGGGGTCGATTATCATGATGTCCAGGTTTTATCATTAATGAGCTGGCGCGCCATACTTAGCACAAACAGGCGGACCATGGATCGGTGGAGTGCTTTCATGTGGTACATGTCAAATATGTCATCAAATCTCACAAAGAGCATGTCTCCGGGGGTTTCATGGAAAAAGCCCATAAGCTTTGGTACCTTTGCTATGTAAAGGGGTATACGTTACGTAATTCTCTGAGAAGTTTTTTCTCAGAATAAAGAACACTTTCATGTAGCATCTTCATGTCCTCAGACAAACGACATGACCACTTCGGCGGCAGGATCGGTTTAGCCATCACATGAGTAGCATGCCAATCGGGGATGGTTATCCTGTCTTGAACTCGGCGCAACTTCAACTTAGACCTCGGCATCGGCTGACTCATGGACTCATCAAGGGCATGTTTCTTCCTTTTTTTCGACACCGCCTTCCTAGGCTGCTTAGCTAACGTCTCTATGAGGACATCATTGAGTGTGCCCTGGCTGAGACCATCAAGCTGAGCTTCAGGCGTTGGTTGAGAACAGAATAGTCGCTTAGTGCAACTATATTTCTCAGGGAGAGTAGGCACGGGACTATT
Organism: Poa pratensis; assembly: GCA_947311845.1. Lineage (NCBI taxonomy): Eukaryota > Viridiplantae > Streptophyta > Magnoliopsida > Poales > Poaceae > Poa > Poa pratensis. Next base: position 6,644,645 of record CAMZMU010000095.1, read on the forward strand.
CACCATCAGATCACGGTCAGGTTCATCAACAGGACTGACGTCGTCCAAAAACTTGAGGTAGTCAGCGGGGTCTTCATTGATGTCCTCTATCATGGGCTCAGCTGGTGGAGTGGCCTTTTCTTGGCTTGGTGTTGGCTCTAGAGTGGCCTTTTGTTGGCTTGGTGTTGGCTCTGGAGTGGCCTTTTGTTGGCTTGGTGTTGGCTCTGGAGTGGTGATAGGAGGGTCCAAACAAATTAGTGATTTTGGCCATAGCAGGGGCCAAAACAAGCATTGCTCTAGGTTTAACTCGCTTTCGGCTTCGAGGGGTTGAGATGGAGGATCCAAATAACCACAACCCGGTAACACCCGAGACAATGAAATCTTATAAAATTCATCAGAAATAGGCCGGTTGTGATGGATGCGGTTAAGTGGTGTAACGATGTTTGCTTGTGCCACTTCCTTCAGTTCACCGTCCACAAGTAGGAGCAACGTGCATCTCGTCTGGTCGGCCTGCTCACCGTTCACAAGTAAGGCGTTAGATAGGGCGCCATGCAAGAATGAAGTAATATATAACATGGTTAAATTATCGTGAGGGCGTTGAGCTCGTCTAATGGTGACAGACCGGGGACGGCCCTCGGCGTGCAAGAGATGGAAGGGCTGCTACGAGCCGCGGTGCCATGTACGATGTTGACTGCTGGCGTTTGTTCCTATCTGTCAGGATTAGGATTGGCGGGTGGCACATTGATGGAGTTGTTGCTGGCTATTATGCTGTCTAAGCTGGGAACGGGGGAGGTCCTTTTTGCCCCCCCCTAAATCCAAATCCCAAACGAATGATACATGGTAGGAAGGATGGTTAGAAGGATGGCAGTGATGGCCTTTGTCACTGTGCTGTCGATGCTGGCATGCATATTTTTTGCTCGGCCGCCTTCCTATCCTGACGCTTCTCCTTGGACTCGGGGTAGTAATGTGACTGTTTGTGACCGACTCCGGCCCCGACCACCCGGCCACGATGCGGTGGAAGTGTCACCTCCAAATTCTTTCTCTTGCTCATCGCCCTGTGAAAAGAGGTGTCCCACGGGGCCTTTGTCACAGACGATGAGTCGCTTTGAGATTGAGCAAGTTTTTCTTCCTCCAGAATTTGCTTCTCAAAATCCTTGACCTTCTCGTTCAAGACAAGTTCCCCTTTATTCTTGGGATCTTCCCTGAAATGGGCTCTGATCAATCATCTCGCCAATGGGTCTTTGATCTTGGCATAGGGATCATCCCCTTTCCTTTCTTTGTCCTGCTTTGCCCAAACATCTTCCGCCCCGTCGTATCCATGACATCCGAGATTGTGGGGACCTATATTCTTCGCATGCATATCTTTCCCCCACTTGGATAGCGTCTGCGTCGAAGCTAGGCCTTGTTTCCCCTTGAAAATGTTGAAGTCTTCTTGGGAAATGGAGGGCCACTTGGCGTGGATCTTATCGTAATCGTCACCATTAAGAAGGGCCTTTCTCACTTCTGATCTCCAAGTTGAAAATGCTTTGCTGAACTTGCTGAGGGCGTGTGTGTTTACCAGATTCTTTTTCATATCATTGTCATCGTAATCTCCGGGAAAGTGTATTGTGCGTGCAACTTGGAAATAAGGTGTGCGGCCACATGTGAGTTCTCCTTATCCCTTATGTTCTCCTGGTTGATGTTGCCGAAGTCCCACACAATGCATCCCAAGGCTAAGTCGTACCCTTTTGCATATTTTTTTGGCTGCCTAGGAACACCACTGGCGGGGTCCACCTCCGTAAATGTCAGTCGACCGCTATGGAGCATGTTTGGGCGCCTTGGCTTATGTTGACGCTGGGATCCGCCACCAGATGTGGTCTCGTTGCCACCTGCTTCGCCACCAGATGTGGTCCCGTGGCCACCTCCGCCGCCACCAGATGTGTTCTCGTGGCCACCTCCGCCACCACCAGATGTGGTCCCGTGGCCACCTCCGCCGCCACCAGATGTGTTCTCGTGGCCACTTCCGCCGCCACCAGATGTGGTCTCGTCATCGGAAGTGTTCTCCCTCTCATCGTCGGCATCCAGCTCGGCGTCGATTGACTTCTGAACCATCTTCAAATAATTATCCTCTATCGGCTCCTTGCCTCCACCCCGAGAAGTCCCGGCCTCCATATTGTCAGTCATCTTCGCACTTACAAAAAAGTCGTAGTTAGTAAAACAACTATAAGAAAAAATAATTCACTTGGGTGGTGATGAAAAGTTTGCATATACCCATGAGACCATTTGAGATTTCCAAAATTTTAGTTACTCCATATGTCATAATTTTAGCAAGTCATGCCAAAATTCATGAAAAAATTCGGCATGACCTTTGCTAAAATTATGGCATATGGAGCACCCGAATTTGCCGGAATGGAAATTAATCAAAATTTCGGCAATCTCAAGGGTCTCTAGGGTACCTGCAAACTTTTCATACATAGCCACAAGGCCGCGATCGCAGCCACCACCACAAGCACAATAAATTCACATTTCATACATAGTCGCAGCCACAACCACCAAAATTCACATCGACACACATATATCATCTTCAAGACAGTTAAAAAATACCAACTTCGGAGGCACTAACAGTTAAACAGTGACCATACTTAACACTTAGCGAAATTTCTGAAAATTTTCATCTCAATTTTTTTTCAGTTACTACAAAGTTCCTAGCAGCACTAACAACAACTAGCAACTAACAACAACTAGCGGGCGAGCGCATGCATCTAACAGCAACTACAAAGTTCATCTCAATTTGTTGTTGGCATTTTGGCAAACACCTTCGGTGCAGCCCGTTGGAGGGGAGGGAGAGGAGGGAGACGGGCAGCACCTCGGGAAGGGAAGGAAGGGGGACGTCGACAGCGGTGTGGAACTGCTCGGGCGCGGACGGGAGGCTGCAGACGGGCGCGCCGGCGTGGAGGGTGGCGACGGCAAGCAGAGGTGGCAGGTGGGTGTACGCGCGGCGAGCAGAGGGGCGCGACGAGTAGTGGTAGGGCGGGAGGGGGAGGGGCCGAGCGCGGTGTGGTCGCCGGCGGCGGCAGACGAGCGCAGCGTGGCGTGGAGGCGGTGGCGACGGGAGCAGAGGGGGCGGCGGTGGCGACTCGGGAGCAGTGGGGAATTTTGGAGAGGGCGTGTGTGGGGATTTTGGATAGAAGAGGCGGGAGACTGCGAACGGGGCCCACATGTAAGTGGCCCGAGCATACCGCTGGCGGACGGCCTTGTCCGTCCGCTAGTGGTAAGGTCCTTTTTTATTTTTTATTTTCTGTTTTTCTATTTTTTCCTTTATCTTTTCAAAAACTTTTTTGCATTTCAAAAACATTTCAAACACATGTGTGTATTTCAAAATAATTTTACAAATTATTTTTATAAAATAGTTTCCTTTTTTAAGTGGAAAAAATGACTGTCGGGGGGCTACCCCCGGGTAGGGTCAAGGCTTGGCTTAAGAAGAGTTTAAAGATATGCCGAGGTATGGAAAGGGCCGACCTGCTTAGGCTTGGGAGTGTCCGAGCTTCATCCTGACTTGGAGATTATAAAGACCGACCTATCTTGGCCCAGAGGGGTCCGAGGTATCCCGTTGGCCTGGACCGAGGTTCACTATCCGAGCTATGTTCAGCCGACCTAACTACCTCGGTGCTATGGTTTGTATGGTGAGTGCAGGAGAAGCTGTCCGAAGGAAGTAATGTCCGAGGTGGTCGGATCTTAAGCGCAAGACCCGAGGTACGGAGCCCGTCACATCCGTGCCGAGCTAACTGAGGCAAGGAGCTGTAGGTCGGGCAGGAGTCAATGCTCCTGTCACTTCCTGCCTGGTACAAGAGCGCCTGACGTGGGAGCGTCTGTCACGGAGCCTGGCAGAGGCGTGCCCCGGGTTCGACGGGGCTGCACGTCTCTGACCGCTGACCACGCGGGATCTGGGAAAAGGCTACGAGGTAGCTCTGCCAGGCCACGTCCTGTCTCGGTCAGAGGAGACATGCTAGTTCTGCCGTTAGGCAGCTGGAGATGGGCAGGCCACGTCTTGTCCCTGACAGGGGTATGGTGGTGACCGGTGCAGAGGCATGGCAACAGTGTTCAGCGAGGGGCACAAGGGTAACTCGGCTGGCCTATATAGTGGGCTTCACCCCCCTCCTGCTTGAGGGATCGATCGACCAAGGAAGAGAGAGAGATAGAGAGAGAGAAAGGAACCTCGGAAACCCCGGAAACACCTCGGATCTAGCTCGGAGTGCCTTCTTCCTCCCGTGTAGCTCCATCTTCTACCTCAAGTTCTCACCATTGTATCATCATACAGCTCGAGGAGCAGATTGTACTAGTCACCTTGAGTTATACACTGAGTAGGATAGTGCTGCAGTAGGGGTGTTACCTCCACAAGAGGGCCCCGAAGCAGGGTACATCGTGGTGTGCTTCGCGTGCTCGGTTTCTTGTTTCCTCATTCGTGTTCCTGAGGTTTCTTGCGTGTTCTTGCTTGTGCACTTCTTAAGTGCATAAACCCTCCCCGGATTCCCCCAATGACCATTCGGCCCCATCTTAGCCATACCCATGGCATCTGCCGTGATCCCACCACGACAATGACTATTTTTGTGAACCAAGTACAAAAAATATGTTGCAAAATGGCACCCATTTAAATATCACAAGGACTAATCCAACATTAATGGATAATCAACCAAGTATTAGGAATTTTCTTCATTTCCATCCAATTTCTCCTAGTTAAATGAGTTTATGTTGATTTTCTGAAATTAATCCAAATTTGAACTACAAGTGTTTTATAGTTTGCTCTCCACTTTTTAAAATAATCATTTTAATTAAGGTACACAACCAGTGGTTATATCATAGAAACATCAATAGTTTTAGAGAATTTGACCTCTTTCGGTGAATAGTCCCGATGGCGGCCGTTTTCGACAGTTTTTCATAAAAAACAAATAGACTGAAAAAACACTCAAAAAGATATATCCTCTTGCATGAAGTCCTTTTATGTGTACTTAGTTGCTCTGTAAAATGATAAACTTGATTTTTCACAGCACTTTCAGAAACATTCTTCACAAAAAGCACTATCATGTATAAACATCTAGCTATAAGGTCAGGTGAATTAAACCAAATGACCAAGTTATGTCAATTCCCAATGCATAGTTTGTGATAAAGTGCTCATATTTGACGCATAGGTGTGTCTTGGTATAGGAAGCAATGGTTCCTATGGGAATTTACAGATTATTTTTATAAATACAATTTTCCTAGTTATATGAATTTACATGCCAAGTTACCCCTGGCGGATGGCGTAGCGTGCCCGCCAGCGGTATTCTGTTTAACGCTGGCGGATGGTGTATGGTGCCCGCCAGCAGTAATTTGCTAGTTTTTTGGCCCCTCCGAGGCAACTACTGGTGGCGGGCACCATACACCGTCCGCCGGCGTTAAGCAGAATACCGCTGGCGGGCACTGATGCCGTCCGCCAGGGGTAACTTGCACCGCCTCCTCGCACCTGCCTGCTACTACCACTGGCGTGCACCGTGTGACGTACACCAGCGGTACGTGTAGAACCAGTGGCGGGTACGGAAAACCGCCCGCCAGCGGTAGTAACGCTGGCGGACGCAAATGCCGTCCGCCAGCGGTAGGCTGGTGGCTATAAGCTCATTCCTACTAGTGGACGTTGCACCAGCTTCAGGAGGTTTATGACAGCGCTGAAGCACAATCGACCAAACCAACTAAGGTCTAATTCCTACAGGCAACCGAAGAACAAGCAAAGAATTGAGATGCAATTTAAATATTGCGAATATAGATGAAGTACAGATAAGTTGAGGTTCCCAAAGCGGTCTTGATCTGGTCTATTTGACACAAACATAGAACACAAAGTTACAACAATGACTAACTTTTTTGAATAATGCAACTTCCTTGCAATGAGTGTTGGATACCTATTGTGCAAATTCAGGGCAGATTGTGAGTTTAGCAAAATCAAGTATCTTTTTCTCTCCAAATACACATGTGATTCTGCGGGCTGAAATATGTGAAGCATTGCACATTGATACAGAAGCTTTATCAGATAAATATCCGGGTTTGCCTGCGTTGGTGGGAGTGGATAGAAGTGATTGTTTTGTACACTTTATTGAGAGAATTATTCAGAGAATTAATGGGTGAAAGGAGAAGCAACTTTCAATTGGTGGGAAAGAAGTTTTACTAAAAGCAGTGGCACAGGCTATTCCAGTGTATGCTATGTCGGTATTTCAAATACCGAAGGGGGTATGTAAACGTATGATGGATGCCATAGCCAAATTTTGGTGGGGTGATGATGATAATAGTAACAAAATGCATTGATTTGCATGGTGGAAACTTTGTTATTCGAAGAACGAGGGAGGCATGGGTTTTAGAGATTTTCATTCCTTCAATCTAGCTATGCTCGCAAAACAAGTTTGGAGACTTATAAATGAGCCTGATTCTTTATGTGCAAGAGTGTTGCGTGCAAAGTACTATCCTGATGGTGATATTTTAAAGGCTGGACCAAAGGCATGTCATCGTTTACTTAGCAAAGTATTATTGCAAGTTTGGCAACCTTTAAACGAGGGCTGATTTGGAGAGTTGGCAATGGGGCTAAAATCAACATATGGACTGATTCTTGGATTTCTTCAAGTCTGGATAGGAGAATTATTTCTCCAAGAGGAGCTTCACCATACACTAAGGTATCTGAGCTTATTCATCCCATGACAGGCCAATGGGATGTGCAACTTTTAAATACTGTTTTTAATTCAGTGGATATTGGTAGAATTATGCAAATTCCTTTAAACAGCCAGGGGTTTGATGATTTTATTGCTTGGAGTTTTACTAAACATGGACGTTACACTAATCGGTCGGGGTATCGTCTGCAATTGAGGCATCGGTTTGGTGCGCATGCCGGCCAGCTAGCATTGCCGGGAAGTTCAGCTACCAATCTTGTTTGGAAAATTCTTTCGAAATTAAAATTACCTAGTAAGGTTGAAAAAATTGCTTGGCGTGCATTACATGGAACTGTGTCTCTCAAATGCATTCTAGCAAATCGCCATATGGGAGAAAGTGGGGCGTGTCCAATTTGCAATCAAGGAGCGGAGGATGTTCTCCATCTCTTGTTCTTATGCCCTGCAGCGAAGGAGATTTGGAACGCCCTAGGGCTGCATCAGATTATTGATGACGCTTCAATAGTGGATAGAGAGGGTTCTGCGGTGATTGAGTTTTTGCTGTGTTGCCAGGGAAACAATTTGCCAGGGATTAATATAGCCAATCAGAAAGAAATAATTTTGGTTGCACGTTGGTATCTTTGGTGGATACGTCGTCGATGGGTTTGCAATGAAGATGTCCCTCCTGTTAATAAATGTAAAACGTCTATACTTTCCATTGCGGCTAATGCGGCAAAGATTTCTGATCAAGTCAATGTTGAAACATCGACTAGATGGATGAGGCCGATTCCTCGACATGGAAAACTGAATGTAGAGGCTTCTTTTCATGAAGATGTCCATGCAGGTGCCGTGGGGGCTGTTCTTCGAGATTTTCAAGGTACGTTTATAGCAGCAGCAACAACAAAGTTTTTACCACATGTCGCATCTCCATCAATGGCAGAAGCAATTGCAATGAAGGAAGGCCTAGTGTTGGCAAACAGAATGGGATTTTCTATGATACAAGTTGAATCAGATTCAATTGAAACAATTGAAGCATGCACCGGAGAAGAAGTATGGTGGAATGAATCTTCGGCTATTTTTGCAGATTGTGTCGATCTTGTTGCGTCTATCGAAGTGTTTCTTTTAGTCAATGTTCGAGGGAGGCAAATAAGGTTGCGCATGAGCTAGCTAAATATAGTTTTTTAAATAATAGTTCTTGTAATTGGGTCGATGACCCCCCTAGTTTTATTGTTCATAGGCTCATAAACGATGTAACTATTAGGGATGCTTAAAGCAGCAATTCTCAGACGCATTCTTTTTTTTACCAGGGTACCTAAGGGGACTGGAAGGTTTTAATGAGACGGCTTGCTGGATTTTATTTATATATATATTGAAAATTCAAAAAAGTTTATTTAGGAGAGCTGCCGCCGCCTTGAGTCTTCGCGTTTGAAAACTGGTCGTTGGTGGATACGCTGACATTGGACGCCGCCGTTTCTATAAACCGAACCAGCTGGCCCACAACATGCACATGCATGGTACTCACGTATGGAAGCATCACATCCATCGATAGTAATATCATGCTCGCTCCTTTGCTTTGCTTGCTCAGGTACATCTCCAAAGGTAACATTTTTGTGTTGTCTCGCATCTTAACTCGAAGCATAACAGAAAATAAAAATGGGTTGCCTCCCATAAACACTTCTATTTAACGCCTTTTAAGTAGGTAAAAGCAATAAACAAGTATTGTCAAAAGTAAAAACATCAAAATCATCAAGAACTTCTTCCAAAGTGCAACCAGGCACACCAAGAGGGATTTTAGATGTTCCCTTAACATTAAAATCTTTAGGACCAGGCTTAATTTTTTTGTATTACCAATATAAGATTCACTAGCAAGTTCGCTAAAAACCTTTTCAGACTCTAAGATGTCAACTTGGGCAGATTTCGGTTGGGGCCCCTTTGGCACATACATAAATTTTGGTCCTCTACCTACTAGAATATCTTTCTTTTTAGGTTTTAAAGAAGAAAAGGTGGTACTCAAAGTGTCAATTACGTCCTGCAATTTGCCAATCCACAAAGTTTGATCATCCTTGAACTTACTAGTTTCTAAAACATTAATCCTCTTATTGATATTCTTTAAAGATTTATCAAACGCATTAGTATTGACAAGGAGCTTCTTATCTATTTCATTTATCTTATCCATGCTTAGCAAATTCTTACATATAAGGTCCAATCTTTTCGTAATGTTTTCCAGAGTAATTTAAGTTTTAATATCATTAACAGGTGGGGTTCGAACCAAACTTTCGAAGATGTAGCAAGCTTCCAACGCAGGAGTGCCTAAAAAATTTCCACCTGTCAAAGTGTTCAAAACATGCCTATACCAGTTTGTGATGTCAACATAAAAATTTCTAAGAAAAATTGTGGTGGAATATTTTTTTGTAGATCTATGATGAGCATCACTAATTCGATACCAAGCATCTTTTAAACTTTCTCCACCCTTCTGTTTAAAACTACAAACTTCAACTTCACATGTCATAACATAAGGAGTAGAACTAGCCATAGTAACTAAGCAAAAGATAAAACTAGGCAAAACTGGAAAAAGACTAAAAGCTGAAATTCTAAAAAAATTGTACCTTTTAATTTTTAAAGCAAACAAGATAAAACAAAAATAAACTAAGCAAGACAAAAACAAAGTAATAAGAAAGGTGATGCGAAACTCCCCTTGCTGGAGCTTCCAATTCCCCGGCAACGGCGCCAGAAAAGTGCTTGATGACGTGGAACACACATTCATTGGGAGACCCCAAGACTAAGGTATGAAGTAGTGCAGCAGCACATTTCCCTTGAAAGTAATACCAAGGTTATCGAACCAGTAGGAATTGGAAGAGCTTCAACACGGTGCCAGAAAAGTGCTTGAGACTGGAGACAGGCGTGGACCTGCGCATAACACAATCAAACTATTTTGCCCCAACGAAACAGGAAGGTTGTCAATCTTTCTGGCTTGCTGAATACAAATGATTAAATGTATTGTGTGTAAAATAGATATAAATACAAAAATGGACAGCGAGCAAATGAATGTAGAACGTGGTGGAAACGGTGTTTTTATCAGTGTAAAAGAATGGACCGGGGTCCATAGTTCACTAGTGGTGTCTCTCCATAAAACAGACACTACTGCAGAAAAGGGTTATAGCCACCAGGTGGTTAGTGACGGGCAAAACAGTGCCCGTCACTGGTAAGTTCTGACGGACATAAAAAAGTGGTTGTCACTAATATTTTTGTGGAAACCGGCTCAAAGGGAAAAGTATTTAGTGACGGGCATCTAAAAAAGCCTGTCACTGGTATGCCATGATTACCGACGGTCTTAAAAGGTGGCCGTCACTAGTATATTTTTTGTGGAGACCGGCTGAAAGGGGAAAAAGGATTAGCTGGGACTTAGCCAAAAATTTCGCGGGTCATTGAAACAAAAAATTACTCCAACCGCGGGTCACTAGCCGAGCCCTCCATTCCACGCCGCGTTAGATTCCCCAACCACCGCCGCCCTGCTCCACGTCCCAAATCTGCACCGGTCGTCGATCGCCCTGTGCCCCGCCCCAAACCCCCTCGCCGGCCGCCTGCATCCTACCCCGCCTCGCCGCTTAGCCCCTCCAACGCCGCCGCCTGACACGAGGACGCCCTCCCCCGACGCGAGCGACGACCTAAACCACGCGGGGGCCCTGCATCCCCAAGTCCCAACACGGCCGCTGGAGGATGCCGAGGACGACACCGCCCGAGGACGCCGCCGCCATGCCCCTTCTATCCGACGTCGTCCACTACTCTTCCCGCCGACGCTGCGCTATTTCCTCCCCTTCACCACTAGGCCTCCCACCGCCAACGCCTCCCAGGCCTCCCGCCGCCGACGCATCCCAGGTTTGTATTCCCCATTTCTTCAGCCTCTCAATTCTCTCAAATCATGTTGGCGGCGACGCCAGACTGGGTCCCATGCCTTGGGCACCTGGACGCCGCCGCCGTTCCCCGACACACCGTCCTCACAAGGCCGCTCCTGATGCAGTCGTCACGCTGCACGCATGGACTTCCGCCCCCCACCGGCATCACTGCGCCCCCCCATGCCCCGCTCCTCTATCGGACGCCAATGTCCTGGACGCAGCGCTCGGGCCATGCAAGATTCAAGGGGGAAGAGCACCCCCCCCCCCCCAAGTATCAGGTTTCGGCCATTAACCACCCACATCTTTAAACTAGAGCAAATTACCCCCCCCCCCAACTATCGAATACCGGGCCATTGACCCCCCTAGAGCCTTGTAAGCTGTTTTGCACACCGGTTTTAACACGTGGCATTATATCATTCGTCCCAAAGGTCAACACACAGAGAAAGGAACCATGAGAGGACGACCGCGTGACGGGGTGGCTGGTTGCCAGCGAGGTCGACGAAGCAGTATGCTCGGAGGACCAGGACGGCGACGGGTTCCAAAGCGCGTGACGCACACGCACGCTGGCACGGGCTGACGGGCCAGCTGCTCAACATTGGGGAGCCGCTGTCCAACATGGACGCCAGCTCCCTGTCCAGCCTCGCCGGTGCCGGAGTGGGCACGTACCAGGATGGAACGGCGGAGGGCGCGCACGTGAGTTCGTGGGGCCGCTGATCGGGAGTGCGGCGACACGGGGAGGCGTTCGGGCGGCGGGCAGGACCAGATGGTCACCGGGCGCGGTGCCGGTGACCACCAGAGCGGAGGCACACGGCAGCCCCGGACGCTTCGGTGCACGAAAACGACCATGGTTTGGTCGGGAAAGACTGCAAGCTCACCTTGATGACGATGGAGTGGACCGCGAGGACAGAGGAGGAACAACGGCGATGAATCAAACACGGCGGAGCTCGGTCAGAGGTGGGGAAGAAGTGGGCCGTGATGTTGATTTTTGAGTTCCCGGAGTGAATCACTGATACAAGGAGGAAGAGGACGTCGAGGCAAAGCTTTTCAACTGCTCAGTACAGCACGGGGCCGTCCATGGCGTCGGTGCCGTGGCGGTCTTCCATCACGGCACTCCGGAGCTCGCATGCACGCGCGGCAACGGCCGGATGACCGTGGCGGCACCCTGGCTGCTGCAGCTACGCTCGCACGCGCGGATGAGCCGAAGACGACAACCGGACAAGATTGCGTGGCCGGGAGACCCGTGCGCCGGTGGGCGTGGCCGGAGATGGCGACCGGCACAGGAGGAGCACCGTAGCCGGCTCAGCCGAGGGGCCGGCGCCCCGCGCTACCGAGGACGACAGGCGCGGCCGGGGATGGCAACCGGCAGAGGAGCACAGGCGGCCGGTGGCCTGTTCGGCCTGGAGGCAGTGGCAGAGCCAGGATTTTTGTGTTGGGTATGCGAAGTTATGAAGAATTTTTTTGCACAACACTATTGGATACCAAAGTCCACACTAACATCAATGAAACAACAAGTTATTCATAGTCAAACAATGTATCCAATTATTTAGTATTGCAAGGAATTTTTTTTTCGTATTGCAAACCAGATCAACAACATGCATTAAAAAGTTGTTTCTGAAATTCTAACTGCATACTTTTTGAGAAAAAATCTAATTGAATACTACGTCACACCTAGTGCCTCATGTCACGAGCAAATAGGGAAGAAATGTGAAAGAGGCACGCTCGTTCTAAGCATTTGGGCTAGGCTTTTGCGAAATAAATCTGGAGCACGCAACTGGGAAGCAGCCTAAAGTATACTTCGGCCCAATTAGAGAGGTCGGGACGTGGGAGGGCCTGGTGAGGCCTGGTCGTTTTGATTTTTGCTGTGTTCTGTACGTAAAAAAGGTGCCGATGCACATATACGTGTGTATATGAGCTTATATATTAATTTCTTTTCGCCAAAAACATTGGGTATTCATTGCATACCCATGAATTAGTCTAGCTCCGCCCCTGCCTGGAGGGCGGTGGCCGGAGCGCTGTAAGAGGAGCGCGTGCGGGTAGAGGGATGGGAAGTAGAGAGAGTAAGTTGACTCGTATTGGACCATGCCACGTCACCAAAACAACTATGCAAAACAGCTTATGGTAAGCCAGGGGTCAATTGCCCGGTATTCGATATTTTGGGGGGTGATTTGCTCTAGTTTAAAGATGTGGGTGGTTAATGGCTGAAACCTGATACTTGGGGGTGATATAGACTTCTTTCGATTCAAGGGAGTCCACGACTAGAATAGATGGTGCATTCCGCCGGCAGCGGCAGCAGACCATCGGATTGCATGCGTGCTCGCGTGGAGGGAGGGGACGGCTAGCAGACTAACAGGTAACAGCAGGGACAGTCGACTATGTTGTTTCGTTCTGAATCATTGCATAAGTTTAGCTGTCGGTTAATTACATCCTTTCGTTTCACATGTGTAGCTGGCCACGAGATGGACATCATTAAGTCCCACTGTATGCCCCTCATTCCGTGAATTTTGGTGGGCAGGTTGGTGAAGTGAGAGCAAATTTTTGCACCTGAACATTTGAGCAAGTCCTGAAGCTGCAGGTGTATGATCCCCTTATTCTTAAGAAGAAGCAGGAAGAGGTTACATAAAAGGAGGCGAGAAAATTGCCACTACCTCAAATGAGAAAGTGCAAAAGAATACTATAAGGTATACATACCTCTGATTGTTGCATTGTGCCCTACTTTCTAATTAAGTACGAACGGCACACCATTTTTTTATAAATTCGATGTCGAGCTTGAGCTATGCCAGATCAAGCTTGGATGCTGATTGTTTTTATTTTCTCGTTGTTAGTTTCAGAAGGTACTCCCCCATCATTAGGTCGTTAATCTTTGTATACAAAATGCTACAGATATAAGATTACTAATACATGCTCCGGCCTCGTATAAAATGTGTCATACCAAGTTTTTTATCATCTCAGATCAAGTTTTATGCATGCCACTATTGACCTTGCCAAAGAAGTGTCAGACCAAGTTTTATGCATGCCACTACTGACCTTGTGCAGTTCTCTTGATCAGTTTTGATATTTTTTAAATGGTAACAAGTAACGTGACCACCTGTAGTGCCACATCTGTCACCAACAGCCAATGCGGTGGGTGTCATTTTCAACTCTTCAGATCAAGAGAAATGGAGTATGGGATCAAAGCATCTTGTAAAACTGATCAACTTAAACATTTCCCATTTCTCTGTATGTTGATTCTGCTTTTTTTCCTATCTTACAGTACTGCCCAATGATCAATCGTTCATATCATTTTTTAACTCCAGGAGGTGTGGTTGTTGGTGGCGGTGCGCTTGGAGTCATCCCGACGTGAGATCACCCAAGACCAAGAAGGAAGATATGCAAGTAGAACAATTCTGTATCAGCACGATTCAAGTTTTCTTAATCTTGTGTCACGGGCACGTACTCATCTAAGTAATATTAATAATTTTCATTTGCATATTTAAGTGTAAAGGTACCTGCAGCTCCAAAGCTTCTGCCTGTGATCTAATAGCTCTTCTTGCAGGGCGAGCACTTTCAAAGTCCACCAAGATAGCAAGATGCTGCTCCTTCCTCTGAGTTATGAGAACATTATCAGGTTTAACCCCATTGTGAGCATATAGTGCTTCGTGATATGTGCAAATTTCAGGACTGGAGATCACCAGAGCCATCTGTTAACCTAGAGAACATAGTTTCACTATGTAGACATAATGTACTTAGATCTTTTAAAGAATCGATGGAGTATTTGAATGTTGTATCAGATGGTTAATTATGTTCCGTACTGTGTTTTTATCGGATTTTATATGAGATTCTGCCTACTGGATGCTATATTGTACTGCTTGTTAATGCATATTCATGGAAAGTGCATTTATTTATTTTAATACCGAAATTCATACCAGTGACGGGCAGGATAATGTGCCTGTCACTAGTATACAGTTACTAGTTACGCCGTCACTAGTAACTGTATACCAGTGACAACATACTAGTGACAGGCAGCTTGCCCGTCACTAATGGACAAAAAGTGCCCGTCACTGGTAACGGTTTCTGCAATCGTGAAATAAACAAACAAGTTGGGTAAACAAATTACAGCTGGACAATTGACAAATGGCAAAGGCGTGAGAATGCATATTATAACAAGATAAAGTTCACTGTAATATTTATTGGGCATTACCACAAGATACATAGACCGCTTGTTAGCTGCATCTATGACTAATAATCCACCCTCAGGATAACATCTGTGTCTCCTGAAAGTATTATGTTGCAAGCAACATATAATTATAATAAACAAAGTGTGTAACGTAAACAATGCAAATGACATGTAGACATAGCACCACAGTTTTCTCCCTAGTGGCAACAACACATCCAGAGACTTAGTCGTTTCTGTCATCTCGAGCCCAGGCAACTGAAGACATGAATCCACTATCTAGCATAAATACTCCCTCTTCGAGACACTAGCATCTACTTGGCCAAAGCATCAACTAGCATCGCAGAGCATGCAAGAACATAAATAAAACATATAGATAAATAGATTTTTTTGAAATTAACATATAGATAAATAGAGGAACAAACTTGATCATAACTTCACAATTCATCGGATCGCAGCAAACACAACATGTAGCATTACATAAAGATGATCTTGATCATGTTACATAGCTCACAAGATCTAAACATGATAGCACAAAGTGGAGAAACTACCATCTAGCTACTGCTATGGACCCGTAGTCCAATGGAGAACTACTCACGCATCACTCGGAGGCAGTCATGGTGTTGTAGAGCCCTCCGGTGATGATCTCCCCCTCCAGCAGGGTGCTCGGAAGAGCTTCAAAACCTCCCGAACTAGGGTTGACGATGACAGCGGCGACGGAACTTTTCATGGAATTGTGTTTGGGTCGTTAGGGTTTTTTTCGACGAGGGGAATATATAGGCGAAGAGGCGACGCGCCGGGGTGGCGTCTGGGCCCTCTGGGTCGCCTCCTCGGCCGCCCTTTGGACTTCGTCTTTGTATTGATGTAAAACTTGTCCCCGTAAAATTTCGTCCAATTCCGAGAATATTTCCCGACTAGCTTTTCTAAAACAAAAAGAAAGCAGAAAACAGGAACGGGCACTGCGGAATCTTGGTAATAGGTTTGTCCCAGAAAATGCATAAAAATGATATATCATGCAAATAAAACATGTAGCATTTGTTATAAAACAAGCATGGAACATCAAAAATTATAGATACGTTTGAGACGTATGAATGTCCACCTTCACTAAGTGCCACCGACACTCTGCATTGTAGCTGATTCCGACAGTGATATATGATTGTATACTCCACCGACCAATTTATACAAAAGTTAGACTGGTGGAAAAGCGCATCATTTGTAGGGGTGTGTCGTGTGAGATATGGACATATAGTATGTTCACAAGAGAAGCGAATCTCTCGGCCACAATATGGTCGAGAGTTACGGGTGTGTCCCCGGCCACAGTACGTTGGACTCATTTGGTTATGCAAAACCTGAGTCAGCTTGTGTAGGTTTGATCATTTGTAGTTTCTTCATTAGAGGTAGGCCCATCCACGCATCTCTCTACACACTTCCTTGGTGTGTTTGGTCCGGTATGGGGTTCTCAAGACATTCCGAGTTCTTCTTTGCCCCCCCCTTCGTTCACATGTCCACCCTAATCGTGAATAGTATGGTATCCTTGACCAAGTCAACGGGCCCCGGGATCCACCTATCCGCCCCACCCAAGATAACAATACCGATCACCACTCTCGAGTGGGGCTGGCTTTAAACTAGTACCAACAAACCCGTCACCACCAAGAGTAGCACATTATGCCAACTCCGGTGATCGACCCAGTAGGTCATCCGAGGACATGCAAAAGGAAGAAGTAATTTATGCCTTCTCCATCCCATTCTAGAACTCTTTGTTGACACGTAATTACGGCACTAGAAAAGCCGTGGAACATTTGTTATTAATCCTAGAGAAACTGCTCCCCAGTACGATCGAACCTCCACCACAACATCAAACCGTGGTTCCACCACCAACCATGAGCAATCCCATTCATTCACAAAAACTCTTTTCTTCCATGCAAATATAATGATAGGGAAGAATATATATAGTTTTTTTAAATAGTTTTTATAAGTATAATAAATCAACAGACATGCAAGAATGAACTTGCCTAGTGACTGATAAGAAGTGCAGTCTAAAGTCTCGGGTGACTCGCGAACCTCCTGTTCTGAAAACCAGCATCATTATCATTATAAGACAATGTTTAAAGATACAAATGATGCTATTATGCATATATACAATGCTTTCTGATTTTTACTTGTCCCTCCACTTTTTGGGGTTTAAAGTTACGTTGTTTACTTCAAGAATTGTTTTACAACAATTTACATGAGGAATAAGAATTGAAAGTGGTCAAATTTTAGATAGTTCAACTTTAATTGAACTCAACCAATTATTCTGCCATCTTATTATTCCTTGGGAAAATAATTATGAAAAAGATTTTCAAGTTATATCCACTTAAGGTTCCTTGAATTTTTCATCCACTCAAAACTTGTTTAAATTCAACAATAAAACTGACAGAAAAATTCCTCATAATTTATAGAGTGTGTGAGATATTTTTAGCTGATTTTTGTTCCTTTAGAACTCTGGTTAAAATTCATTGAAGTTTGAGTTAATTTGGTGGTCAAAATTATTATTTTGCCCCTTGGTCAAATTGATCGAACCAAACCCGGTCTAACCCGGTTCGGTCGGTCAAACCGACCTATATCTCACTCTCTCTCTCCCATGTCTCTCTCTCTCACGCGCATGTGCTCGCTCTCGCGACACAAATCGCCATCGTCGTCGCCTTGCTTCCCCGGCCGGCTCCGGCCATCTCCGTCGCTGCCGTCGGTCGCAATCGATGTGCCTCGTCGAGCTCCTCCTTTCTATTCAGCTCGATCTGGTTTTCCTCCCCTCTCTCGGCCACGAGCTACCCTAATCTCGACCTAAGGTTTTGGCCGAAATCGCTGATGATGACGCCACCGTTCTATGTGATTCCTCCGGCTGCAACCCTCTCCTAGGTGGCTCCGGTGGTCTCCAACATGCTCGCCATGGCTGGTTGGGCTCCGAGCTCCCTCTGCTCGTGCCGCCATGGTCACTGTGGTGTCGTGCTCGAGCTCGTACTCCAGTGGCACCCTCCAGAGTTGCACAGGCACTGCACTATCGTCTCTGGAGCTACTGCCCTGGACTAGAGGTAATCCTTCTCTAATCCCCTCTCTCTTTTCTTTCTCTGCTCGAATCCGAGCTACTATACTTCTATTTTCTTAGGGTTCTTAGGGTCTGTTTGTTTGGGCTACTGCTGTTGAGAAGCAGCTGTAGCTGGTGGGCTGTTAAAAAGCAGCGGTGGGAAGCAGCTGCTAGAAGCAGAGATTTGATGTTTGGCATGACTACTTTTGATGTCTGCTGTTGTTGGTTTGAAATATGAAATGTCTGGAATACCCTGAATGCTGAAAAAGTTATATTCACTACAAGATCTAATTTGGTGAAGTTTGGAGGGGAGCAAACACGACTAAACCATGAACTGATTCAACCAACAGACAAGATATATTCATATATATCCACCGAAACTAAAAAGTTACGACGTGAAAGTTATGAAAAACGGTGAGATCAATATACTCGCGAAAGAAAATTCCAAACGGTCGACTGAGTGCGAAGAATTCGATAAAATTCATCTAAAATTGGTACAAACTTCGGTGCAAAATTAAGAATCTGGAGTTCCCGAAATTCAGAACCGATCACGGGAATGGAAGCTACTTATCGACGCACACATATTTTGTGTACAAGTTATTTCGAGTCAAAGTATATTTCAATTTTCGTCAACACTTACCTACACCTTTACACGCACCTATTTCCAATCGAACCGCACATGTACACCTACATGGCTACATGTGCATGTGAAATGAAAGTCAATGGACCCGTACAAGTGCATGCACGTGCGAAGCGAAGAAAGACACTGCTGCGGGCTCACGGTGGCAGGCTGCTTGTAATTTTGAGCAACGAAGTGGGCAATATAGAATAACGTTTCGGGAGTTGAGTAGGAAGTTGCGGGAAGCTGCTCTCGCGCTGCTTCCGCTGCGGTTCGCTCATGCAGTGCATTTTCCCATCGCGCTTTTGAACCACGTTTTTCCATTTGAGGTTGTTGTTTGGGCTTCTGCTTTTATGCTCTAAAAGCAGAAGCCCAAACAAACAGGGCCTTAGTGTGTAGATTAATTAGAAATTTTCTCTGTGTTGCTAGGCTTACTTCAATGAGCTAATGGGCTTGGACTTGAGGATTTGTTCCAGTAAAAATACTAGATGGCCTTTTCCTTTATTTGCACTGTCTACTAAAGTTATTCTTCAGTTTTATCAGTTGTGTCGTCTAGTGAAGGGTGTAGATCTACTCATTCATGACCTTCATCGCCATGTAGAGTGATCTATGGGCTTATTCCTCCACAAAAGTGGAGAAATTCCCCACTGTGGCTTCTGTGAAGCTTTATAAGAGCAACAATTGCTCAAACTTGTGTAAAAATAGCTAAGGATGAGCTTAAGCTCTGAAGCTTTGCAATAAAAATTGCTATGCATGCTTACTTGTCAAATTACCTTTCCGTGGTGCATTTTAGTTCAGATAGGGTGTTCTGATGTGTGTGACATCTCAATTTTGAAAATACACATGCACAGAATTTCCCTATGTGTGCTTCTCTGTGCTTAGTGTCCTATTTTCATCAAGCATAGTTGTGACCAATAAATTGGTAGCTTTCTTGGAATAAAAACTGATAAGAACAGATACTACATGTCCTTGTCCCTTTTATGCAAGTGATGATCCAAATACAGTGTAAAAACACTGCTGGATACTGATGCCTATTTCAATTCTCTCTCCTCTCACTCTTGAGAGCATGAGAGGCTGTTCTGTTGGGTGTTAACCAAGTATTACAACCTCCAGAGCAAGATCATGAACTCATGATCAGCTATAACCTGATGTATGGAGAGTAGCGAGAGTCTTCTAGCTCTGAACAACCGGCTTCTTGTGGTAAGCCTGCTCCTCCTCGCTGCTTGACCTAGTTCCTAGGGCTTTCTACTAAGAAAAAGGGTTTTGGCTTTGGTGTGTGCTCAAGTGTGTGTTCCTATACTACACAGTGGTGAAAGATATGGTGGCTATGGTGAAATGAGGTATGGAATGTGAGTGGGTGTGCATTTGCTTGCTGCCACTCGATTCCTTGGTACTTATAGTGTTCTATAGTCGGTTTGTGGTTGCTCTGGTGTCTTGACACCTAATCCTTTGCATGTTATGACTGTGTTGCTTCTATGGATCATCTCTGGTCCAAGTTCCATGGTTGTTGGAGTCGGTTTGCTTAAGAAATATTTACCAGAGACGGTTGCCTCCTTATTTGACTGCTTTTCCAGGTTGTCCTTGTCCATTAGGGCAGGTTCTCTCCACCTCAGCTCCATGTGTGCACCTGGTGTGTGCCATGTGGGCTCCACATGTGTCTCTACTAAATCCATTCGACTTCCATGTGTGCACATGTTTTGCTTAGACTGTTTCACCCCTCTCTTGACAGGTTTCCTTGGAAATATCCTAAACTAGTGGCTTGTCTGTAGTTGAATTTGAATTCAGATGAATTCAAGTGTGTGGTCGACTAACAAAGGTTCTAGTTGACTATGAGTGTCAACTCTGACTCCTTTGTTTCTTACTGTGGCTTTCCTATTTGGATTTGGATTTGAATTTGGCTTGCTAGAGGGCTCCTATTCCTATTGTCTGTTGTTGCCTTTGAATTCCGAATCACCAGGTCATGTATGCATACAAAAGCCTTTGCCTCTGCTGCCTAAGTTCCATTGTGGAGAAATACATGATGAAATCCTGGGATTTTTCCTTACTTCTGGTTTCTGTCCTTGCTGCCTTTGCCCTCTAGCTCCAGAACATTCTCAACCAAGTGTTGATTGTGTTCCTGCCATTTTCTAACATCAAAATGCCATCACCACAAGTGGTGGCAACATTTTAATCTTAACCAAACCATTTTCTTTGTCTTTGCTTGTGTGCAGGTACCAAGACCTCAAGTCTTACAAGATCAAGAACTAAAATAGCTAGGTTTAGTCTCTAGGAAATTTCCTATGTAATTTTCTTTTATCAGGTTTTGTTGTAAACCTTAGGGAATTATTCCTTGTAACACTCTGTAACAATGTGTGTAAAGATTTGAGATAAGGAATAAAGAAATTCAATTTCTGCTTATATGTATTTACCTAAGGATATTCAAATCCAGGTTTTGAATTTTAACATGTCAAATATTCAAATTGGTCAAATTTAAATTTTGACTTATTGTTTTGTTGAGAAATGAGATGAGTATAATACTAGAGATATTGTGCGCTACTTTTTTATTCCTTTGGAATTCACTTTCAAACTTTGGAAAAATAGGGTATAAGTTTATTTCAACCCCTCTCGACAACCTTGTCGAGTGTTGATCACCTCATGTCCCAATTTTGCACAAAAGCGTGAAATGTATCCCAAATTTCAAATGCATGAATGCAATTATGCAAAATTCTAAATCTACACTTCGGAAGTACTATAACTACGGGTCCTTACACGGGTGCTGGTCAAGACGAAGGACAGGGCACTGCTGGATGGAGCGATGTATGTTGTTACACTGCTTCTAGATAGGCTTTGGGTCGATATTCCCCCTAGCTAGGTTTTTTGCTCCTCGTCGGTTTGTGGTGAGCCAGACTTTGTGCTCTTGTGGTGTAAACCTTTATAACCTCTGAGTGGTGCTGCGGTTTGGGGAGCGCAGTGGGTGTCGCGTATCGAAACGCGGACACCAGGGATGCTGGGCACCCCTGCTTGTTCGGTAGGAGGGCGCGAGGTGCTCCAAAATCATTCCCCGAGCTCAAACACAAGCACACAAAGATTAAGCCAGGTTCAGGCCGCGTTGCCGCGTAACACCCTACGTCCTGCTTGTCTAGATGTATTGTGGTGGTGGTGGTGGGTTACAAGATGGTGACCAGAGAGCCTGCACTACTCTCGTGAGCATGGGAAGAACAAGCCCAGGGAGGTTACCGGGGTTCATTCTTCCAGCCCCCGAGTCTAAGTGGAAAGCTCTAGTTGACAGCTAGCTAGGGTTTTTCCTCCTCCTTCTCCTCCCTCGCCAACACGACCATGGACCTCCTTTTATACACCAAGGGCTAGCTACCACAGTTGGTTGTGCTGCATGCGTGCCACCGAGGCTTGGCACGCGTCGTGCCGAAGTCAAGGTGGCGGTCGCCGGCCGCCTTCGTGGCAACGTCGCACCGCGTTGTCCTCCATAACGGAAAGAGACGACAGGTCTTGTCTTGTCCAAGGTCCGGGCATCGCGCCGAGCGCACTGCCTATGCCGGGCGGTCTGTACGTGGGGTCTTGTCGATGTCCCGCCTGCGCCCAGCAGAGGGTGCGTGCAGTCTTGTCCATGATGCCAGTCGCGCCTGCCGTGCCCGTGAAGCAATCCTTGTCGGGGCTGAGGCGCAGGATGTGCCCTCCACGTTGCTAGTTCCCGCCTTCCCCGGGAAGACCCTTTCTGGGGGTCTCATGCCCTTCGGCGTCCCCTGACCTCCAGGGCCCAGATTTTGGGCCCATGTCCCCCTCTCTTCTTCTGTCTTGAGATTTCACTCTCCAGGGGTGGTAAGGTTCCCGGGGCGCACGCCCCTTCCTCTGCCCGGATTGGGCCCACGCGCCAGGGGTTTCGAGTACCCCTGGTTCCTGAACGCCGACAGTGGGATCTTAGTGTGTGGTGCGATGTGTTGTATCGGATGCTTGCTGCAATGGGTGGCTTTATTTATGAAGCTGGGCCTAGGCCTTAAGTTTAAAACTAATATAACGAGATTAACAATTGCATGCAGTAGCTTCGGCAATATATTACTTTTTACAACGCATCGAACTGTTTTATGTGCATTTAGCGGCAAGAACGGAAGAAGAGATAAACTACGGCTATACACACCTCTAACTCTAAGATCCTCTAATAATTTTCTTATTCTCATTCCCACAACGGGCTGTACACTTGCTCGACACAGCCCTGATCTGCCCAGTTGTACTGCTGATCTCTTACCTCGTACCCTACGATGGTACCCTCACCCACCTCCGTGTACAAATACCATCCGCCAACGGGCGGCACCTCCGGCCAGTACCCCATCAGCCCCGCCCCGCCATAGCCATCAAGGTCGGCCATCAGCATTTCGTCGATCATACAGCTGTCCTCGCTCGGCGTCGGTGGTCCGGGTAAACACCCGCCGTCGTCCTTCGGTACTATCGTGGCGCCACCTCTCATGATCTCGGCCTCCAGCGACCGGATAACGTGGCTCAGCCGGTCGACGTTGTCGTCGACTGGCGGCAGCGAGTCCTCCATCAGCTCCATGAGGAGAATCCCGTCGGCCTCCGACAGACCCGTTTCCCCGTCGAGCCCAACGTGGTAGAACTCCTGCATCGCGCGGTTGCTGTCCCCTCCTTGACTGATCAGCACCTGATCCATATGTATGGCTTGTGGAATGGCTGTGGACAATATTGCAACTTGCAAGTTGTTCTCGGAAGATTGATGGAACTGAGTCTGGGTGGCTTGGTGGCCAAAGGTGAAGAGGGGGTGAGGTGCTTATATAGAGGAGGAGCCCGGCAATGTTCGTTCAACTAATTGGGCACCTGGTTCTTCCCATGTGCGACATCATTGGGTGCTTGTATAATTAATTAGATTGTTTTTGTTGCTTTAGCACAAATAGATTATCGGCCGGTTGGTTTAGGGTGGCCAAGAAGAGGCCGTACTGGTGTTCCTTCCAGGTAAGCAAAAGGTGGTATGTGGGTGAGAGATGGAGATTGTGATGGTGACCGGCCGTAGGGGGCAAGATCCGGCACTGGCCTGCATTATTATCGTTGTATGCTCTTATCCACGTCATTGTCCCGGATTGTGTTCCGATCCGAGATATGGTTCTCCTGTCGTCCATGTAAAATTACAAAGCCCTAATATTCGTTTAGGTATTGCGGTGACCCTCATGGGATATATAAAGAGGTACAAGGAGGTAGGAAGACTTGGAGTACAAGGAGGTGTAGGAATCCTAATCTATTTCCAACTCGTATCATATACCTATTCTAACATTTTTCCTCGGTCGTAACGGGACTGAAGCGAATGATTGCGACTGGATTTGAAGTCTTGTGCTTCCGTCATCTTCTCTCCTCCGTCATCATCAACTGCATGTGTGATTGTTTCTCCTCTCTTCCCTCCCGCGGTCATAGCGGGAGTGGCGTGGACGCAAGTGACGACGCAGACGCTGTTGATTGGAGTTGTTGCGGATGAGTTGCCGTAGACGTTGCCCATGATGTCGATGTCGAGGTAGCCGATCGTTATGTAGCCGTGGTCGAGGTATTGTGGTCGATGTAGTACTCGTCGTGGTCGTTGTAGCCGCAATGCTGGAGGCGCAAAAAATTGCGCGATTTTTATGACAGAGCTGCATTTGTGTATTTTAATGACGTTTTGCACCCTTAAGGGTACCGTCGAAGTCGACGTTTTGCACCTTGAGAGGTACCGTCGGGAGCGTCTTGCAGATGTTAGAAGACGCGGTCGTAGGTGTGTCCACCAGTTTTGCCAAGACTGGAGAAAACTCATCGTGCACACAACAGTTTTGCCAGAACCATGTGCATGGTTGTAGGGGTGTTCACAATAGTGATGTCCTTTTCTTTTTCTTGATGCAGTCTTATCCGTCGGACGCAGTCAATGCCGTCGTCGGTGTTGTTGGGTTTCGCCCACAGGATCGAATCACATCACAATATCACGTACACACGCGGACAAAATTATCGCCAAAGGCACATATCGTGCCTTGCTTCTTTTTCTCTTTATTTCTCAATTTTCTTGGTACAAACTCACGCACCTAGCTGTGCATATATACTAGGAAAATTCCCGCGGCAACACGTCACGCCCGTTGCATTGATATGTGTAGTAGTATTAGGTGTAGTGATGTATGTATCATGTATAATTAAGTGTATTTGGTTTTCTTAATATAGAGTGTTTGTAATCTCGGATAGAAGTACATACTCTGAGGTGATATAATTATTGGTCATCTTGAAAAGATTTTTAAAGCTTCCACTATATTTATATAGAGTGTTTGTATTCTCGGATAGAAATATGAATTCTGAGGTAATACAACCACTGGCCATTCGTGTGGTTGAAATATGAACTTTGTATATGGACGAACTGTTCAAAATATTTACGTTTGGTGACATTGGAAGAAGGCAAAGAAAAAGATAACAGAATAGGAAGAATGAAAACACTCAAAGGAAAAGAAAGAATTTGTCAATTGGAGTGTCTCTAAATTTTTAGCAAGTTGGAATGTTCTAGTATGCGTGTATTTTTTTGTCTTAAATATTTAATTTAACTCCACAATTAATGAGAATGCAATGTGTGAGCATTTATCAAATTTAACTCCATGTAATTAGGGGAAATGCATTTAGATTATCTCCAAAAATTCGGTGGGGGGACAAACCGCAATTTTTTTTGTTATTTTTTTTTTGTCGTGGTTAAAGATCATCAGACAGTGAATTTGTAAGTTAATTCCATAGTTAGACAAAATAAATTGTGTAAGCATTTATTAAAATTAGTTTCATACTTAGGAAGATTTTATTTATCTTATATGCAAATATGCACCGAATTAGCATGATCAAATATGGTCATATTTTGCTGTAAATAAGTATCTTTTTTTTATGAGCACACCGATATATTTTGGAGTACCTCCAAATTTTTTTTTAGCAAATTGAAAAGTTCGATTATCATCCTATTTTCTCATCTTAAAATGCTTTTAAAAAGAATAAACTTCACATTAATTTGTCTGTTGTGGTTAAATATTATCGGCTAGAAATTAGCTTGGAGAAGATCGAGTTTTCTCTTTCTTTTTTCTTTTTTTTTAAATTCGCAATGGGTAATACAGATGTGAAATTTAAAATTTAGTGCGGTGGCATACCGTGCCCGTTGTGATCGAAATTTTGGAAACCGTATGAATTTTTTTTTAAATTTTGCCCATGTGGGAAAACAGAAAAATTATGTGGAAAACTTATCCAACAAATTTTCAACAAAATGAGATTTTTTTTTGAAACTTCTGTGTGGGAAATATGGAAATTTGTTAAATTTGGAAAATGTTGGTATATTGTTTTGCATTATTTTGTGTATAATGTAATTTTGGTGCAACTTTTTCATGGAAAGTTTGAAACTTTGATAAATTTGCAATTTTTTTGCATATTATTTGCATTATTTTGAATCATAGATTAAAGGATTTTTTTAATTCAATTTTTTTCTGTAATTGTGAAAAATCTGACACTCGGGACCCATATGTCAGGGTATTTATAATTATGAAATTGTTTAAGGAAAAAAATCTGACAGCGGGCTCGCGTGACGTCTCCCGCCGGCAGTGGACGCGGCCGCGCTGCTCGAGCGGGACTGCGCGCACGCGGACTCACGCCAGAGGAAGTGCAGTGGAGCCGGAGAGGCGGCGCGGCAGACCATTTCGTCGCCGGAGCCGCCGGCGGCGAGCTAAGCGGTGGCGACGGATGGTGAGGACGTCGGGGATGATTCCGCCGCGCGCGTGGCGTCCTGGCGGCCGTTCCTCGGCGAGGAGGGAGGGGAAGCAACGGCGAAGCTCGCCGTGGGCGTCGATCTGAGCGGGGAGCAGAGGTGCGGCGGTGGAGCGCGTCGGCGGTGGCGGCGAGTTCGGCGCTGCACGGGAGAGAGGAAGAAGAAGGGGGATGTGCGGGAGTTTCGCAGGGAAGTCCTTAAAGTTTTTATAATTTGTAGATAAGTCCATCTATGTGGGGAGGCTGGGATTACTCCGCAATTTCCAGTGAACGCAAGATCTTTTTCGTACAAACGTTGTGCCGACCGTCCGATCGAAAATCGACAGCGCGAAACCGTGCTGATACTGTAGAAGTGCGATTTTTGCCGTTGCGACACGTGGACAGGCTGAGGAGAGGGCAATGCCGTTCGGCTTTATATATAGTATAGATATATATAACTTTTGGGAAAACAAAAAAAAAATAAAAAAAAACCTAAAAAAATTGCAAAAAAAAAGGTACCCGCGCCGTGGATGCCTTCGCTGAAGGCTGAAACCGTGCGCTATTATATATAGGTATATGCATGAACAGCCGACCTATCACAACTCAAACCTACTCGTACACAAACTCACTTCGTCTCTGTATTGGACTACTACTAGTACTAACTTGGAAACAACCGATGCTGGCCATACTAGCAGACCTAGCAGTTTACATACATGCAAACTTTAAGCGAACCAGGAAACCCAATCCTAGCTAGACACGCCTGCATGTACTACCTCAACTCGACAAGGATTGAGAACTTGCCTGTGGCAAGATGGTTAGTTGGGTGGTTGTACCCCTAGCCCACCAGAGTTCAAACCCCAGGTTTGACGCTGGTGTTTCTCATTTAAGGCGGAATATTCTTCAGTGGGAGGCGACGTTCCCGTCGACAGCGAGGCGCCCGTGGTGACTTCGTCAATCTCAAGACTCGACCCGCCGACTCAGTCTCTCGGAGGTGCTCATAGGGGTAGGGTGTGCGTGCGTGCGTTCATAGGGGTGAGTGTGTGCGCGTGTATATGAGCGCTTGCGTTGTACTGTGTTTCGCAAAAAAAAAACTCGACAAGGATTGGATTATTTCCAACATTCTCCCTCTAATCCAAACTTGTCGTCTTCTCATGCTTTTTATGGTCTTGATTCGCTGCAGCTTCACAAATCGATGACTCAACTCAACGTGTCCTCCGAATTATCAGCACACGTTGTCGCATCTTAGCGTGCCACATGCAGACTAAACGCATAGCCTCATGCAAGAATACATCTTAACCGGTTCGCATCCGTCTTCACGTTGGTCTTCGCCTTCTCGTTGAGACACGGAGATAGCCCCCGCCATCTTGTCTTCGTGCACGTCTTCGCCCCTTGGAGATACACCGTCACTAGAGCACCTCGACCATGATGTCTCATGTCTTCGCCCCTTGGAAATATAGCTAACTGGAGTGCCTCGACCGTGACGCGCTTCCGCTGCAACTAACTCCCGCAGACTAGCAGTTGGACACAACTTCACACCTTATCCTTGTTGTCGGTGACGCATCTTACCGAACAACATTCATGTACGGCGGCAACACAACTCGTCATGTACGCGCAACACATCTTTCCGTACATGAACTCGCCGAAACTCGTTACCTTTGCCCAAGATCGAACGCACGATCTCGCAGTAACTTCACGGGTCCAACAGCAACACACCTCGCCGTATACGAGCAACACAACTTCCGTATACGAACTCGCTGGAACTTTGGTCACGAACGAAACCGCAACGACACAATTTCCTTTTTCCGCTCGCTCTCCCACACATTTTTCTCCACCAGTAACACAACTGTCGTAGAAAAACTCACAACCATAAGCTCTTGGACGCATCTTGCAAGAACTCATGCGCATACCTTGACTACCTCAACCATACTCCCCCCGATGATGATCTTGACGAGATTTACCGATATCCGCCTCGGCACTACCGCTCTCACCAACGATCATCCGCCTCTGCTGCTTTGCCGACGGCAACCCTGCCGTCTCCTCCGTGTCGCTCCGCCGAACGATGATCGCCGCCCGAGGCGCTATTACGGGTCGCCTCCCCGGGGCAAGCGTGGCTTCAAATCCTCGACCTCGCTCTGATACCAATTGTTGGGTTTCGCCCACAGGATCGAATCACATCACAATATCACGTACACACGTGGACAAAATTATCGTCAAAGGCACATATCGTGCCTTGCTTCTTTTTCTCTTTATTTCTCAATTTTCTTGGTACAAACTCACGCACCTAGCTGTGCATATATATGCATGAACAGCTGACCTATCACAACTCAAACCTACTCGTACAAGAACTCACTTCGTCTCCGTATTGGACTACTACTAGTACTAACTTGGAAACAACCGATGCTGGCCATACTAGCAGACCTAGCAGTTTACGTACATGCAAACTTTTTTTTTTTTGCGAAACAGGAAACCTAATCCTAGCTAGACACGCCTGCATGTACTACCTCAACTCGACAAGGATTGGATTATTTCCAACAGGTGTCGTGTGTTGCCTTGCAGTAGTACTGTCAGAGGCACGTGTCCATCTTGTGGACGAGGTTGTAGCGGCGACGGCGGTGTGTTGATGAGGTTTGTCGACGAAGACCACGATAATGCAGACCTTGGCGATGATGTGTCGACGATGTAGCAGCAGGCGTGAGGTAGTATGTCGCTTTGAGGCATCCCTTGTGGCGACGATGGTGTTGATACCTTGTTACCGGATGTTGGAGAAGTCGACGAGAATCCACACCGGTCTGCGTGTGGTTGACGTCGCTTCTCGTAGATGTCATAGGTTGGCGCAGTCGTACGGCTTGATGTAGATGTTTGCCTTGGTGCAGTTCTGGTTTTGACGCCGTACCTCTGTTTTAAATAGCCGGCTATCACCCGGCTATAGCCTTGCGAGAGGGTCGGGGCTATAAATAACGTCTTCAAAGGCTAAAAGGAATTAGCTGGCTATGCGAATTTAGCCTCTATTTAGCCCCATAGCCGCTATTTAGGCTATTTTCCCACTCAGTAGATCCACCCGCTTCGGCCAAATTTTCCCGCTCAGCCCAAATATGAACCCTATGCCCCAAATTTCTCGCATTCTCTCAGTCTCTCCTCACTCTCTCTCTCCCGAAAATACAAGCAAGAGGGGCGGCGGCCATGGCGGCGGCTCAACCTGGCACTCCCGGCCGCCCTCGCCACTATTAGTGACTATGTTATGCATCTGTAAATTGTTGATATATATATATATATACAAACATATGCTGTCCAAATATTGTTTTTTCCTTTCATTATTTAGCAAACGGCTATAAGGCCATAGCTACGCTATAGCCCGGCTATAGCCTTTTATAGCCTCTAAAATCGCTGGCGCTAAACACAATAGCCCGCTATTTTAAACAGAGCGCCGTACAGAGGCTAGTCGGTGTAGATATAGACGCGGAGTCGATGGTTCAGCTCAGTGTCGATCCGGATCATGTTCAGATTTTATCCGGGAGTCTTCCGTCTTGCTCGCGGTGCGAGCCGATAGGAGATCTCACATGTCGGCACAATCTGCTCGTCGCGGTGGCAACCTGGCTGGCTGACGTGAAGTCCAACCTGAAGTCGTAGCAGCAGCAGCATGATCGTCCTTGAGGCAACCTGCATGCATGTACGCACCATTGGTGTGTGTCTCCGTGTCCATGCTAGCACCGCGTGCGTGAGTCCGCCAGCTCGATCAGATCACAGCCCGCCGCTGGGCGTCGTGTGCGTGCATTGGAGCGCCGGTGGGCTGGTGTTTGTCCAAGTCGAGGCAGATCCGCCGAGTGTGCCAGGTTCCGCGGCTCCGCGCCGTCGTGTTCTCTGTTGATGTAGAGCCCTTGTGCGTGAGGCTGCCCTCTCGCGGTCGATGCAGGTAGCGCGGCCGGCGATGCCTTGCTTGTCCTCGGAGCAGAAGTCAATCTGAGCGTCCTGCACTGATCTTCACCGTGAATTTGAGGGATCGTGGGATTTGGGGCTTATCTAGCTAAACTAGATCTAATCTATGCAATCGGAATTTCGAAAATCTAATCTAAACTATGAACTGGAAACTGAATCTAAAAACCGATCTTTGATCAAGACCGGGTGCCGCGCCCCCAGGGAGAGATTGATCTCCCCGGGGTGCCGATGCGGAAGTGTTTAGAACCCTAAGATCGACGTCGTGAGACTAACCGTTCTGATACCATGTAAAATTATAAAGCCCTAATATTTGTGTCTGTATTGTGATGACCCTCATAGGAAATATAAAGAGATACAAGGATGGAGTACAAGGAGATGTAAGAATCCTAATCTATTTCCAACTCATATCATATACCTATTCTAACGGTCCATGGGCGCAATGATCTGTGCTTGCTCCTCGCAACTAAGCCGTGTCCCTATCAAAGTGCACATATCTAAAGATTACATCCTTGGGAGTAACACAGCCCTCCTCAGAGTTTAGATCATTTGGACCGTCGATAGAGCCCTCCACCAGTACGTGGCAGCCTTCCGTGTCACGGTAAAAAAAAATTACTGCCGGAATCACCGTGTCGTATAAAAGTTGTGCCCGTTCATGAAAACCCTAGCCGCCTCCACCCAATCCCAGCGCGCGTCTCTCCTCCTCCAGTCCCCTTCTCCCATGGCCGCCGCCGCCACCACCACCGTCCTTCTCCTCCCCCGTCTGGTCCCTACTCAGGTCGAGCTCCCGTGCACGCAGGAGGCAAAGGGGCGGAGGAGGAGGCAGTCGTCCTCGCCCCCTCGGCGACCGGGCGACAGGCGGAGCCTTTCACGATGCCGCCGTCGTCCTCACCCTTAGCGTGCCGAGCTCCACCATATCAAGCCCTGTCTCCTGTTCGTCAAGCGCAGCGGCGGCAAAAGGAGGTTCGCGACGGTGGTGGACGGTTCTTCTCCTCCGCGAGGCAATGCCGACGAGCTGAAGGGGCTAGGTGTTTAGGTTAGTACGTGCACATCCCCTCCTTCTGTTTCTTTCTTGATTTATCTCTCAGATCTGAGATGTTCATGCTCTTCCCCTTCCTACAACAGGGTTCGGCCGATCTGCGCTCAGAAAAGAGGTTGGGGACACTGGTGTACGGGGATGTCAATGGAGGGATGCTACTTTCTTGCGCTTCACCTTCTCTTTTCAGATTTTTTTTTCCGATTTCCTAGTGACCTGATTTATCCTATTCTGTTAGATGTTTGTCTGCTGTCTGGAGGTATCATGTATTGCTTATTGGGTGGTGGCGCCGCTGCATTCCTGACATCGCTCTTCTTCCCCTCCTCAAGATTCAGGAATGATAACAGATCATTTGCCCCATCACTAGTACAGAACGACACATCGAAAACGGGCCAAAAACCCCTTCGGCAACGGAGAAAGGGTCCGTGTCCCCGCCTCTGTCACTGATGTGAAGCCTCACAATGGCAACGGAGATTTTTATCGTTTGCAATAAGTTTAGCAACGGGCATAATATATAAACGTTGCCTTTAGTCTTTACATCAGATACGGAGATTAGTTTTTAACCGTTTGTAATGAGGGCTAAAGGAAACAAAAAAAAAGCCGGTGACGCCTGCTGCACCGTCGACGGAGCCCTGTGGTTCCTGCTTGACGGCCGCCGGTTCTTCACCTTCCTCTTCGTCCAGCTTCATTGCGTGGTCTTCTTCTGGCTATTTAGTACTGCACAAAAGTCTTGTTCCTGGAGGCGCCGGCTTCAGTGGACCGTGTGGACGGAGCCCCGCTCCTACGACTTCACGGCCGCCGCATAGTCTCCAGGTTTCCTCCTCGCCCAAAAGGAGATGAAAAAAATCAAAATGTAAGCTCTTTCATCTCTATACACAAGACATATGCTTCTTCATCGACATTACAGAAAATATAGAACTAATTACAACTAGAACATAGTCTAAACAATGCCTCATATATAGGTAGATTGGACACACAAATTTTAGGGATGGAGCAAGCGAGCCAAGTAGGATGCACAAGATCGATGTGTATTTGTGCATATCACAAGGATCACTAGCGCCACCCCCGGATCACACTGTGTCACCTAATTTTAATCATCGTCATAACAGAAACAAAGCTAAAATCAGAGCAAATGCCAACTAAAAACATAGAAAATACATGGATAAACAATTAGCTACTTACAATTAGAAAACAGCTAAAATCTATGTGTAAACAATGCCTACTAAAAACAGAGCAAATCTATGGATAAACAATTAGCTACTTACAACTAGAAAACAGCTAAAATCTAGGTGTAAACAATGCCTACTAAAAATAGAGCAAATCTATGGATAAACAATTAGCTACTTACAACTAGAAAACAGCTAAAATCTATGTGTAAACAATGCATACTAAAAACAGAGAAAATCTATGGATAAACAATTAGCTACTTACAACTAGAAAACAGCTAAAATCTGTATGTAAACAATGCCTACTAAAAACAGAGCAAATCTATGGATAAACAATTAGCTACTTACAACTAGAAAACAGCTAAAATCTATGTGTAAACAATGCCTACTAAAAACAGAGCAAATCTATGGATAAACAATTAGCTAATTACAACTAGAAAACAGCTAAAATCTATGTGTAAACAATGCCTACTAAAAACAGAGCCAATCTATGGATAAACAATTAGCTACTTACAACTAGAAAATAGCTAAAATCTATGTGTAAACAATGCCTACTAAAAACAGAGCAAATCTATGGATAAACAATTAGCTACTTACGACTAGAACACAGCTATCCTACTGAACTGATGTCTTACATTAGGCGAGGCGGGCTCGCTTAGCGTCGCCGCCGGCGACGGAGCTAGCGCCGGCCTCCCCTGGCGGCGCCTTGCCCTCGCCGTGGACCAAAATGAGGGCTATGGCGGCCTGGAAGTCAGACTGGTAGACCGCCTCCTCGGCGCGTTCGACCTGGGTCGACGCCTCGGAGAGGAGGACCGCCGCCTCCAGATCGGCCTCGCCCTGACGACGCTTGGCGTCCTCGCGCTCGAAATCGGCGCGGGAGAGTTGGCAAGCAATCTCCAGATCACGATCCTAGGAAGATGAAGAGGAGGAGGAGGAAGACGGATGGTGGCCGGGGTACATCGCCTGGCGGATCTCGCGGTAGCTGCAATGGTGGCCAAATGAGCGGGTGCGGCCGGAGCCTTCGCCGTGCGGACGAGCGCCAAGGCTGCGGGACCGGCCCGCGGGTGCCGGATCGGCGGCGGCCTGTTCCGCAAGCTCGTCCCGCAACACCAGCTGACGCTGCTGCTGCCCGAAGGCCCGGAGGGTGGGGCGGCCACGGCCGCGATGGCTGGATCTACCAGCATCGACGGTGGAAGCCATGCGAGAGAGTGGAGAGAGGAGACAGTGCGGCGGCTAGGGTTGGAAGTGAGACAGTGAGAGTGAGAGTGAAGGGCATAGTAGGTTCTTATAGGCCGGCTGTCGGGCTGCTTTTAATGGCAACGGAGATTACGAAACTGTCCGTGTGTGATGAGCACACATCGGTAACGGAGTTAAACCAAACTCCGTTGCCAACATATATTCCACTATTCACCCGTTGCCTTTGTTGTGGGCCTGCTTTACGGCCCAGTGCGGGCACGCGGGGGATGTCGCGATTTACCGTCGCCTAACTCCTGCCGTTGCCATAGAGGGGTATCCGATGTGTCGTTCTGTACTAGTGCATGTAGCTGTTTGTCGTTTACAATTCTTATTTTTTGTTTGCTGAATGTAACCTTTTCCATTGGTGTAGCTGCAATCTTCATACTATTTCCATTGTGCATTTTCTATTGTGTAATTTTGTTGTCTTTTTGTTCAGTACAGATTGCCACTGAGCAGCTCCATGCCTGCTGCATCTGTCCCATGGAGCCTAGCTGCATCTATTCCATCCATAGGTAACCATCTCATTGTTGTCTCTCCGTCTCTCTGCCCGGACCATTGTAGGAGCCCTTCCCTACCTTTGGAAAATTGTGATCTCTATACACCACTCTACAGTCTGATATTGTTTAGGTATATTTTTTGTAGTTTTACCATGCTTATATGTGTACTAGCACACAATAGCTTGCCATTTACATACTCTTCAGTCCCCAAAGCATGCTACTTTAGTTGAGGATGGCATTGAAAATCAAAACATGATTTCATCTCTCTTATGAGAGTTTACTGTTGTGTCCACACCGATGACCAGGTCAACATTATACCAGCTGATCCCATGGTCTTTGTTCCATCGCATAACCACACTATTCACCCCCTCCCCAGAAAACACGGCTATTGTGAATATTCCGCACACTGACGTCTATTTTCAGGTTAGGCAACGATTCATTCATATTGTCTACTACATGGATAATAATTTCTACGCCTTAACATATTGCAACATGTATTAATTCTTACTCCCATGTTTCCGAGTGTTGCTAACAAAGAGTCTATGTCCGCACCGCTAGCCAGAAATGAGGAAACATCTGACAAGCTAACCATTCTTATACTAAATTCTTCAGTTGACTAGAATAATGTGTGGTTTATGATTCATACTGACCTGGATGTCCCTATAGTAATGCGTAGTTATATGGTTCATGCTAGATTCTTCAGCTGGCTAAAATAATGTGTATTTATATGATTAATACTGATCTGTTTTTCCATCTACTAATGAATAATGTGTAGTTATATGATTTAATTGTCCCTAACTAATGAATACTGATTTGGCTGTTCCATGTTTCAGCTCAAAACAAGTACAGCCCGCGAATATTCTCCGCAGGTTGCACAAGAGAAAAGGTAAGATTCTCACTACTTAACACGTTTCCAACTTTTCATTCTTTGGTACAGCTCATAACAAGTGTTATATCATATTGTGTTCATTACAGAAGTAGGAAACATGTCATTCCAATCATTGAGCTCCATTGTCACAGCTTCAAATCATAAAACCGCAAAGTCGTTTTTCAAGGTAGGTAGACCAATACATGGTTTCTAATCCGACAATTTCGACACTTTATTATTCCAGATTAATAATATGCTTCTGCTCATCCTTCAAAGGTCGTAAGGAAATTATCAATGAAAACCTGTCAGGAACATACGCAGACAGCTCCTTATTGCATCAGTCTACCTATGTTTTACCAATTGAGACGACTCCTGATTCCGTCAGCAAGCTTGCAAAATTTAGGTACTAGCAACAATATTTGTAGTTTAGCCCCATGTTTTCACAAGCTCTTCTGATCTTCTCTAATGATATGTCCTACCTCACGTGTACAGTAACAGAGATGTATCATCCACTTCAGCTTCATGCAAGGCTTTGTTTCAAAGACCTGACCATCAAGTTCAGATTGAGCCCACTAATAAAAATACAATCAAGTATTTCGAAGAAGAGCTGTCGATCCGTGCATCCGAAGGCGTCCCTGCATCAGCAAATTAACCAGAAAAGACATAGAACCTCTCCAGAGAAGCTACCCTCTCAAGACTACCCTCAAGCTAACCAGAAATTACTGCTGAAGGTTTGGCCAAACCAAACTTATTGTTGTTTCTATAAACAAAACTACCCTCTCAATTGATTCTGAACTTTGTTCCTGCAGCCCGGACTTATTTTGCCTTTATATAGTCTCCAGTTGTGACTGCCCACTGCAACCTATGGTCGTTAGTATTTTGGTTATGTCGCCGTCTTTTCAAATCGTTGTCGGTTACATGAAACCCATTAGGTGTTTGAAATCGTGTTTCCGAACTGATCAATTATGTATATGGTACTATTTTCATGTTTGCATATATATTATGTACAACTAGATGGGACTCTCATAATGCCATCTTATGTTATGTCAATGTGGTGTAAATTTCTTTATTACTTTGCCAGTTGATATTCTTTTTAGAAACCAAGCCACACCTCTAATATTATTCTGCTTCGGTTTTTATTGCTTAAAATCAGAGCAACAATGAATGGCTGCCTTTTGATTAAAAGAATTCACTTAGATACTGACTTGAATGGTTTTCTTAGGTTATTTTATGCATATAATAGATGCTCACTGCAAGATTATCTATGGGAGTATCTTCTCATGTTTGGTACACTATTTTTTTATCACGCCAACATCAGTTAACCAGATATTAGCCGGTCAATAGGATGATGAAATAGTGGTTGTTTACCTTTAAGAAGCTGGTTGCTTTTTATAATCTGTATAAAATGTGATAACCACGGACAAAAAAATTAATGAACCAACAAGTGTCGCGCGACGAGCCGCGCCGTTCGAATCAAGTATCACGTATTCAGCCACTGTGGGCGTGGGTTGCATTAATCTTATCGTGAGTGCATTTATCTTATCGAAGTTTACTCCTCAAATTATTTACCCGTTCTGCAGCATTAAACTATGCGAGCGTCACGCGAGTGCCGAAAAATACCCTCGGCAAAGATTTTCATGTCTGCCGAGTGCTGGTAAAATACACTCCGTAAATCCTACGTGACACGTGTTCACTCCGTTAAGGATGTCTCCCGGTCAAGTCACTTATTTTGCCGGCATGGGTAAATAAAAACCCAGCAAACTCTTTGTCGAGTTCCAAAAGAAAAATACTTGGCAAATAGGCTTTGCCGGCGGGATTTTTGCCGAGTGTAACACTCGGCAAACCCTTTGCCGAGTTGTTTTTCCTATTTGCCGAGTATTTTCCCGCTCAGCAAAGTTTGTTTTTCTGTAGTGTTGCTCCCTCTATTCCATAATATAATATATTTTAGGTATTTTAACACGAACTACATACGGATGTGTAGACGTTTTTTAGTATGTAGATTCACTAATTTGCTTCGTATGTACTCTGTACTAGAATAGATAAAACATTTTATATTATGGAACGGAGGGAGTAGATGATTGTAGTATCGTTTTTTGGGACATAGTGCTTCGGCCGACACCAAGACTGAGGAGTGAGGCCTTGATCACATGGTGCTTCGGTCTGCTCTAGATGCCTGAGCTAGCACAGCGCCTGCCTGATGTATCAACTTTACTGGTCGACGAAGATGTCCAGCCGACGGCCACAGCTGAACGTGCATCTAGCTGCTAACAAACGTGCCGTCCGTCCGTCCATATCAACGGGCACCTTTTCGACGCTTTCCTTCTGGTAGAACCCTAGATTTGCGTTGTCCGGTTGTTACCATTGCCCGCTGCCGACACGAAAGCCGATAGGCAAAGGAGATATTCAGAGCACGGTTGTAATCGCTAGCTACAAGAGTATCTCCACTCGCGGCACTTAAATGGCGTCCGGACAAGCCATTTAGGTATCGTCTGGACTACCTGTTGTCTTTGGGTGCCGTCGATCCTCACTCGCGGCGCTCAATTTATGTTTTGCAACATAAAAGTTCGGCGGATTTCATTCAAATTTTAGGAAATTTTACAGATTTGAATGAAAATTGACGAAATTTAAATCTAAACTAAACCTAATCTACTGCCGGCGGTAGCGGCGCCTGAAGGCCATGTAGTCCTCCTCCTCCTCCTTCTTGACGCCGGCGCCGCCGCCGCTGGTGGTCCCTTGGCCGCCGTCCTCCTCCTTGACGACGCCGCTAGGCCCTGTGCCGTCGTTGTTGGGTTTAGTCCCACATCGGAAATTGATTGTGGGGGAGCACGACTTATAAGCTAGGGCAGTCCTCACATATCAAACTAGTCTTTTGGGTTGAGTTAGGCATGAGGGCTTATTTGGTTGTGGGCTCTAGTGGACCTGGGCTGGTTTGGCGGTGACTCGTGTGTGACGAGTTGGGTCAGACCGCTACGCGCTGTAACAAGTGGTATCAGAGCCTCGTACCTTATCTCCTAAAAGTAACTGGAGGACACGTTATCGCCGGAAAGTACTCGGCATCAGGGGCCCATGGTCGAAAAAAATGTAACATCTCCATGACGGGGGAGCCCCCGTTCGACCCGATGTGTGACGGGGAGAATGTTGGGTTTAGTCCCACATCGGAAATTGATTGTGGGGGAGCACGACTTATAAGCTGGGGCAGTCCTCACCTATCAGGCTAGTCTTTTGGTTGAGTTAGGCATGAGGGCTTATTTGGTTGTGGGCTCCGGTGGACCTGGGCTGGTTGGGTGGTGACTCGTGTGTGACGAGTTGGGTCAGACCGTTACGCGCTCTAATAGTCGTCGCCGGTGAGGTCGAACTAGGGCACGTCATTGGGTTTGGCGTGCTCCCACGTGCAGGCAGAGGGGCCCGTCGAGCGGCGGCACGTCGTCCATGGACGTGGCGGCGATGGCGTCGTCGTCCGCGCCCGTCTGTGCCACGATGAGCTCTGCGAGGAGCGACGACACCTCGGCTCACCTTCATATGTTCCCGCTTCGGCGTGAGCAGAGAGCGGGAGCGGGAGGAGGAGGTCGCGGAGTGCGAGGAGGACGAGGACGACCCCGACCGCGGTGCCCAACGGCTTGCCAGAGGTGGAGGAGGCGGAGGAGGAACCGGCGTCTGGAGCAGCGATCCGCCGTTGCGGATGTGCTCCATGACGGTGGCGAGCGCCCGGGCATGCCCCAGAACGCCTGCGCCCGGCGACGTTCTTGTCCCGCGGCGGCGCTCCAGGTTCGTCCCAGCAGCTCATCTCCTCGTCGAAGAGGCGCTGGAACGCCGCCACGTAGCGGGCGAGGTTGGCCGGGTTCTCCGGGTCCAAGAGCGGGTCCTCGCGCATCTCCATCGTCAGCTCCTGCCAGTAATGCGTGATGACGGCAGGGCGGAATTCGCGGTTCGCCCGCGTCAG
This sequence comes from Poa pratensis, assembly GCA_947311845.1. Taxonomy (NCBI): domain Eukaryota; kingdom Viridiplantae; phylum Streptophyta; class Magnoliopsida; order Poales; family Poaceae; genus Poa; species Poa pratensis. The sequence goes on from CAMZMU010000095.1 coordinate 6,683,377, forward strand.
CAGGTGCGGCACCGGATGCCGCCGACGAAGACCGCCCAACGGCCTGGGGCGCGCATGTCGGGCGACATCGGGTAGCCGTTCTCCCGCAACGCCTCCGCCTGCTCACGGAGGAGGGTGCGCGGCGCGAAGCCTTTCGCCGCCGCGCCTCCGGTCCGCCTCCAGCTTCCGGCCATCTCTTTGGTTCGCGGCGTTGGGGGTTGCGAGTGCGACTGGCGATGGGTTCCGGCTGCGAGGTATGAGGAACGGGGGCGGCGGGTGAGGCTTTTTATGGTCGCCGGAGAGGGGTGGCATTAACGCGGGGGCGGCGGGTAACGCCGCCGCCCTCGAAAAGGCGCGCCGCATTGACGCCGCCGAGCAGCGGGACGCGACGGCTTACTGGCGCCCGCCGGCTATGAAAACGAGGCGTGGCCACGCGTCACGCGGCTTTGACCACCAACGGTTGGAGTGGTGTGCCGCTGACAGGTTGGCCTGCGCGTCGGAGGCCGACATGGCGACGCGCTTCGTTTCGTCCGGCGCAGCCCATGGACACCCCAAGCGAAGGGCGTGGGTTGGATGTACCGGACCAAAAATTGGGCCGTGCCGGATCAAAATCACATTTGGACGCCGCGAATGAGAGGCGATTTTGGTTTGGCCCCGAGTGGAGATGCTCTAAGATTCCATGAGCACAATCATTGGGCGTGTCCGTGCGCTCAGTTCTCGTCCGCACATCATTCATCTGCTATTGTCCCAAATTCGGACGATCTCTTTTATATGCTTTGTTCTGGTATGTTTCCCATGTGATGTATGAGCTCTCGGCCGCTTTTTTTTACTTTTTCCTGCACTGCTGCACACGTACGGCCGGTTGATCATGGAAGCCCAACTACATTGACACTTTTCCTCGTGCCCGCTGTCAAGCTATTCTCCGCAAAGAACGGCCAATTGAGGAAACTAAATCATCTACAGTACGTCAAGACGTCAAGCACAAAGTTTTGGGAGGACACTTGGCTGGATAACTCTTCGTTAAAAAACCAATATCCATTATTATACAACATTGTGCATCATCAAAATGTTTCGGTGCATGATGTCTACACAACGCGTCCCCTCTAAATTTAAGTTTCAGAAGGGCACTAGTTGGGAATAAGTGGGCCCGATGTTTCGTGGACTGTCTACCGTCGAGGATCATCGGAGGAGCCGGTGTGAGGGACCTGTGGACAGCGATTACCTTGGTTTGCTGATGCCTGTGGAGACATCGGAATGATGTGGTCTTTGAAGGACACAGACCATCAGTGTAGAGAGTGATCAGGATGGTAGAGGCTGAGGTGGAGCTTTCGCGAGCGGCTAGGCTGTTTAGGGATAACCTAGGTCTTGTATAAAGGTGGAGGATTGGCGTGGTTTCTTTCTTCTTGCAGTGGATGGAGTTTAAGGCGCATGTGCCTAACGCGTTGTAATTGGCCATTTGGCCTATCCTTAAAACTTATACGTCTGATTAGACGTATCCTTAAAAAAATATACTAGGTCTGGACTTTGGAGGGGCAAAATGTGACGTGCCCAACCTGCCGCAAGCCTCTCGTGATTTCTGCGTCTTTTTTCTCCGAGCGCGAAGACATGTGAGCAAAGCAAAAAGATCAACACCGATTTACGGTATCAGTACTATACTAATTCTTCTCACATGTGTTATCTCTACTATTGCATGTATGCAACTGACGGTAGAGAAGTGATGATCTCATTAATACTCTCTCTAATTTGATTTTTTTTTTACTTTTTGTACCTCAAACCAGTTTCATCATTGAGTTTGTGTATGGGAGCTTGAAAACTAAGCCTCGCTCGGTTATATACATTTTTGTCTGAGTTTCTTGTAATTTACTTGGACACGCGCTCCCAGGATGCATGTTATTGCCAGCTCGGCCATATCTCATATGATCAGAAGAAAAGTAAGCGCATATCGAACCTTCACCTTTGTTTTCTTACACGCACATCGAAGCACTAAACAGTCCACTTGCCGACCGAAACAATAGAAATCCTCCCACTTCCCTGTCCCCACGGGCCATGCATATATGTAGTATTCATGACATCTGGACCTGCAGGAATCCAGCCGCTGCAGGCCGACCAATTTGCGGTGCTGATCATGAGCCATTAGCCTTAATCAATCGACGACCATGTTGTTTATTTAGCTTAACTTAACTCTAAGACTAAAAAGTGATAAGCGTAGTCTCTAATTCGGCCAGAGCATACGCAAGATCACAAGATCCCTTGTGCACTTGCCAGTAGCCACCAGTTTATCATTACTAGTCTAGCAAGCACGCACTATTGTTTAACTAAGAAAGGATCAGAGAAGATTAGGATGGTTGATTAGTTCAGAATTAATCAGTCATAAGAGGGTTTGACCCACTTGGCCACTATGCGCATAATGCAAAGGTGCATGCGTGTATTAGAAACGAATGGTTGTTGCTTGCGAAGATGCGATATGCGATCTACGTGAGCTGGAGACAGATCCGGCAATATTTGATACGCGCCATGGCTGCCGAGGAGACCATGAGACAGGTACCACGTAAACAATCTTCGCAGGTACACTAATAGAAACAATGCCACTAGTCCTGGGTCGGGAGGACCTCTAGTCCCGGCTGGGCACCTGGGACAACAGAATCGGGACAAGAGGCCCCCCCCCCCCCCCCCCCCCCCCCCCCCTCAAAAGAGCTCCTCACGTGGCCACTGCCTGAGCGTGTGGTCGAGAACCTTTTGTCCCGGTTCGTAATACGACCCGGAACTAGAGAAGCTCCCATGTGGCAGCCTCTGCTCTGGCTTTTTTTGTATTCCCGCCATATTGAATATTTAAAACTATGATCAATCTTGTAAAATATATGGTTAATTAATTATAAATCAGAAAAATACATATAGCATATCAAAATGTTCATAAAAGAAATATCTATCTAATAAAAATATACTTTATTCTTTATGAGAATTCAATCATTTAATTAACTACATGCATATCACAACCGGGACTAGAGCCCGTCTATTCGATTACATGGAGATCATAACCGGGACTAGAGCCCGTCTATTCGATTACATGGAGATCATAACCGGGACTAGAGCCCGTCTATTCGGTGCCATTGTATTTTCCCTTTGAGTTTATGACATGGTCCAGCAAAAATCTCGTAATTTCCTCTTGAATTGCTAGAAAGCGATCCTTTAGTTGCAGATTTCTCCGCATTTTATCCAACTATAAAAGAAGGAGATCAATATGAATATCAATCATCATAACAAAAATTATGAATGACACTCAACACAATTGATGGTAATAAAATAGAATTGTGAATATATTTGTTCACGTACTTCTATAAATGTCGTTGTGTTCCGCTCACTGACCTCCCGGCGAATCCAGTCGCAAACGAAGTATCCACACAAATTGGTCCCCGGTGGCTGCCTCTCGCAGTACTTTACGATAATAGAATTTAATCAAATAATAATCAAACATGCTATAATGGTATTGAAATTAGAATTAAAGAGATGCGCGAACCTAGCTAGCTCGTACTACTTACCTCGGCATGATGAAAACTAAGCTTCTCCATGTGTCCTCTTTTTGAAAAAATTCCAAATCCTGCCCGGCAAAAAAAATGAATAAATGAGTTATTAGTTACTTGATATCTCAGGGAATGAACAAAAGGGACCGAACGCTGGCTTATTCCATTCCCGAACACTGATCGGAACGTTGTCCCTAACAATAACTCTGTATTGATGCACAAACTTATTTGTGTTCGCCTTGGGAAGCAACGGTTTGCCCTCTGGAGAGACGAGCTCAATTCGGAGATGCGCATCTTCGGCCATCCCGTTGGCATGGCCTCGTTTACTTCTACCAGATTGGGTCGATGCGGAGGTCTAAAACTTAGAAACATTTGTTAATACATATATATACAAATCAATTATTGTATCTGATCAAAAGAGGCTTAATATACCTCACCAGACTGCGGATGTTCACCAATTTGCGAGTCGTCATCGCACTCGATGCTCGTTTGCGCTTTGTCTCTTCGTTCCAGCTCCATTCCCGGACCGGACTCGTTCAAAAACCGTGAGCCATTTTCTGCACCATTGTCTTCTGCTCCACCGACTTCTGCTCCACCCTCGGGTTGCCGTAGAATGGCGAAAATGTCCTCTTCATGGTCTCTACTGTTGAAGTTATCCATTGCTTAACTAATACAAAAGAAAGATAAAACAATGTTAGCATTAGCAGAATAATTCAAAGTAGGAAACATTATTTTCTTCACTTTACAAAAGCAGCATTGATCAAATATGCAAAAGTATCACTAATACATCTCCCATGAACCAAACTTGCCCTTACATCTAGAATAATCCAGTTACATAGCACTAACAACTAACCTAAAATTAACACTAACAACCAACCTAACACTAATTTTTTTGCTAACACCTAAATTTTGCTAACACTAAAAAATTTAACTAACACTAAATTTTTTGCTACCAACTAAATTAAACTAATTACACTAGTATGGATTTCATACACCAAAAAAACTACCTAAACTACACAAATATATCTAATTAAACTCTACACAAAAAAAACAACAAAAAAAACTAAATTCATCCTACCTCGCCGCCTGTGGCTCCTCCGCGTCGTGGTCGAGGAGGAGAGGGAGCGCGGCGACGTCGGAGGCCGGCGAGGGAGCGCGGCGACGTCTGAGGCCGGCGAGGGAGCGCGCGGCGGCGGCGGCGGAGGGAGAGGGATCCGCGGCGTCGAGGGCGAGGGAGCGCGGCGGCGCGGTGTCAGAGGCGGCTATCCTCTGTCCCGGTTCGTGGCTCGAACCGGGTACCCTTTAGTCCCGGTTCGTGGCTCCAACCGGGACTAAAGGTGTTTTGGCTGGAGCACGCGCAAATGCCCCTTTAGTCTCGGTTGGTGGCTCAAACCGGAACTAAAGGTGTTTTTTTTTGCGCGCAAAGGCCCAAATTTTCTGTGACAAGTGTTTGAAATTGAATTTGAAAAGTGTTTGAATATGAATTTGAATAACTTCTGCATACTTTTGAATTTGACAAAAATTTGTCGGAGACTAGTCCCAGGAACTAGGGGTATGTCTCACTGATGCCAGGAATCGGAAAGGGGTTGAACACACAGTCAAACAATCCTCAACTACCTCGGCGACGGTGCTCGTCGAGCTCGGTGAGGAACATCACGACAGAGAGAAGACACCAGCACGTACCCAGGTTCAGGCCCACCGCGAGGTGTAAAGACTCTACTTCCTGCTTTGCTGTATTGCACTGCTTGTAGAGGTTACAGTACAATGAGCTTGCCGAGGGCTCAACTATGGCTATGGTGGATTATGGTGGAAGGAGCTTCGTCTTCTTCCTTGCGCGAGTGTGGCTAAGCTCTGAATGGTCGATTTTCGCTCTCCCGCGTAGGTTGTGCACCTCCTCCTTTTATAGCCGCCCCAGGTCTCTTCCCCCAATTCGCTGGGCGGGAAGGACTACCACATGGCGCGGAGAAGGAGGATGGTGCACGGTCGCGGAGTTGTCCATGGACTCGGTCCATGGCAGAAAGTTGTCGTCCTTGGCAGGAAAAGCCACCGTCCACGTAGGGCAATGGGCTGGCGCTGCAGTGGTCCGTTCTGTGCCCCACGGTGACGTTGGCTTGGAGCGTAGCGGGCGACGGTCCCCTTATCACCAGAATGGCAAGTCTCGTAGTCCGCTTTCCTTGGCGCTGCTTTGTTGACCGCTTTAATCATCGGAACGGCAACTGCGGCGTGGTCGTCATGGCGCGCAGGCGCGCGCGTCACTCTGCGGCGGGCGCAGAGGCCATGTGTGCTCTGCAGTAGAGACAGAGCTTGCTTCCATCCGAAGGAACCCCGCGAGGGCGGATTTCCTTGCCGGGGACCTCGAGTACGCCGACACCTCGCGAGGGAAGCGAGGCTGGCGTGCCGTGACTTAGCGATATCTCTTTGATACAGAAGCCCTCATGAGGGAATGGTTCCTCGTGAGGCACACCAGGCTGAGGAGCCTGGTCCTTTGTAGAATCTTCGACAGGATGTCGAGGGCTGTGGAAGGCCGGCCCATGGTACCCTGGATTCCATTGGGCCGACAGTAGCCCCCGGGCCCGCGATGGGCACGCTGGAGTCCCGTAGATGCAGGCGAAGCGTCGTGGGCCCAAAGAAGCCTGCCTGGCCCAAGACACGTGGCGAACCGCGGTCGCCTGCGAAGCCACGATCTCCTCGGCTGTAACGGGCGTGGTGGCGGGTCCCACCATGTCTGGGGAAATGATCCGCTGAGGCGATAAAGGCAGAGAGCCCGGCGCCGGTTCCCTTTACACTGCGCCTTCCCCTTTCGTTTCCTTCCCCCAGTGCATCTTCTCCGAACTTCCACCTCTCCGCCTCCTAGCAAAAATGGTGCCCAAGAAGGTCACTGGCTCCCAGAAGGGCAAGGCAGCGGCGCAGGCGAGTGAGCCTGCCGCGTCCGGGCAGGACGGAGGTCTCAAGCCGGCGCTGACGGGGTTCCGTGTGAACACAGGGCACAGTTGGACAAGGTGCGCCATATGGCGGCCTCCGAGCACAACGAGTGGGGAGCGACGAAGCTCAAGCCGGTGACCGCTCTTGACAGCCTCTGCGCCCCATTCTACCCCATCGTCCTTCACACCCTGTTCATAGGGCTTGTGCCTCCTTTCTCTGATTTCTTCTTGGCGATTCTGGACTACTACCAGATCCAGATTCTTCAACTCCATCCCAACTCCATCCTCATCCTCTCCATCTTCGCCTACTTCTGCGAGGCGTACACCGGATTTATGCCCTCGTTGCTCTCTTCCGCAGCTTCTTCGCGCTTCGATTCACAGCGAACAACGAGCGGACGGGTGCGTCTCCTTCCTCATTACTGATGGCATGGGCGATGTCTATATCCCCATTGCGTGGAATGGCGAAAATGCGGTCACCAATGTGTCGAAGAAGGTGGAGGATTTGCGCAAGCGGTGGTTCTTCGTGAACGCCAAAAGGGCGTGTCCCTTCTTCGAGGTGCCCGATGCGCCCCCGACGAAGAGGAGAGGCTGGTCGAGCGAGCCTCTCGAGGGCGAGACACTCGCGCCCCTGGTCTAGCGTTTGGAGGAGCTTCGTAGCTCTGGTCTCACTGGCCAGATGGTGGCCAAGGACTTCATGAAACGCCACATCGCCCCGCTCCAGGCGCATACGAAGCCGATGTGGATGTACTCTGGCCCGACAGACAACATGCGCCTGAGTTCCGCCCTCTTCCCGAAGGAAGTGCTGGAGGGCATCATGGAGGTCCTCTTCACTTCTCCGTCCATCCCCAAGTCGGCGAATGACTTTGCAGAGCCACTCCACAGGTTCTCGCTTGGATCTCGCCTCGAGTTCTTGGAGGTGATGCCGGAGTTCAGCCAGTGGGTCCTAGTGCTTGAGGGCAAGTAGGGCCCCACAGCAACCCAGAGTCGGCGTTGTAGGCAGCGTCGGTCGATGGCGAAGGGGAGGCGACGGAATCACCCGCGGCGTCGGACGCGGGTGTCGATGGTGCTTCGGGGAGCGCCAATCCCTCGGCGGGGGATGAAAGCTCCTCGAGGGACGTACCGCCTGAGGCTGAGGTCCATGAGATCTCCTCGGGCAGCGAGGACCTGTACCGCGTCGTCCCTTCGCGATGCGTCGAGGAGGAGGGCAGCGATGAAGATGCCCACTCCGGCCACCGTGATCCCCGCACGAAGGCGCTCCATGACAGGCCCGCCAAGGATCCTGGGAGCGCCTCTCACGAGGTGGGGGCGGATGCGTCCCAGAAGGCGGCGGAGGCGAGCGCCTCGCAGCCGCGGCAAACTGTGAAGAGGTGGATTGACACCGCCATCCAGTAAGTCTCGCGCTTTTTCCTTCATGACGTGATCTTGAGTGCCTTTCTCGAGGGTTTTCTGATTTCCTTTCATCAGGCCTCCCTCGGGGCCGAAGCGGCGAAGACTCCAGAAAATCAGAGAGAGCTCAGGTGCTGCAGCGGCGTCTGCAGTGCCTACAGCTGAAGAGGTGCCTCACGAGGCTACTGCTTCTCCTCCTGAGACAACGGCTCCACCTCCTGAGGTAGATGAGCACCGCGTGGAGAAGGCTGAGGTGACGGTGCCGCCGGCCGCGCGGCCTGGCGCTTCTCATGTGCAGCTGGAGGAGACGGCGGAGGAAGATGTGGTGGAGACCGCGACGTCGGCGGAGGAGCGCGCCGACGTTGAGATGGAGGGGGCCACTGCGCCGCTGCCTCCTCCAAACGCAGGTCCTGAGGCTGCGGCAGGAGCGGCCTCGGCGGACCCTGAGGCCTCGGTGGGCGCGGCCTCGACAGGGCGGGCCGATCCTGCTCCTGGAGGGGAGAAGGACGTGCCCCAGGGGTAGAAGGACGCCGGGGCTGATACCGAGGACATTCTGAGCCCCCAAAAAGCCCCCGGCGCGGATCAAAGAGGCTCTCCCCAGAGCCCTCAAGCGCGACTCAAGGCCCGCCCGAGCCCAAGGCGCGATGTTTTGGAAACTTCGGCAGGCGTCGAGGCCTCTGGGTCCCTTGACGATGTGTGGGCCTTGGTCCTGCGGGGCTGGCGCCCGAGCGCGGTTCGTCGCGACGCTCTTTCGCTAGGCGAGGGAGGCGCTCGATGGGCTCGAGGCCCAGCTTATCGAGGAGGAGCGTGCCAAGGCGGAGGGAACCACCGACCTTGCGCGGGCTTGGACCCGCCTTCAGGAGACCGTGGAGCGCTGCCGTCGCGAGGACGAGGCAGCTCAGGCGTGGCGCAAGGAGGCGCAGCGCTTCGCTGAGGAAGTCCGCGCCAGCGTTATCCCCGAGGTTGAAGAGACTCTCGCGGAGTTGAGTGCTAAGCACGAGGCCCTCGAGGCGGAGACCACCGCCAAGCACCAGGAGCTCGCGGCCCGCGAGGCGGCGGCCACCGTCAAGCATTAGGAGCTCACGCCCGCGAGGAAAAGATCATCGCGGACTCAGAGACCGTGAGGCTAAGCTTGGAGAAGTTTCGCGAGGACCTGCGCACTCGCGAACGGCTGATCGTGCAGCTCGGGGAAGATCTCGACTTCCGCGAGTCAGAGCTGCGCAAGCGCGAGGAGCAGGTTGAACATGTCGAGAAGGACCAATCCGCAGAGCGGGAGAGCCTAGAGTCTCGCGAGGGCAAGGTGGCCCAGGACGAGGCCTTCTACCAGAAGCGCCTCTTGAAGACCAACGAGAGCCTCCACGTGAAGGAGGAGAAGATGAAGGAGGAGTCTATGACCAGGGAGAAGCTCTTCCGCGATAACTGCTCCAGGGAGTTCGCGAAGAAGGCTCGAGTTCAGAAGAGCGCTTCATGAAGAAACGCAACGAGCTCAACGCTCGCATCAAGGAGCTCGAGCGGGAGAAGAGGCGGTTTAAACTCCCGTCTTCAGGCTGCCTAGGACACCCAGGCCTGCGTGGAGCACGACATTGCTTCCCTGACGGAGGACCTAACCGACATGCAAAAGCAGGTGGCGCCCGTGGTGGATCTTGTCGAAGAGGCACGGGCAGTGCACAGGCTGCACGGCTCTTGACGCACCAGCGAGAGCGTATGTTCCGCTCCCTGGTTGTCTGCGCGGGCTGTTGTGAACTGCTTGGGGCCGAGCCCCCCGCGTTCTCTGTCGAGGGGAACACCGATGCCGCCACGTACCTCAGCTTCTTCGAGCGGCTCCTCACCAGTTTTGAAGGGGTCGTGACGAGCCTCGATGACCTTGTCGACACGGAGAGCCGTGAGCTCCTTGGATTCGCCAACCTCGCACGCCTCCATCCTGGCCTCGACTTCAAGACCATGACAGAGCCCGTCGAGCAGAAGCGTGTCGTGGAGCTGAACGCCGCGGTGTGGCAGGAAGTGGAGGGGTTCGTCCAGCGCTTCAAGAGGGTTGAGGTCGAGCAGGACCTGACCCAGGGGCGATGGCGAGGAAGGCGCTGAGGAGGAGGACGACGAAGCTATCGACGGCGACGACAATGGCAGCCCTGCCGCTTGAGCTGCCCCTACGGCATGACATGCTTAGAGCACGAGTTATCTTAGTATTTGTTGTCTTTGTTTGTAATGACTTGTAAGAAAACCCTTATTGTGTGCAAGTGTGAGCGCCCCTCGGAAGGCCTTTTATCTCTTCCTCATGTCTTTTCGCTCTACGTCGTTAGGACCCTACTTTCAGCGCAATAGCACCGCCGTTCAGTATGCCGGAGTCAGGGCTCGACAAGGCCGGGGGGTGCGTAAGGCTTACAGAGGTAAGAGCTCTCGAGGCACGATGCTCGAGAGGCCCCCTTTGATGTGCAAGCAGCCCATGGGGTGTAAGAGAGAAAAGGAGGCTCGAGAGGCGACAAAACCTGCGAGGGAGAAAACTCAAACAAGTTCTGGACTTAGCTTTGCAAGATGTTTGTCTCGTAGAGGGCGTCCTGTTCCCTGACGAGGTGTTTTTTCCTCTCGAGGCTGGTCTGGAGTTCCGCGGCCTTGTAGGGTGTCTTGTTTCCTTCGTTAGACAAGGAGGCGTACCCACAAGCAATGCACGGTTGTACAACTCTTGCGCGCTCATAGGTTTCCTCATGTGTATCTCGCAAGGAGAATAAGCACCAAGGTCCTTGGTGAGGTGACGTGCACGGGAGCGGGCCCATGAATCAGACCTCTTTGGTGAGGTAGCGTGCATGGGAGCAGGCCCATGAGCTAGAGCTCTTTGGTGAGGTAGCGTGCATGGGAGCAGGCCCATGACTAGAGTTCGGATCCTTTGGGTTTTGCGATGCTGCTGGGATATTCCCGAGGCACAGTCACCGTGCTCAGCCCCCGCTCGCGAGGTGCGCATGGGGAAAAATATGAGCGCGAATGAACTTAAGATAAGCAACTTACCACAGCAATATTACATAACGGCGCTGGGGCCCATAGGTTCATGTTGAGAAGAAATTGTTCATTACACTTGGCGTGGCCAAGAAAAATCCGCCATGTCTGGGCATGTGGTTCCACACGGAGTGGCTGAGGCTTCTCGCGGCCCGTGGCGACGCGTTGTAGAGAGAGCTCAGATGAGGTGACCCCTCGTGGAGGGAGAAGCTTTGATAAGCTAGTGAGGTGAGGTGCATGCCTCCCTCTTGAGACAAAAAATGCCTGCCGCGACTTGATCATGGTAGAACTTGCGTAGATGCTCGATGTTCCACGGGTTTTTGACCGGGATGCCGTCTTTCATCTCGAGCCATACTGCGCCTGGCCTAGAGATGTGCGGGACCCTGTAGGGGCCTTCCCACATGGGTGAGAGCTTGTGGAGGCCTTCCCTGGAGAGTATCCTCCTCAGGACGAGATCGCCTGTCTCGAGGGTGCGCGGGCGTATGTGGCGGCTGTGGTAGCGGCGCAAAGCTTGCTGGTACCTTGCCGCCCGGAGAGCAGCGCGGCGGCGGAATCCTTCGAGCAGCAGCAGGTCGTCGTTGTGGAGGTCGTCCTAGTCATCCTTGTTGAAGGTGAGGATCCGCGGGGACCCATGCTTGATCCCGCTGGGGAGGTGACGAGGGGTTAACTCATCAAATCCCATAGTCAAGAACCTAGGGTTGAGTTTACGAGGGAGAGAACGTGGTAGAGCTGATAGTTTCGTCGGCTGACAAGCAAAAGCAGGGATTTTACCCTGGTTCAGGCCTCCGGAGAGTAACACTCTACTTCCTGCTTGTCTGGTATTGATCTGGTGTGTATATATGCGAGCTACAATGGGGTCCCGGCGAGATGTCGATCTCGCTAGGGTTTTGGTGGTTCGAGTAGTGCCTGTCCTGGATCGGTGGCCCTCCCAACCTTTATATAATAGGCTGGGTCCCGGGAGTTCACAACCGACTCAGATTACATGTAAGGAAAGCCTAAACCGACTATGTCTATGTCTAATCTTGGAGGGTACTCCATCTTGTTGGGCCTTTCGTCATGGGCTTCATGTAGGCTCTTGATAGTTGGGCCTTAGTCGACACGTGCACCAGGTACCCTTATGGTAGGGTACCCGAGATGTATATCCTTGTCAGTAGCCCTCGAGTTCTTGTCTGACTCGAAGAATCGGGCATGGACTCGTTCGTAAGTGCACGTCATATTCTTCGTACTTGTGTTTATAATTGGAATTCCTGTATGAATAGCACATGTTGACTATGCCGAGTATTTCATCGACTATGGTTTTTGCTTATGATAATCAAGGGATAACAGCTTAGTAGGCCCGGTACACTCGACAGATCGGGACCGGTTAACTACACATTCGGGTAAAACCTTACTAGCTTTCAATCAAACTCGAGTCCCCGGACTCGAATTTGGAACAGACTGGTCAGACTCGACTAGGCCGTGGAGGTCTTACTGAATCGATCTGCAGTATAACTTTGAAATTTGCCCAACGCGTCCGTCGGGATTTTTATCATGTCTGCTGACATGGAAAGTATAAGGATTACCGTTGCTGGAACGGTCCTTAGCCCAGCTCGAAAGTTCGGTGGGTCTTACCTTTGCACTATGCATGTAGCATCCGAGATATTTGCGGCGGACGCAACTCGGGAATTTTTCGAGTATGATTTTGCATATGAACTGATTCGAGTCCTTTGTCGACTGAGACTTTGTCATTCTTCTATCGAGTACACGACAGCGCTCCCGATGGGAGTAGCCCCCGAGATTGTGCTTTATTGCTTGCAATGGAGGATAATCTCAAATCTTTTTATCCCATATACTCTTAGTCGAAGAAATTTTTGATACGCTCCCGATGGGAGTAATATGCCTCAGTCGAAGGAACGGTCGAGTGACCAATTTTGCCTTAAGACTTCTTTTTCACACCCGAACCAAGCAAGGTAGTCGAGTGACCGATATGCGTTGAGCGGACTTGAATGCTTTTCTGAACAGATCGCTTGCAATGACGTCAGGGATGACGTTTTTGGCGACTGCGCTGCCTGACACACGGTGGCGTGCGTTATGCTGTGATGTATGGGACGTGACACGTATATGGGCCCATTCTGCAGCGCTGACCGAACGACGGTACCGTTTGGACTGGATTTGACCGTTCTGACCCACTTTTACGGAGACGCGATGATGGCTCCTCTTTTTGCGTGCGTAGTGGGCGAAGTGGCCGGCGACGGTTGCCCTCCGCGCTTGCCACGTGTATGGTGGGATTGCCCGCGGAGCGCACGATTGCGATCGGAACGATTTAAGATTGATTTTGCTTTGTGGTAAATAGGGAGGACGGCGCTGGCATAATTTTTACTTGCCATTTGCTCTGCGCACCGCCCCTGTGCTAACGAGGTGTACCCTCATCAAATCCCATGGTTAAGGACCTAGGGTTGAGATTATGGGGAGAGAACATAGTAGTACTGGTAGTTTCGTCGGTTGACAAGCAGAGGCAAAGATTTACCCAGGTTCAGGCCCTCGAGTGGAGGTAAAGACCCTACTTCCTGCTTGTCTGATATTGATTGTGGATTATGCGATTACAGGGGAGCTCCGGCGAGATGACGATTCGCAAGAGCTTTGGTGGTTCGAGTATGGCTTCATCCCAGATCGGTACCCCTCCTAGCCTTTAAATAGGCTGGGTCTCGGGAGTTTGTAACCGACCTAGTTTACACGTAAGGAAAGTCTAAACCGACTATGCCTATGTCTAATCTTGGACGGTACTCCATCTTCTTGGGCCTCTTGCCTTGGGCTTCGAGTAGTCTCTTTGCTATTGGGCCTCTAGTCGTCACGTGCACCAGGTACCCTCATGGTAGGGTACCCGAGATGTATACCCATGTCAGTAGCCCCCGAGTACTTGGCTGACTCGAAGAATTGTGCATGGACTCTTTCATAAGTGCACGTCATATGCTTTGTATTCTTATATATATAATTTGGAATTCCTGTATGAATAGCACACGGTTGGCTATGTCGAGTATCTCATCGACTACGTTTTATGATGATCAAGGGATAATAGCTTAGCAGGCCCAGTACACTCGACGGATCGGGACTGGTTAACTACACATTCGGGTAAAACCTTACTAGCTTTCAATCAAACTCGAGTCCCCGGACTCGAATCTGGAACAAACTGGTCAGATTCGACTAGGCCGCTGAGGTCTTACTGAGTCGATCTGCAGTATAACTTTGAATTTTACCCAACGCGTCCGTCGGGATTTTTCATCATGTCTGCTGACACGGAAAGTATAAGGATTGACGTTGCTGGAACGGTCCTTAGCCCAGCTCGAAAATTCGGCGGGTCTTACCTTTGCACTATGCGTGCAGCATCCGAGGTATTTGCGACGGACGCAACCGGGAATGTTTCGAGTATGTTTTCTGAACTTTGTTGGACGAGTCGTGCCTTTGTCGACTGATATTTGCTGTTATGCTATCGGGTGCGCGACAGCGCTCCCGATGGAGTAGCCCCCGAGATTGTGCTTTATTGCTTTGCAATGGAGGATAATCTCAAAAATCTTCTTACTCTGCATAGTTAATCGAATATTTTGTGCCATAATTCTATCGGGTGCACGACAGTGCTCCCGATGGGAGTAGCCCCCGAGATTATGCTGTATTACTTGTAAATGGAGGATAATCTCAATCATTGTCTTGAGCATCTTCAGTCGAAGAATTTTTTGAATACGCTCCCGATGGGAGTAATATGACTTAGTCGAAGGAACGTCGAGTGACCAATTTTGCCTTAAGAAGGTTTTGTCACACCCGAACTAAAAAGGCAATCGAGTGACCAATATGCGTTGGGCATACTCGAACGTATTTCTGAACAGATGCTCAATGACGTCAGGGATGACGTTTATTTCGACTGCGATTTCTGACACGCGTGGCGTGCATGCTGCGATGGATGGGACGTGACACATAGGTGGGCCCATTTGTGCAGAGCTGACCGAAGACGGTGCCGTTTGGACTTGATTTGACTATACGGGCCCACTTTTTCCGCAAGCGTGATGATGGCTCCTCTTTTTACGTGCGTAGTGGGCGGAGTGGCCGGCGACGGTTGCCCTCCGCGTTTGCCACGTGTACGGTCAGATTGCGTGCGTAACGCACGATTTGGATCTGAATGGCTGTGATTGCTTTTGATTTGTGGTAAATAGGGGAACGGCGCTGGCATTGTTTTTTACCTGCCATTTGCTCTGCGCGCCGCCCCTGTTCCATCTTCTTCCTCGCGCTCTTCCTCCATTGCTCCTGCACTAAGCTTTGCGCGCTCCACCCCTGCTCGTTGACAATGAAGAAAGTGGCGGGCAACAAACGTCTGCCTCGACTGCTGCCGCCGCGCCCGATGCGGCGGCGATGAAGGGGAAGAAGACTGCTGGCATCTGCGCCGCCGTCGACCTCAAGAAGACCAATGGCGATTGGATGAAATCCACCATGAAGGAGGCGCAGCTGGACAAGCTGCGCGAGGAGGGGTTGCTGCCACCTTCGGACCAGCTCTTCGTCCGCGCACCTTCGCCCAAGGAGGTACTTCCCGAGCCTCGCGCTAACGAGCGCGTCTGTTTCGCGGAGTTTTTGCCTAGGGGTTTCTCGCTCCCCCTCCATGATTTTGTGCGAGGTTTGCTTTTTGCCTACGGGGTGCAGATCCATGATCTCACCCCGAACGGTATTCTGCACATTGCGTGTTTCATCACGCTGTGCGAGTGTTTTTTGGGAGTTGCTCCGAGTTGGGCATTATGGAAGTCCATCTTCATGGTCCGGCCAAACAACCGAGGCGGCCGAACCTATCCAGTCGGAGGCCTGCAGATCCAAGTGCGCAGCGACACCCGATACTTCGCCCTGAAGCCAGTCGACTCGGCGCAGGGGTGGAGGAAGAGGTGGTTCTATGTGCGAGTCGACCAGGATGGGGCCCCAGCATTTTCGACTGCTGGTATAGCAGCGAGGACAAAGGCCTGGGACCATGATTGTCGACTGAAGAAAGTGGCGGAAGCAGCGCCTTTGCTGGAGACAATTGGAGGACTGCTCAACAGCATCACGGGTGTGCATTATTGCCACTTTGTGAAGATGCGGGTGTGGCCGCTCCGCGCTCGTGCCCACCCAATGTGGGAGTACGAAGGTGCCTCGACTCCACCGAATGAGCAAGGAGGAGCTGTCTAGGAGTGAACTGGTGTCACATGTGCGGTCCATCACCAGTACAAAACAAAGCGAGCCCTGCAACGTCGACTGCCCAGTCGATCCTTATGGGGCTGAAAAGCCTTTGCCAGAGGTTAGTGAATCTATCGATTTTATGATCTCTTGCTTTGTTATTCTGCTATGCATCTTTGTGACATTCGACTGTTGTATTTTGTGTGCAGGGCCACTCGACCACCTCAACCCTTCCTCCTCTTCCTGAAGATGGCCCAACTCCTGAAACAGAGGTGACAGTAGAAGCGAAGGGAGGAGATGAATCGCCTCTTCCTTCGGCTACTACATCTCCTACAGAAGAGGTTGAAGAAGAAGAGGTTGAAGAAGCACATGACAAGGAGCGTGCCACGACTGATGATGTGAGCGAGATCCCCCTCGCAAGCGCCGTCGGGCAGCTCACGTTGTGTCTTCCTCCATGAGTTCACCCGCCAAGGGATCAGATGTGAGAGATGATGGAGACTCAGGCTCGTCTCCTACGACCACAGCTGCTCCTTTGGACGTGAGCCCGTTGAGCTCGGCTCCTCCTCCTCCTCAGTCGGGTGGGGAGCTACTTTTTGGAGGCCCAAACTTTGAAGAGCTCGACACTGATGATGAAGAAGAGCACAGGTTTGCTCCTTTTTGTACAATTTTGTGAGTTGAGTACTGTTTCTTATGTTGTATGTCTTTCGGTCACTCGCAGTGCTGAGACTGCGCGACCTCCAACCCTCCAACCGAGAGAGCTTCGACTCCAGATCAGCCTGAAGCTTCTCCTGTTGCGGCTGAGGTTGTGAACAGTAGCCACGGCCACTTCCATTGAGGCCGCCAAGATTGCGAGTACGTCGACTCCGCAAATTGGGA
Source organism: Poa pratensis (assembly GCA_947311845.1). Taxonomy (NCBI): domain Eukaryota; kingdom Viridiplantae; phylum Streptophyta; class Magnoliopsida; order Poales; family Poaceae; genus Poa; species Poa pratensis. Next base: position 6,700,205 of record CAMZMU010000095.1, read on the forward strand.
CTTCTGCTGCCAAGCCTGCGCCTTGGGTTGAACACGTAAGTGTCTTTTGTCGAGTCTTCCTTCTGGGACTATTTGTGTATAGCTTATGTTGGTTTCGTGTGCGTGCAGCCCTTTACCTCAACCTGGTGGAATCAGGTAAAGCATTTGTCCAGGTTGAACAGAGAGGGATAATCTGCGCACTGTTATGGAGCAGCTCACCCGTAAGTGTGTTGGGTTTCTGTATGTCTTTGCTTTGTCGATTGTGAATGACATCTGTCCATCTATCTCAGGTGACAAGGCGTCTGCTGAGTCCGGGTTAAAGAGCTAGAAGATGCACTCGCCAAGGAGCGCGCGGAGTCGAAGAAGGCCTTGGATGATGCCAAGAACTCCGCTGCGCTGCGAGAAAGATTTTGCTGAGCGCTGGCTAGCCTCACCCGAGACGTGGGCGGTAAGTTGAATTTCACTTTTGTCCCTTCTTTTGGCACTGAAGTTGTGTAAAAGTTTGTGTTCTGTCTGATTTTGCAGGAGCTGTTGGCGCACCGCTAGGTGTAGACCAGTCGAGTGGCGATTTGTCCCTTGACCGCGCTATAGGCGATTTGGACGTCGTCTCCACCCAAGCCAAGGATGCACTCGCCAAGTCTACGAGCACCTCGGCGCCGTGTTCAAGGACGTGTTCCCGTCTAGCCAACCTCCTTCGACTGTGGATGGCTTCGCGACGTCCTGGGCCCGGGAACTTCGACTATGACGAACTTTGCTCGCGCTTTGACGGTACGCGGCTCAGAGACCACCCTCAAACTCCTTTTAGGTCATGGGATAGAGGGTGACTTCAAAGCCGCTCTGTCTGACTTTCCTCGCAAGCCGGGGGAAGCTGGTGTCCCTAAAGCATGTGAACGAGCCAGCCGCAAAGTTGGCTGAAATTTATGGCCACCATGGAGCGCCGGGCAGCAGAGGTCGCCGCCGTGCGAGTAGGGCTAGGTCGAGTCGATGTCTGAGAAGTAGGGCAGCCGCGCCTTTTATGCTTGTAATTAAACTTATGACCATGCGAGTATGCATGTGCTTTTGCTACCTTTGTATGAATTTATGTTCCTCGTTATGATTCTGCTTGTAAAGCTGTGTTGTTGCTCGTCTGAGCTTTGTGATAGTTTCTCATGAAACTTTTATGATGCTTGGAACAGAAACGGCCAGCCGCCACTTCATCCAGTTCGTCGCGGCATCATGCCCCTACTCGATCTCGAGCTCAGGCGGCAAACGATGCCGCAGTAATACGTTATATGAAGGCTCGACTCGCGAAACAGGAGCAAGAGCTGGCGAGTGCCCGAAGTGAGCTGGAAAGGATGAGGGCAAGGCCTGCTTTACCCACCCAACGGGAGGAGTATGTGCTTGGCGAGATGGAGATCGTGAACAGACAGCTCGAGTGTAAGCATGACTGCCTTGATCTTATGAGTTCAGCCTGTTCTTTTTGTTCACCCAACTTGTGTTGTTGCAGGTTTTGTTCAAGATTTCCAGGCGGAGCAGGCTCGCGTGGATGAGCAGTTGACATGGCAACTGACGAACCCACGACTGGCCGTCAGCACTTTCGCTTGGATAAGCACCGAGCACGGATACTCGCGACCTGCAGGATCGAGTGTGGCGGAGTACTATGCTCTTGAGTTATGCAGGTCGGCCTTCAGTCGAATCAACCAGATGCTTTTTCCAGCTGGGCCGCAACCTCAAGGAATCCACGCGTTACTCGAGCTCTTCCGGTCAACAGGTTCCATTCGAGGCTTTATCACCCAGAAGCTTGTGGATGGCGCCAACGCAACCATGGCATATCTCCGAAGTCAACGTCCAAATTTGCAGCTACGTCCACCGCGCCTGGATCGTCCTTGTCCCAGTCGAATCTTGACGATACATTCGATCATGCGAGGACATTGGTTGATTGCTATCATGCGCAACTTATGGGCCCTGTTCTTCCAGCAAAGGACGAACCGGAAGATTAGGGTATTTATGTATAGGGAACAGCCCCCGAGTGTAAATTTGCCACTTGTACGTAGTGCTTATTTGTTTATTGTATGTATGCAGCCCCCGAGTGTATCGAGTGGGGTTTATGAAAAACTTAATAGATCATGAATTACAGCCCCCGAGTGCTCGAGTGGGCTATGAATTTTATGAGAGTTGAAGCTTCAACTTATGCCTGCAGGCTCAGCCCCCGAGTGATTGATTGGGGTTGAGCAACTTTTTCCTTTGTGTTTAGTTTTATGATCCAGCCCCCGAGTATTCGAGTGTGGCTGGAGTATTATGTTTGAAGGAGCGAAAGCTTTTATGTTATGAGGTAGCTCAGCCCCCGAGCATACGGGTGAGGCTAAGTTTGTGCTGATAAGTTATGCGAGTAGTAAGCAGGAAAAGTATGAGGAATTTATTGACTATATTCCATTTATGAATGTTAGGCTGCAGGCCGCCTCATTAAAAACCTTCCAGTCCCCTTAGGTACCCTGGTAAGGAAAAGAGCGCGTCTGAAACCTGCAGCCATCCGACATATGAGCCTATTACATTATGCGACTGAGCAATCTAAGCATAGAAACGGCGCAGCTGCGCAACGTTCCAAGGATTGTGGGAGAGTTCGCCGGTCTTCGCGTGCTTCAGTCTGTATGCTCCACCACCAATGACCTCGGTGATGATGAAGGGTCCTTCCCATGGAGAAGCAAGTTTATGCACCTTCTTTTGCTTCAGTCGAAGTACCAAGTCACCCACCTCGAAGGACCTGGTACGCAGTCGACGGCTGTGATAGTTGCGTAGATCTTGCTGGTAGACAGCTGTGCGTGCTAGCGCGTGTTGCGTGCTTCTTCGAGCAAGTCGACTGCATCTTCGAGTGCTTCATCTGCATCTTCTTCATTGTATGCTTCGACCCTTGGTGCGTTGAACCTTACGTCTGATGGCAGGATTGCCTCTGCGCCGTAGACCATGAAGAATGGAGTGAATTGCGTTGAGGCGTTGGGTGTTGTGCGTAGGCTCCATAGCACAGACGGGAGCTCTTCTACCCAAGCACCCGCAGCCCTTTTGAGTGGCACCAGGAGGCGCTTCTTGATTCCACTCGTCACAAGCCCATTGGCCTTTTCGACTTGGCCGTTTGATTGCGGGTGCGCCACAGATGCATAATTGAGCGTGATATCTTGCTCTTTGCAGAAGGATTTGAATTCCTCAGCCGTGAAGTTTGTACCGTTGTCAGTGATGATGCTACTTGGCACACCAAAGCGGTATATGATGGATTTTATGAAATTGACTGCTGTAGTGGCAGTCGAACTTGTGATGGGTACTGCTTCAATCCACTTGGTGAACTTGTCGACCGCCACCAGAAGGTGAGTATGCCCTCCATGGGAGGATTTTTTGAGTGGCCCAACCATATCGAGCCCCCACTGGGCGAAGGGCCAGGCCAATGGTATTGTCTTCAACGCCGATGCGGGTGCGTGCGGCTTTGTGGCGAATTTTTGACAGCCGATGCACCTTTTGACTATGTCCTCCGCGTCTTTGAGTGCTGTGGGCCAGTAGAAGCCTGCGCGAAAGGCTTTGGCTACGAGTGATCGACTGCTGGCGTGATGCCCGCAAGTACCTGCATGAATATCACGAAGGATGGCTTGGCCATCTTCAAATGCTATGCAACGCTGGAACATACCTGATATGCTGCGTTTGTAAAGTTCACCGTTGATGACAGTGTATGCTTTAGATCGTCGAGTGACGCGTCTTGACTCTGTGAAGTCTTCGGGTACCTCGCCGCGGAGTATGTATGCGAGGAAGGGTTGAGTCCAAGTTGGCTCGATGAGGAGTACCTCGACTGGTGGGTCCTCTGTGCTAGGTGTTTTGCTCTTGGCTGGTGCGGCTGATGCAGGAGTTGCCCGCTTCTTTTTGATTGATCTGTGCTCGATGCGCTCGAAGAAGACACCAGGTGGCACTGGTGCTTTGGTCGCACCAATGTTGGCTAACTTATCTGCTTCTTCATTGCTCTCACGCCCTATGTGCCGCAACTCGCAGCCTTCGAAGCTGCCCTCCATGATGTTGTACAGGTCACGGTAGGCGATCATGTTATCTGCGATTGCGTCGCAGCCTTCATTGTTTGCTGCACCACCAGATTCGAGTCGCCGTAGATCATCAGTCGAGTGCACCCGAGGCTTTGGCCATCCTCATGCCATGGATCAGAGCCTCATATTCTGCTTCGTTATTGGATGGGAACTCGAACCCATTTGTAGGATGTAGCGGAGCTTGTCGCCTTTTGGTGATATGAGGATGACACCTGCGCCTGCGCCTTCGTTTTTCTTCGAGCCATCAAAGTACATAGTCCAGGAATTGGACACATCTGGTGCTCCTGGGAGCTGAGCTTCAATCCACTCGGTGTGGAAGTCGGGTAAAACTTGTGCTTTGATGGCCTTCGGGTAATCATACTTGATGTCTCTTGGTGCTAGCTCGATGAGCCATTTTGCTACTCGCCCAGTTGCATTGGGGTTTGTGAGGATGTCCCCGATCCCTGAAGTGCTGATTACAGTGATCGGGTGCTCGGAGAAGTAATGCGTCAGCTTCCTTGAGGACATGAACACGGCGTAGCCAGCTTCTGATAGTGCGGGTACCGCTGCTTTGATGTGGAGAGCACTTCACTCAAGTAATAGACTGGACGTTGTATGCTTTGGGCGTGTCCCTCCTCTCTGCGTTCGACCACTAGAACAGTGCTCACCACCCTGTTAGTTGCAGAGACATATAGGTATAGTGGCTCGCGTTCCCTTGGTGCTACGAGGATTGGAGGGCTTGTGAGGACTCGCTTGAGGTCCGTGAAGGCTGCTTCGGCTTCTGGCGTCCACTCGAATTTATCTGCTTCTTCATCAGTCGATAGAACGGGAGTGCTTTTTCGCCTAGCTTGCTGATGAATCGACTGAGTGCTGCTACTCTACCCGCCAACTTTTGCACGTCATGGAGCTTTGAAGGCCTTTGCATCGTCAAGATGGCCTGTATTTTCTCCGGGTCCGCCTCGATTCCTCGAGCTGAGACTAGATACCCGAGGAGTTGCCCGGCTGGCACGCCGAACGTGCACTTCTTCGGGTTGAGCTTGATGTGGAAGCGTTTGAGGTTTGCGAATGTCTCTCGCAAGTCATCGAGTAGTGTGTTTTCCTCTCTTGTGGTGATGACGATGTCATCTACATAGACCTGGACGTTTCGCCCAATCTGCTTCTTGAGGCAATCTTGCATCATGCGCTGATAGGTTGCGCCTGCGTTCTTGAGCCCGAAAGGCATTGTGGTGTAGCAGTAGACCCCGAGTGGGGTTATGAACGCCGTTTTCTCTTCATCCTCTTCCTTCATCCTTATCTGGTGGTAACCCGAGTAGCATCCAGGAAGGACAAGCGAGCGCACCCGGCGGTGGAGTCGACGATCTGGTCGATTCGAGGTAGTGGAAAGTGATCCTTTGGACAACACTTATTGAGTGCTGTAAAATCTACGCACATCCGAAGGATATCTGTGTGCTTCTTCTCTACGAGTACGGGGTTGGCCACCCATTGTGATTTCTTGATCTCTCTGATGAATCCTGCTGCGAGTAGCCTGTCGACTTCGGCTTCGACTGCAGTTCTTTTTGGGCCGGATATGCGGCGCATTGTTTGTTTGACTGGTTTAGCACCTGGAAGTAGCTGGAGAGAGTGCTCGGCGAATTCCCTGGGAATACCTGGCATGTCTGCTGGACACCATGCAAATATATCCCAGTTCTCACGGAGGAATTCGACGAGCGCGCTTTCCTATGCGATAGGCAGACTCGACGAGACATTGACTGTCTTGGTCGGGTCAGTCGGGTGCACCTGATGCGATCTTGTGTCATTGGTGGCATTGAATGCTCTGTCGACTGCCACCTTTTTGTTCTGGCATAAGTGTTCGATCGTTGGAGACCGCTAGATCAGCGAGTGTTGCTTCCATGCCAAACATCTCAGAGATTTTGCTGAATTCTCGGTCGCAAGAGTCAGACTTTTGGAAGTTCCCCTTGACTGTGATTACTCCTTTTGGTCCAGGCATCTTCAGCTGGAGGTATGCGTAATGTGGCACCGCCATGAATCGAGCGAACGTCGGGCGTCCAAGTATAGCATGGTATTGTGACTTCCAGTCGACCACTTCGAACTCAATCGACTCTGTCCTGAAGTGGTGCTTGTCCCCGAACGTCACGTCGAGTTGTATGGTGCCTTCTGGGCTTATTGCTTTCCCTGGAACGATACCGTGGAAGGTATTTGAAGATCTTGGCAGGTTTTCGACTGACCTGTTCATTTTGCGGAGCGTATCTGCGAAGATGATGTTTATGCCGCTCCCACCATCCATGAAGACCTTGGACATGGCGTAGCCTCCAATTTGCGCGTCGAGTACCAGAGCAGAGTGCCCTGGCGAACAACCGATGGAGGGTGGTCCTCTTTGCTGAAGCTTATTGTAGTTTCGGATCCCTTCAAGTATTCTGTTACCGCAGGAGGTGACATGACCGCCATGTTTACTTGTCGAGTGCGAAGTTTTTGCTCCCTGTTGGAAGGTCGACCTTTCTGTATCATGTACATCTGCCCTTGGGGCGGAGGGTACTGTGGTTCGTCCACCCGAGGTATGTGCTGTATGGCACCCGCGAGGTTTCCGCCTGCAGCAGGCTGTGGTGGTGGAGGTGGTGCCATCAGAACAGGCACGTTGTTTGGCTGAGGCACGGGTGCAGGTGCTTGTGCGGCTGCTGCCTTTCTGCGATTTACGTAATCAGTCGCCATTTGGTCGAACTCCCTGCAGTTTCTCATCGAGTGATTGGATCGCAGTTTTCCGTCGTCCCCCTTGTACAGGTGGAATCTGCAATCAGCGTCCATCTTTTCTTCGAATGATCGCTCAGATTGTGCCCGTGACTTGCGCCAGTCCTTCCTCTTGTAGCTATCACTGCGTTGGCCGCGGTCTCGGCTGTCTCGACGATCATCTCGACTGTCTCGCCGATCTTCCGACCGTCGGTCGCTTCTGTCCTGGTCATTGCGGGGTGTGGAGAACCCAGCCGCCATGAATTCGGGTCTGTCATCGTCGTAGTGACGTTTTGAACGTTTGCGCCTTCGGTCGTCTCTGTACGAGTCTCTGCGGCTTCGACTGCCGCTTTCATGATTGTCACGGGGTGAGGACCCGCGTGTGGTGTGCGCCATGTCCTCTCCGTCTGCCCACTCAGTCGCGGTCATCAAGAGGCTAGCCACAGAGGTTGGCTTTTTGCGACCGAGTGCTTCTTTGAGTCCCCCTGGCGAGTCCCATTATGAAAGCATCCATGGCCATGTCTCTGAAATTACTCCACTGAGTTGCGTATCTCAGTCCATCGTCTGATGTATGACCTCAGCGTTTCGTCTGAACGTTGCACGCAGGCCCGCAGTTCCTCGAACGTTTTTGGGCGCTCACATAGAGGCTCGAAGTTTTTGATGAAGTCATCGCGGAAGTGATCCCACGAGTCGTACTTTGATGGAGGTAGGGCCTTGAGCCAGTCGCGGGCTGTGCCTTCGAGCATCAGTCGTATGTATTGCATGGCCGTGGTGTTTGTACCTCGCTGGCACGCGACAGCCAGCCTGTAGTCTTCCAGCCACCCAGAAGGTTCCTGTCGACCCGTGTACTTGGGCTGTTCAGATGTGAGTTTGAACCCTTTGGGCATCCGTGTCTCGCGGACGCGTCGAGTGAAGCACAGAGCTCCATGTGGCTCAGGATCTCGATCAGAGTATGAGTCGCTACTGTAAGATCTGCGTGATCTGCTCCTGGACCTGCGCCTACGCGAGCCGCTTCTTTCCTTCGAGTGGTGGCGGCGACCACTGTGATTATGCTCTTCCCGACGCGTGTCGACTAGGGCACGGTCTCGACTCCCACCTGGAGTTTTTGGAATTTGGCGTATGGCCTTCGCCGCTAAGGCGAGTGATTTGATCTGCTGGCGATGCAGTTTTGCATTGGGGTCATCAGCTGGAGGTTTGATTGCCTCTAGGTACGCTGCAGCGGTGAAGAGGGCACCCGCAGCTGTTTTGGGTACTGGCACTCCTTCTTCGTCGTATGTCATGAAAGAGTTGCCTAAGTTGCGGGTGAGTGCCGCCCTTTCGTCTGGCGAGAGGTGTGACAACCTTGATCTGGGTCCTGTGTCTGCTCGCCCAGTGGAGCTCAGGGAGAGCTGTCTTCTTCGCGCACTCGATAAGCTAGCTTGCTTTTTGCGTTCTTCGAGTGTTGCTCTGACCTGCCGCAGTCGAAGTGATTCCTGCCAGTTGAAGTACTGGAAGGTCATCTCCTCTTGTGTTGCGTCTGCTGGCATCATTGTGCACTCCTTGATGACTTTGTCTGCTTTTGCTGCCATCTCAGCAGTGATTGTGAGAGTTGTGACTCCGTCCGGCATAGTAACTGTGCACGGGAATTCTGTAGGCCTGCGGCTGGCCGCAGCATCTGATGATTCTGCGGCGATGGCGACGTAAACCTGCTGGGGTATCACCCGAGGGTATGTATGTGTGTCTTCGAATCCCGTCATGGACTCGACATTCATCGAGGCTCATGTCTGAGTCGATATGCCCGTCGAGTGGTCCGTCTGAACGGATCTCGGTGATGCCTTCATCGCCTATGCTCATCTCGGCGTCGGAGTTGTTATGAATCTCGAGTCGAGGTTGTTGTTGTTGGTGCAGATCTCGACGTGGTTGTCGATATGAGTTTCGAGTTGTCGAAGTCGCTGAAGGAGATCCCGCAGTCGAAACTATCCTCGAGTGAGAGATCGAGCTCGGGATCGTTTGTGCGGTATGCTGATTCGGCCTCCTCGCCCTGAAGTTCTTGATGAGCTCGTGCATCTCTCGTGTGGACATGGTTGTTGCGGATGAGCAAGCTTGGAGGGTCGACGATGGTATGGACACAGTTGAGGGATCCGCAGTCGAAGGAGCCGCAACCGATGGAGCCTCGGGTGCGGAAGTCGCGAGTTGGCGTGGATCCGTCAAGTCCTGCACACCAAGCTTGTTGACGAAAAAATTGAACGAACCAACGGTTAAACCCAAACCTGACTCGAGATCGGAGAAGGCCTCCTGGAATCCTGGCGAGTGTGGCTCGAAATCCATCAGAGGATCCGATGTGCTTTTTGCGGGTGAAGCTGGCGTGTTGCCGTTTGTCGAGTGAGCCGGCGAGTTGCCGTGTGCGCCTGAGTCGGCGAGTTCTGGTTTGTCGATGCAGCCGGCGAGTTGCCGTTTGTAGATCGATCGGCGAGTCGCCGTTTTCCGATGGAACCGAAGAAACCGTGAGTCCAGCACTATTCTTTCCCACAGACGGCGCCAATTGACGAGGTGTACCCTCATCAAATCCCATGGTTAAGGACCTAGGGTTGAGATTATGGGGAGAGAACGTGGTAGTACTGGTAGTTTCGTCGGCTGACAAGCAGAGGCAAAGATTTACCCAGGTTCAGGCCCCTCGGTGGAGGTAAAGACCCTACTTCCTGCTTGTCTGATATTGATTGTGGATTATGCGATTATAGGGGAGCTCCGGCTAGATGACGATCTCGCAAGAGTTTTGGTGGTTCGAGTATGGCTTCGTCCCAGATCGGTACCCCTCCCAGCCTTTAAATAGGCTGGGTCTCGGGAGTTTGTAACCGACCTAGTTTACATGTAAGGAAAGTCTAAACCGACTATGCCTATGTCTAATCTTTGAGGGTACTCCATCTTTTGGGCTTCTTGCCTTGGGCTTCGAGTAGTCTCTTTGCTATTGGGCCTCTAGTCGTCACGTGCACCAGGTACCCTCATGGTAGGGTACCCGAGATGTATACCCATGTCATGTGCCATCTTCTTCCTCGCGCTCCTCCTCCATTGTTCTTGTGCCAGAGTTTTGCATGCTCCACCACCTTCCTCTGGACGATGAAGAAAGTGGCAGGCAACAAGTGTTCTGCCGCGACAGCTGCTGCCGCGACCGATGCGGCGGCGGTGAAGGGAAAGAAGAGCGCGGTGAGCGCGTCTGCATCCGCCGCCAACCTGAAGAAAGGCGACGGAGATTGGGTGAAATCCACCATCAAGGAATGCTGCCACCCACGGGCCTGCTGTTCGTCCACGCGCCATCGCCCAAGGAGGTACTCCCTGAACCTCGCGCCAATGAGCGAGTTTGCTTTGCGGAGTTTTTGCCTCGGGGATTCGCGTTTCCCCTCCATGACTTTGTTCATGGTTTGATGTATGCCTACGGGGTGCAAATCCATGATTTCACCCCGAACAGCATACTGCACATTGCCTGCTTCATGGTTTTGTGCGAGTGCTTCTTGGGGGTGTCCCCTAGCTGGGCTTTATGGAAGTCAATCTTTCTCGTCCAGCCGAACAACAGAGGCGGCCGCACCTATTCTGTTGGCGGCTACGGGATTCAAGTACGCAGCGACACACGCTACTTCACCCTGAATCCAGTCGATTCGGCGCAAGGTTGGAGGAAGAGATGGTTCTACGTCCACGTAGACCAGGAAGGAGTCCCAGAGTTTTTGACTGCCAAGTCTGTTGTGAGGACAAATGCCTGGGACCATCAACGGAGGAGGCGGAGGTGGCGCCCCTTTTGGGCAAGATCGACGAACTGCTTGGCAGCATGACTGGTGTGCACTTGATTGCCACCTTTGTGAAGATGCGAGTCTGGCCGCTCCGAGCTCGAGCCCACCCAATGTGGGCTTATGAAGGTGTGCTCGACTCCAGTCGAATGAGCACGGAGGAGCTGTCGAAGAACGAGCTAGTGGCACATGTGCGATCCATCACCAGCCTCAGGTCAAGCGACCCCTGCAACGTCGACTGCCCTGTCACTCCTTATGGGGCTGAAAAGCCTTTGGAAGAGGTTAGTGAACGATCGAGTTTATTATCTCCTGGCTTTGCAATTTTATTGTGCATTTTTGCAACTTTCGACTGCTGTATTTGGTATGCAGGGCCATTCGACTGCGTCAACCCTTCTTCCTCTTCCCGAGGATGGCCCAACTCTTGAAACGGAGGTGCAAACAGTAGAAACGAAGGGAGGGGATGAATCACCTCTACCTTCGGCTACCACATCTCCTATGGAAGAGGTCGAAGAGGAAGAGGCAGAGGAAGTACAGGCTGAGGAACCCGTCACGACTGATCATGTGAGCGAGGCTCCCACTCGCAAGCATCGTCGGGTGGCCCGAGGTATGTCTTCTTCCACGAGCTCACCCGCGAAGGAGTCGGATGTGAAGGATGATGGAGACTCGGGCTCTTCTCCTTCTGCCAAAGTTGCTCCTTTGGATGTGAAGGATGATGGAGAATCGGGTGAGGAGCTTCTTTTTGGAGGCCCAAATTTTGAAAACCTCGACAGTGAGGAGGAAGAAGAGCACAGGTTTGCTCCTAAGCTTTTTGTACTAAGGTTTTTGTTGATTGATATTTTTGCTTATGTTGTGTTTCTTCTGTCACTCGCAGTGCCGAGACTGTGCATCCTCTGACTCCTCCAGCCGACAAAATTTCGACCCCTGAGCACCCGGACGTCGCTCCTGTTGCTCCTGAGATCATTCAATCAGTAGCCACGGCTACTACTACTGAAACGGCCAAGGCCACGAGTGATGCAACTCCGGAGGTCGGGACATCGGCCGCGAAGCCTGCGCCTTGGACTGAACATGTAAGTGTCTTTTGTCGAGCCCGCATACGGTACTTGTTATGTGTAACTTATGCTGGTTTCATGTGCTTGTAGCCGTACTACCTCAACCTGGTAGAATCGGGCAAAACTTTTGTCCAGGTGGAGCAGGAGAGGGACAGTCTGCGCGCTAACCTGGAGCAACTCACTCGTAAGTGTATTTTGCCTTTGCACTCGAAAGGTTTTGTTATTGTATTGGTTTCTAAATTATGCCTTGCCATCGTATTCAGGTGACAAGAAATCGGCTGAGACCCGAGTGAAAGAGCTAGAAGAAGCTCTTGGCACTCAAGCTGCCGAGTCGAAAAAAGTTGCGGATGATGTCCAGCACTCTACCGCCGCACGCGAGAAAGAGTATGCTGAGCGACTGGCTGGCCTTGCGCAGAATGTGAGAGGTAAGTAACTATCTCTTTGCATGCTTCTCGTGTACCCGTTGGGTATTATGTGCTAATACTTGCTTTTTCTTGTATTTGTTGCAGAGGCGATTGGTGTGCCAGCACCTACTCACCTGGTCAGTGACAAGTTATCACTCGACCAGGTTATAGGTGACCTCGGCACTACATTTGTCCAGGCGAAGGACGCTCTTGCCAAGTCTACTAGCACCCTCGGCGCCGTGCACCAGAACGTGCTTCCACTGAAGGAGGTGCCCTCGACTGCTGATGGCTTCGCTGACGTGCTTGGACCGGGGACCTCGACCATGGCGAGCTTTGCTTGCGCTCTCACGGTACGTGGCTCGGAGTCCACCCTCAAGCTCATTTTGGGTCATGGAATAAAGGGTGACTTCGAAGCGGCCATGTCTGACTTCCCTCAAAAGCCCGGTGGGAAGCCTATGTCTCTGAAGGCCGTTAGCGAGCCAGCCGCTCGACTGGCCAACATCTTCATAGCCACTATGGAGTGCCGAGCGGTGGAAGTTGCCACTCATGAGAGTAGGGCTAGGTCGGAGTCTGTGTCCGAGAGATAGGGTAGCCGAACCCTTACTTATGTTGTGTAATTAAGCTTGATGACAATGCGAGTATGCGTGTGCTTTTCCTACACTTGTATGGATTTGCTTCCTTGTTGCGTTTTCGCCTGTAAGGCTATGTGCTTTACTCGCCTGAGCTTTGCGATGCATCTCCCATATCTGACATGAGATTTTTATGATGTTTGGAACAGCCACGGGCAGCCGCTACTTCGTCTGGTTCGTCACGACCTCGTGCTTCCACCCGATCTCGAGCTCAAGTGGCGAATGATGCCATAGTAATGCGTTATATGAAAGCTCGAGTCATGAAACTGGAGCAAGAGTTGAGGAGTGCCCAGAGCGAGCCGGATAGGATGAAAGCGAGGCCTGCTTTACCCACTCAGCGAGAGGAGTATGTGCTTGGCGAGATGGAGATCGTGAACAGACAACTCGAGTGTAAGCATGACTGCCTTGCTCTCAAGAGTTCCTAGCCTGTCCTTTTTGTTGATCCAACGTGTGTTGTTGCAGGCTTTGTTCCAGACTTCCAGGCGGAGCAAGCTCGTGTCGATGAGCAATTGAACAATGCGACTGACGAACCAACGACGGGCCGTCAGCATTTTCGCTTGGATAAGAATCGAGCGCGCATACTCGCAACTCTGAAGGATCGAGTGTGGCGGAGCACTCTGCTGCTCGAGTTATGCAGGTCGGTCTTCAATCGCATCAACCAGACTCTTTTTCCGATGGGGCCGCAACCTCAAGGAATCCACGCATTGCTCGGGCTTTTCCGGAGTGCATGTCCTATTAGAGACTTTATCACCCAGAAACTTGTGGATGGGGCCAACGCAACGATGGCGTATATCCGGAGTCAGCGTCCAAATATGCAGCTACATCCACCCGTGCCTGGATCGATTTTGTCCCAGTCGCAACTTGACGGTACAGTCGAGTCTGCGAGGATGATGGTCGAGTGTTATCACGCTCAACTTATGGGCCCTGTTCCGCCAGTCAAGGACGAACCGGAAGATTAGGGTATTTCTGTATAGGGGACAGCCCCCGAGTGTAAATTTGCCACTTGTACGTAGTGTATATTTATTTATGTGTATGTATGCAGCCCCCGAGTGTATCGAGTGGGGTTTATGAAAAACACTTAGAGTATGGAACATAAATTGCACAGCCCCTGAGTGTTCGAGTGAGGCTGTGAATTTTTTTGCGATATTTGAAGCTTCAACTCATGATTTTAGGCTCAGCCCCCGAGTAGTTGAGTGGGGTTAAGCAACTTTTTCGTTTATGTATGATTTTTATGACCCAGCCCCCGAGTATTCGAGTGCGGCTGGGGTATTATGTTTGAAGAAGAAGGAGCGAAAGCTAATGCTTTGAGATAGCGCAGCCCCCGAGTATTTGGGTGAGCCTAAGTTTGTGCGAATAAGTTATGCGAGTAGTAAGCAGAAAGAAATATGAGGAATCATTGATTATATTCCATTTTTGAATGTTAAGCTATAGGCCGCCTCATTAAAAACCTTCCAGTCCCCGTAGGTACCCTGGTAAGGAAAATAGCGCGTCTGAAACCTGCAGCCATCCGACATATGTGCCTATTACATTGTGCGACTGAGCAATCTAAGCATAGAAATGGCGCAGCTTCGCAACGTTTCAAGGATTGTGCGAGAGTTCGCCTGTCTTCGTGTGCTTCGGTCTGTATGTTCCACCACCAATGACCTCGGTGATGATGAAGGGTCCTTCCCATAGAGAAGCGAGTTTGTGCACCTTCTTTTGCTTCAGTCGAAGTACCAGGTCACCAACCTCAAAGGACCTGGTGCGCAGTCGACGGCTGTGGTAGTTGCAGAGGTCTTGATGATAGACAGCTGTGCGTGCTAGCGCTGTGTCGCGTGCTTCTTCGAGCAAGTCGACTGCATCTTCGAGTGCTTCTTCTGCATCTTCTTGGTTGTATGCTTCGACTCTTGGTGCATTGAATCTTACATATGATGGTAGGATTGCCTCTACGCCGTAGACCATGAAAAATGGGGTGAACTGCGTTGAACTGTTAGGAGTTGTGCGTAGGCTCCATAGCATAGATGGACTGCGGGTGTGCTACGGATGCATAGTTGAGCGTGATGTCCTGCTCTTTGCAGAGGGATCGGAACTCTTCAGCCGTGAAGTTTGTACCGTTATCAGTGATGATGCTGCTTGGTACACCGAAGCGGTATATGATGGATTTTATGAAATTGACCGATGTAGTGGCAGTCGAACTTGTGATAGGGACCGCTTCAATCCACATGGTGAACTTGTCGACTGCCACCATAAGGTGAGTATGTCCTCCATGGGACGATTTTTTGAGTGGCCCGACCATATCGAGCCCCCACTGGGCGAAGGGCCAGGCCAATGGTATTGTCTTCAACGCCGATGCTGGTGCGTGCGGCTTTGTGGCGAATTTTTGACAGCCGATACACCTTTTGATTATGTCCTCCGTATCTTTGAGTGTTGTGGGCCAGTAAAAGCCTGTGCGAAAGGCTTTGACTACGAGTGATCGACTGCTGGCGTGATGCCCGCAGGTACCTGCATGAATATCACAAAGGATGGCCTGGCCATCTTCGAATGCTATGCATCGTTGGAACATACATGATACGCTACGCTTATATAGTTCGCCGTTGATGACAGTGTATGCCTTAGATCGTCGAGTGACACGTCTGGACTCTGTTATTTCTTCAGGTACCTCGCCGCGGAGTATGTATGCGAGGAAAGGTTGAGTCCAAGTTGGCTCAATGAGGAGTAACTCGACTGGCGGGTCCTCTGTGCTAGGTGCTTTGCTCTTGGCTGGTGCGGCTGATGTAGGAGATGTTTGTTTTTGCTTGATGGACCTATGCTCAATGCGCTCGAGGAAGACACCAGGTGGAACTGGTGCTTTGGTCACGCCAAGGTTGGCTAGCTTGTCTGCTTCTTCATTGCTCTTGCGCCCTATGTGCCGCAACTCGCAGCCTTCCAAGCTGCCCTCCATTAGGTTGTACTGGTCACGGTATGCTATCATGTTGTCTGCGATGGCATCGCAGGCCTTCATTGTTTGTTGCACCACCAGGTTCGAGTCACCATAGATCATCAATCGAGTGCACCCGAGGGCTTTGGCCATCCGCATGCCATGGATCAAGGCCTCGTACTCAACTTTCGTTATTGGATGGTAACTCAAATCCCATCTGCAGGACGTAATGAAGCTTGTCGCCTTTTGGTGATATGAGGATGACACCTGTGCCCAGAATAGACCAAATCGTGGACTCCACCGCCGGCTGCGACCTCCTCTGTTTTCTGGATGCCTTCTCAGGCTACCACCAGATCAAGATGGCGAAGGAGGATGAGGAGAAGACAGCATTTCTCACCCCTTGTGGTGTGTACTGCTACGTCTGCATGCCCTTCGGCCTGAAGAACGACGGCGCCACTTTTTAGAGGCTCATGAGGACCGCCTTGGGGGCTCAGATGGGGAGAAACATAGAAGCCTACGTCGACGACATCGTGGTCAAGACTCGCGAAGAGCACACCCTCATGGAGGACCTCGAGGAGACCTTTGCCAACCTGCACAAGGTAAACATCAAGCTGAACCCCGCCAAGTGCGTCTTTGGGGTACCATCAGGCAAACTCCTTGGTTTTCTAGTGTCCCACCGTGGCATAGAGGCAAATCCCGACAAGATCAAGGCCATAGAAGAAATGCAGCCACCTCGTCGCGTCAAGGACATGCAACGCCTGGCGGGATGCATCGCCAGCCTAGGCCGCTTCATCTCCAAGTTCAGCAAGAGAGCGCTGCCATTTTTCAAGATCATGAAGAGATCCGGCACATTCAAGTGGACACCAGAGGCAGACAAGGCATTCGAAGACCTGAAGAAGTACTTGGCCAGTCCACCTGTCATGGTTGCCCCGCGGCCCGGCGAGCATCTGAAGCTATACTTAGCGGCCACTCCACAAACAGCAAGTGCGGTCCTGGTGGTGGAAAGGGAAGAGCCGGTCCTCACCAAGAAGGACACTGCCACGCCAAGCCAGAGCCCCCCGACAAGGAAGCAACCTCTCCAAGCTCTGAGCCTCAAGTCGAGCCCGCGCGCCCGGCAGACATCCTCGCCGAGGATCCGCCGCAAGAAAACCTCGACAAGGCCCCGGAAGGGCCCCGCAAGGAGCCCCATGCTGAGTCACCACCGACAATCCTTGTCGAGCACCCTGTCTACTTCGTCAGCACGGTGCTGAGGAATGCTCGCGAGCGATACAGCATGCAGCAGAAGCTACTCCTCGGGCTCATCATCGCCTCCAGGAAGCTGCGCCACTACTTCCAGGGCCACCCCATCACGGTGGTCACATCGTTCCCACTGGAGCAAATCCTGCGCAACCCAAACGCCGCGGATTGCGTCGCAGCATGGGGCATCGAGCTGCAACCTTTTGGGCTGCGGTTCGACACTACCAGAGTCATCAAAGGAAGTGGCGTTGGCAGACTTCGTCACCGAGTGGACGGACGCGCGTCAGAAAGAGCCTCAGGAGGTAGAGGCCACCCCGTCTGGAGAAACAGTGCCCAATCACTGGACCATGCACTTTGACAGAGCATTCGCGTGCCATAGCGCAGGGGCTGGCGTCGTCCTAACTTCACCAAAAGGCGACAAGCTCTTCCACGCCGTCCAGCTGTGCTTCACGAACAACGACAAGGTCTCCAACAACATTGCTGAATACGAAGGCCTTCTTGCCGGGCTCAGAGCCGTAATTGCCCTCGACATCAAGCACTTGCTCATCAAGGGCGACTCCCAGCTCCTCGTCAACTTCTCCAACAAGAGCTACATGCCTAAAGACGGTCACATGACCGCTTACCTCGAGGAGGTCCGCAGGCTCGAGAAGCACTTCAAGGGAATGGAACTCATGCACATCCCACGAAAAGAGAACCAGGAGGCTGATGACATCGCCAGGCGAGCGTCACGAAGAGAGGCCCAGCAGGCAGGCGTGTTTGTGGAAAGGCTAACCAGGGCGTCAGTGAAACAACCGAAAGAAGGAGCTGACATGGACACAGGCGAAGAACTCCTACTGGCACCAACATCCGGAGCACCGGACTGCGGTCCGCCCTCAGGAGATCGCCTGCTGTTAGCCATGGCACACCAAGAGACAGGTTGGAGTCCTCCCTGAAGAGGACCTGCAGGACGGAGTCCTCCCTGAAGAGGATGCAGAAGCAGAAAGAATCGCTCGACATGCCAAGTCGTACTGTCTCCACGAGGGAAACCTGTACCGCAAACGTCCCAATGGAATCGCATTAAAATGCCTCCCCCCAGAAGAAGGTCGCCAGCTGATCAGGGACTTACACAGTGGAGAATGTGGCCATCATTCATCCTCGCGCACCCTCACGTGGAAGGTCTTCAGGAGTGGTTTCTACTGGCCCTCAGTGCTTCAGGATGCAACCTCCATTGTCCAAGCTTGCGAGGCATGCCAATTCCACGCCAAACAGGTCCACCAGCCTGCACTGGGGCTTCAAACCATCCCGCTCTCCTGGCCCTTCGCGGTCTGGGGGCTGGACATCCTGGGACCATTCCCACGCTCGAGCGGGGGCTACCGCTACCTCTACGTCGCCATTGACAAGTTCACCAAATGGGCGGAGGTTGAAGCGGTGCGCAGCATACCGGCGAGATCGGCAGTGAAGTTCATCAGAGGCCTGGCATGCCGCTTCGGCATGCCAAATCGCATCATCACCGACAACGGCTCACAATTCACCAGTGGCGTGTTCAGGGCCTACTGCGAAAGCCTCGGCAGCCGGCTCTGCTTCGCCTCGGTGGTTCACCCACGAAGCAACGGGCAAGCCGAGCGAGAAAATGCTGAAGTACTCAAGGGCCTCAAGACAAGAAGCTTCAACCGCCTCAAGGCCTGCGGCAAGAACTGGATTGAAGAACTCCCTTCTGTGCTCTGGTCCATCTGCACAACTGCCATGAAGCCCACTGGTGAAACGCCGTTCACTCTCGTCTACGGAGCTGAAGCAGTCCTCCTGACAAGGATATAGATCTCGGGTACCCTACCATAAGGGTACCTGGTGCACGTGTCGACTAAGGCCCAACTATCAAGAGCCTACATGAAGCCCATGACGAAAGACCCAACAAGATGGAGTACCCTCCAAGATTAGACATAGACATAGTCGGTTTAGTCTTTCCTTACATGTAATCTGAGTCGGTTGCGAACTCCCGAGATCCAGCCTATTATATAAAGGTTGGGAGGGCCGCCGATCCAGGACAGGCACTACTCGAACCACCAAAACCCTAGCGAGATTGACATCTCGCCGGGACCCCATTGTAGCTCGCATATACACACCAGATCAATACAAGACAAGCAGGAAGTAGGGTGTTACTCTCCGGAGGCCTGAACCTAGGTAAAATCCCTGCTTTTGCTTGTCAGCCGACGAAACTACCAGCTCTACAACGTTCTCTCCCTCGTAATCTCAACCCTAGGTCCTTAACCATGGGATTTGATGAGTTAAACCCTCGTCAATTGGCGCCGTCTGTATGAATGAATAGTGCTAGACTCACGGTTTCTTCGGTTCCATCGGAAAACGGCGACTCGCCGATCACATATACAAACGGCAACTCACCGGCTGCATCAACAAACCAGAACTCGCCGACTCGGGCGGCATACGGCAACTCGTAGACCCACTCGACAAACGGCAGCACGCCAATTTCACCTGCAAAAAGCACATCAGATCCTCTGATGAACTTCGAGCCGCACTCGCCAGAATTCCAGGAGGCGTTCGCTGATCTCGAGTCAGGTTTTGGTTTAACCGTTGCTTCGTTCAATTTTTTCGTAAACAAGCTTGGTATGCAGGACTTGACAGATCCATGCCAACTCGCGAGTTCCGCACCCGAGGCTCCATCGGTTGCGGTTCCTTCGACTGTGGATCCATCAACTGCAATCCTCCAAGCCTGCTCGTCTGCAACAACCATGTCGACTCGAGAGATCAACGAGTTCATTGCGAAAGAACTCCAAGGCGAGGAGGCTGAATCAGCATACCGCACAAATGATCCCGAGCTCAATCTTCCACTCGAGGATAGCTTCGACTGCGGGATCTCCCTCAGTGACTTCGACGAGCCCGAAACTCATATCGACAACCACGTCGACTCCGAGATCTACACCAACAGCAACCTCGACTTCGAGATCCATAACAACTTCGCCGACACCAAGATGAGCATAGGCGATGAAGACATCGACAGCGAGATCCATCCAGACGGACCACTCGACGGGCATATTGACTCCGACATGAGCCTCGATGAAGACGCCGAATCCATGACGGGACTCGAAAACACATACACATACCCACGGGTGATACCCCAGCAGGTCTACGTTGCCTTCGCCCCAGAATCATCCGATGTTGCGGTGAGTCGCAGGCCTACAGAATTCCCGTGCACAATTACCATGCCGGATGGAGTCAAAAATCTCACAATTACTGCTGAGATGACAGCAAAAGCAGATAAAGTCATCAAGGAGTGCACAATGATGCCAGCGGACGCAACACGAGAGGAGATGTTGACCTTCCAGTACTTCAACTGGCAGGAATCACTTTGACTGCAGCAGATCAGAGCAACACTCAAAGAACGTAAAAAGCAGGCCAGCTTGTCGAGTGCACGAAGAAGACAACTTACTAGTACAGAACGACACATCGGATACCACTCTATGGAAACGGCAGGCGTTAGGCGACGGAGAATCGCGCTTTTCGCGTGGCCAGTGCGTACAAACCTGACCTGGGCCGTGGCTGGCCCGTCAACATAGGTAACGGAGAAAGTATTAACTCATTTACCCATAGTATTGGCAACGGTCTTAATTCTGGCTCCGTTTCCGATATGTGCCTCTATAGCAACGGAGACTTTTGGGTGTCCATTTCCAATGTGGACACGTTCCATCTTCTTGGAATTCGAAGCGAGGCGAGTAAATGCCATGGCGTAGTGGCACCGCCCACTACTCCTTGAAAACCCCAATCCTTGCTAGCTCAAGACGCCACCGAATCTGCTCTCTCTCTCTCTCGCTCGCTCGCTCCCTCCTACTGATTAGCGAAGAGGCCTCGCAGCAACGACACACAGGAGCACACTGAGTCGCCGCGGGACAGTCCCCCCGTCAGCGGCGAGTCCGTTGAAGGACCGACGCCGGAGACGAGTGACGACGAATACGCCAACTTCCATGATCCCACCTTGATGCTGGGCCCGCCGAAGGTTGATTCTGATGACGAGTCAACCGAAGAGGAGAAGGAGGAGGACGACGAGGAGGACGAGGCGGAGGTGCCGGTCCCGAAGAAGGGAGCCTCGGCGACGGAGAAGAAAGCCGCCGCCACCGCCTCCGATATGCTGCCGCCGCCGCCAGCACCTCCAATGGCCCCCAATAAGCGAGGCCGTGAGAAGGACGAGGATTGCGCGGAAGCAGGGCGCAAGAAAAACAAGAAGTAGCTAGTAGTAGTTCTATAAGTTCTCCAACCATAATTTAGTTTATTATTATTAATATGTACTGTGTATGTAATGTAGTAATCACTAATATTAATATAAGTATCCTATAAGTGGTTTTCTCCATATAGCAGAGATTAGGAAAATATTATTCCAGAGAGTAGAAGAAATTCCACAGAGCGGGCGCGTAGGTCCCATACCTCAGTGGAAGAAACACAAAGGAAACGGTCCTTCTAAGGAACCGTTTCCTATGTTTTACCTATATATATGGGCGTACAGAGCAAAACCTAACACTCGTTTCCTCACTCTGTCCCAGTATGCTAGATCTATTCGTGGCGGCGCCTCCTGGCATTGCGGCCATCGCCGGCGCCGTGGCGGCGCCGTCTCCGCCCAGACGACGGCTATCACGACGAGGTGTTCGCCATGTCCCCCGACACGGCGAGGTCTTCGCTCTTTCCGCTTGCTCTGCCTCCACCACTTCCGGATATGCTAGATCGATCCAACGGCGACGTGAAGAAGGTATCAGATCCACATCCGGTAGTTCTATCTAGATCATTTCTGGATGTAGTTAACTTGCCTATTGTGCACTTGCAACTAGTTGTAGTTTAGCTAACTTGTTGAAAGTAGTTCAGTTAAACTAGTTGTAGTTTAAATGTCACATCGGTGACGTATTAGATTAGATTTCGGTGACACTGCATAAAAATCCAGAGCCGGTGGTGGCCTCCATGGAAAGGATGATCGGTGTCAGGCATCTTATGAAGCTGCTGACATCGCAATATCTTGTTGACAAGCCGTGTGTTGGCTGCTCCGGTTCATCAATAAGAGCCACCTCAAGACAAAGGTAAGATATCGTTTCAGTTTGCTTAAATTCATAGTGTATTTGCTTTAGCGTATGTATTTAACAATTGTAACTCTATTTACTGATGTATAGGGTCCAAAGCTTCAACATCCTTCTCTCAAGAAGTTGAGATAAGAAGAGATTGCTAAAGTGACACCTACGAGGATTGTGGACAAGGATGTTGGGAAGAAATCGTATATTTTTCCGTCCTTTGACATGATAGGCTTAGTATAGATGAAATCTGTTATCGTTTTACCTCTTATGTTTGTCACATCTGTGATGCAATTGTAAAGGTGAAATTGTGATGGAAATGTAAAGTTACATTGTGATATGAATGAAATCTGTTACCGTTTTAGTATTTGAGCTTGTGCTGTGAGATTTTAAGTATCTAGTGGCATTTGTAAACATGGCATACTGTAACCGAAATATGAAAAATGCTCAGTGCAAACGGGTGGATGGCAAACTCCGTATCTGATGAAGGAAAACTAAGGAAACGGAGGTCTGCGCACAACCGTTGCCAAATGGAGATCTCATCGGAAACGGTTTTTGGCCTCTGTTACCGACGAAGGCCTTCACATCAGTGGCAGAGGCGGGGACACGGACCCTTTCTCCGTTGCCAAAGAGGTTTTTGGCCCGTTTCCGATGTGTCGTTCTGTACTAGTGGCTCTCCCTGAGCTCCACCAGGTGAGCAGACACAAGACCCAGATCAAGGCTATCACGCCTTGTGGAAGATGAGAGGGCAGCACTCACCGGCAACTTAGGCCACTCTTTCATGACATTCGACGAGGAGGGAGTGCCAGTACCCAAAACAGCTGCGGGAGCTCTCTTTACCGCTGCAGCATACCTAGAGGCAATCAAGCCTCCAGCTGATGACCCCAATGCAAAACTACATCACCAATAGATCAAATCACTCGCCTTAGCGGCGAAGGCCATACGCCAAATCCCAAAAACTCCAGGAGGGAGTCGAGACCGTGCCATAGTAGACACGCGTCGTGGAGAACATAATCGCAGTGGTCGCCATCACCACTCGAAGGAAAGAAGCGGCTCACGTCGGCGTAGGTCCAGGAGCAGATCACACAGATCTTACAGTAGCGACTCGTACTCTGATCAGGAGCCTGAACCACACGAAGCTCTGTGCTTCACTCGACGCGTCCGTGAGACACGGATGCCCAAAGGGTTCAAACTCACATCTGAACAGCCCAAATACACGGTCAACAGGAACCTTCAGGATGGCTGGAAGACTACAGACTGGCTGTCGCGTGCCAGCGAGGCATGCATATCACAGCCATGCAATACATACGACTCATGCTCGAAGGCACAGCCCGCGACTGGCTCAAGGCTCTACCTCCATCAACATACGACTCGTGGGATCACTTCTGTGTAGACTTCATCAAAAACTTTGAGCCTCTATGTGAGCGACCAAAAACATTCGAAGAACTGCGAGCCTGCGTTCAACGGTCAGACGAAACGTTGAGGTCGTATATCCGACGATGGACTGAGATACGCAACTCAGTTGGAGTAATTTTAGAAGATATGGCCATGGATGCTTTCATCATGGCCTCGCAAGGCGAGATTTCAAATAAGCACTTCGTCGCCAAAAGCCAACCTCTGTGGCTAACCTCCTAAAGATCGCGACTGAGTGGGCAGACGGAGAAGACATGGCGCGGACCACACGCGGGTCCTCACCCCGTGATAATCATGATAGCGGCAGTCGACACCGCAGGGACTCGTACAGAGACGACCGGAGGCGTAAACGTTCAAAACGTCACTACGATGACGACAGACCCGAATTCATGGCGCCTGGATTCTACACACCCCACAACGACCAAGACAGAAGCGACCGACGGTCAGAAGATCACCGCGACAGTCGAGATGATCGCCGCGACAGTCGAGACGATCGCCGGGACAGTCGAGATGATCGCCGGGACAGTCAAGACCGCAACCAACGTAGCAACAGCAATAAGAAGAAAGATTGGCGCAACTCACGTCCCAACGCACAAAACGAGCGATCATTCGATGACAAGATGGATGATGATTGCAGATTCCACCTGTACAAAGGGGAAGATGGAAAATTGCGCTCCAATCACTCGATGAGAAACTGCAGAGAATTCGACCAACTAGCGTCTAAATACGTGCAACTCAGAAAGGCAACAGCCGCACACGCACCCGCACCTGCACCTGTGTCTCAGCCAAACAATGTGCCTGTTCTAATGGCACACGCCTCCACCACCACAGCCTGCCACAGACGGAAATATCGCGGGTGCCATACAACCCGTACCTCGGGTGGACGAACCTCATTACCCTCCGCCCCAAGGGCAGATGTACATGATACAGAAAGGTCGCCCTTCCAACAGGGAGCAAAAACTTCACACTCGACAACTAAACATGGCGGTCATGTCTCCTCCGCCGTAACTGAATTCTTGAAGGGATCCAAACTGCAATAAGCTTCAGCAGAGAGGACCACCCACCATCGGTCGTTCGCCCAGGGCACTTTGCTCTGGTACTCGACGCCAAATTGGAGGCTACGCCATGTCCAAGGTCTTCATGGATGGTGGCAGCGGCATAAACATCATCTTCACGGATACGCTCTGCAAAATGAACAGGTCAGTCGAAAACCTGCCAAAATCCTCAAATACCTTTCACGGTATCGTCCCAGGCAAAGCAATAAGCCTAGAAGGCACCATACAACTCGACGTAATGTTCGGGGACAAAAACCACTTCAGGACAGAGTCGATTGAGTTTGAAGTTGTCGACTGGAAGTCACAATACCACGCCATACTTGGACGCCGACGTTCGCTCGATTCATGGCGGTCCCACACTACGCATACCTCCAGTTGAAAATGCCTGGACCAAAAGGAGTAATCACAGTCAAAGGAAACTTCCAAAAGTCCGATTCTTGTGACCGAGAGTTTAGCAAAATCTCTGCGATGTTCGGCATGGAAGCAACACTCGCCGATCTAGCGGTCTCCAACGATCGAACACTTACGCCGGAGCACAAGAATGTGGCAGTCGACAGAGCTTTCAATGCCACCAATGACACAAGGTCGCATCAGGTGCACCCGACTGACCCGACCAAGACAGTCAATGTCTCTTCGAGTCTGCCTATCGCATAGGAAAGCGCGCTCGTCGAATTCCTCCGTGAGAACTGGGATATATTTGCGTGGTGTCCAGCCGACATGCCAGGTATTCCCAGGGAATTCGCCGAGCACTCTCTCCAATTATTTCCAGATGCTAAGCCAGTCAAGCAAACAATGCGCCGCATATCCGGCCCAAAAGAACTGCAGTCGAAGCCGAAGTCGACAGACTACTCGTAGCAGGTTTGATCAGAGAAATCAAAAAATCACAATGGATGGCTAACCCCATACTTGTAGAGAAGAAGCACACAGATATCCTCGGTGTGCGTAGATTTCACAGCACTCAATAAATGTTGTCCAAAGGATCACTTTCCACTACCTCGAATCGACCAGATCGTCGACTCCAGCGCCAGGTGCGCTCGCTTGTCCTTCCTGGATGCTTACTCAGGTTACCACCAGATACGGATGAAGAAGAAGATGAAGAGAAAACGGCGTTCATAACCCCACTCGGGGTCTACTGCTACACAACTATGCCTTTCGGGCTCAAGAACGCAGGCGCAACCTACCAGCGCATGATGCAAGACTGCCTCAAGAAGAAAATTGGGCGAAACGTCCTGGTCTAGGTAGACGACAACATCATCACAACAAGGGAGGAAAACACATTACTCGATGACTTGCGAGAGACGTTTGCAAACCTCAAACGCTTCCACATCAAGCTCAGCCCGAAGAAGTGCACATTTGGCGTGCCAGCCGGGCAGCTCCTGGGGTATCTAGTCTCGGCTCGTGAAATCGAGGCGGACCCGGAGAAAATACATGCCATCTTAACAATGCAAAGGCCTTCAAAGCTCCATGACGTACAAAAATTAGCAGGTCGAGTGGCAGCACTCAGCCGATTCATCAGCAAGCTGGGCAAAAAAGCACTCTTGTTCTATCGGCTGTTGAAGAAAGCAGACAAATTCGAGTGGACGCCAGAAGCCGAAGCAGCCTTCACGGATCTCAAACGAGTCCTCACAAGCCTCCAATCCTCGTCGCACCAAGGGAACATGAGCCACTATACCTATATGTTTCTGGAACTAACAAGGTGGTAAGCACCATACTGGTAGTCGAACGCAGGGAGGAGGGACACGCCCAAAGCATACAACGCCCAGTCTACTACTTGAGTGAAGTCCTCCATATCAAAGCAGCGGTACCCGCATTATCAAAAGCTGGCCTACGCCGTGTTCATGTCCTCAAGAAGCTGACACACTACTTCGCAGAGCACCCGATCACTGTAATCAGCACCTCAGGGATTAGGGACATCCTCACAAATCCCAACGCAACTAGGCAAGTCGCAAAATGGCTCATCGAGCTAGGGCCATGAGATATCAACTACGATTACCCGAAGGCCATCAAAGCACAAGTCTTACCTAACTTCCATACCGAGTGGATCGAAACTCAGTTGCCAGGAGCACCAGATGTATCCAACTCATGGACGGGGCAGGCCTTGTTGATGTCGGTGTAGTCGATGCAGAGCCAGCCGCCCCTGGTGTGTTTGGGGACGACCACCATGTTAGAGAGCCATGTGGGGTGTGCTACTTCCCGAATTATGCGAGCTTCGTTTAACTTCTCTACTTCCTTGATGATGAACTCTTACTTCTCTGGCGCCTGGCGCCGTGCTTTCTGCTTCACAGGGCGTGCGTTTGGACACACGGCTAAGTGGTGCTTGATCACCTCCCTCGGTACTCCGGACATCTCTGACGGTGTCCATGCGAACATGTCAGAGTTTGCCCTGAGGAAGGCGACGAGCACGCTTTCCTATTTGGGAGGCAAGTCAGCGCCTATGGTGACGCTAGCCCCAAGCCGCTGGCGTCCAGTGACACCTTCTTCGTAGCTGCTTGTTCCTGTGAGAACAGCTGCTTCTTCTTCACCGGCCTCTCGAGGGGCCCCTCATCGTCTTCGTCGGCAGGGAATGCCACTGCAGCGACCTTGTAGGCGGTCTCGACAGAGCGCATTGCGTCCTGTACTTGACCGTGGATGGCGATGGTGCTGCCGCTGCCTGGAAGCTTGATGATGTTGTATGCGTGGTGAGTGATAGCCATAAACTTCGCGAGGGCGGGGTAGCCGAGGATGGTGTTGTAGGGCAAGCCGATGTACGTGACGTCGAAGTCGATGAGCTCGGCGCGGTAGTTCTTTTGCGTGCCGAAGGTGACTGGAAGCCTCACTTGCCCCAGCGGGGTGGTGGAGCCGTCTGTCACCCCCGAGAAGGGCCTGGAGGGCATCAGCCACTCATATGGCACTTGAAGCTGTTCGAAGGTCTCGACGGAGATGACATTCAGGCCCGCACCTCCATCTATGAGCGTCTTGGCGACTACGATGTTGTTGATGGTGGGAGTGCACACCAGAGGGATGGTGCCGACAGTCTTGGTGGACCTTGGGTGGTCGCTGGAGTTGAAAGCGATGGCGTATTATGACCACTTGAGGGGTTGGGACACCTCAATCCCTGGAAGCGCGGCGTTGACCTCGCGAGAGAACCGCTTGAAGTAGTTGTTGGACTTGGGCGCCTGAGACCCGCCGAGGATGCTTGCTATTGCCCCTTGAGGGGCCTGGTAGCCCCCTGGGCTCTCATCCGAGAGATTGTTGTTTTGCCCGGCGGGGTTCGCTTGAGTTCTCTGCTGGTAGTTGTTGTGGCGCCCGCCCCGCGGCCGCCACGGCCTCCACCGTGGCCGCCGCGGCCTTGGTTCTTCTCGCGGTTCTTGCTGAGCTGCTTGAGCTCCCAGCAGTCTTCAGTCGCGTGGTTGTGCCTATTGTGGTAGATGCATAATGGGCGATTATCTGCCTTTTTCTCGTCCACTGCCGGAGAGGTCTCACGCGGCTGCTTGGCATCAGGTTCTGCCGCAAGGACAGCGGTGGTCTTGCGCTTCTCGACAGGCTTCTTCTTGGCCTTCGACCCTTCGTGAGGCTCCTCTTCTGCCTCCTTCTTGACGAAGAGGAGACCCTCTCAGCCTTGGCGCACTTGTCCGCCAAGTCGAAGAGTTTCACCACCGAGGTGAGGGTGTCGTGGATGCCGAGCTTCTCGAACATCCTACGGTTCATAACGCCCTCTCTGAAGGCAGAGATGACGTGCGAGTCCGGGATGTTTGGGATCTTGTTGCGGACCTGGCTGAAGCGTTGGATGTACCTGCGGAGGGTCTCGTCTGGCCTCTGGCGCACCGCGCAGAGATCGTTGTAGGTGAGGGCGCGCTCGTACGTGCCCTTGAAGTTTGCCACGAAGCACTTGCAGAGGTCCTCCATGTGTCGATGGTGTTCTCGGGGAGGTTCAGGAGCCATGAGAATGCTGAATCCTTGAGGGCCATGGAGAGCCAGTTGGCCATCACCTTGTCGTCGCCTCCCGCGGCTTGGATGGAGACGGTGTAGAGCTGCAAAAACTCTAGAGGGTTGTTCCTGTCGTCGTAGCGCGGAGGAAGATCTAGCTTGAACTTGACCGGCCAGACGACGAGGCGCAAGTTGCAGGTGAAGGCGGGGCAGCCTGTGCCGTATGTCACAACGCCGCCAGCGAGCGCGTTGCGGTTCTGGCGGCCTGCGGCTACAATCTCCTGGACGACGCGGTTGTGGCGGTCCCGCTGGCGCTCGATTTCCACGCGCGCATCCGGAGGTGTTCGCTGCACGATCTGGCAGTCGTGCGGCGAGGACGTGTGTGACGCGGCACGGTAATTCCCCGCTGGTGGCCCAGTTGGAGGAGGTGGTGGCGGAGGGGGAGGAGGAGCGCCGTGCGCTACATTCCCTCGCGTCCGGAGTGGTGTACCAGCGAGCGAGAGGGTGTTGGCACTGGAGCAGGTACGCCAGCGGCGTTGACGAGCTCCTCGATGCGGTTGAGCCAGCCGTCGTGGCCCGCCTGTGTGGGGCGGTAGCGCAGCAGCTCCTGCGCCATGAGCAGCGCAGCGGCCAGGCTGGGCGCCATCCGGCTCTGCGTTGAAGCGCTCGGGTTCCTGGACGGGTGTGGGAGGAAGCCCCCTCGCCGCCGTCGTCGTTGTTGCCGCCGCTGCCACCCTGGTCTTCGGGGTGCTCGACGTTGGGCTCGGTGTTGTGCTCCGGAGCTCGGTTGGCGCGTGGGTGGCCACGCGGGTTGCGGTTGCCGACAGGCTCGGTGGTAGCTCTGCCGGACGTCCGTCGTGCGAAACGCTCGGCTCGCGTTTCGGCCATGGCGTGGAGAGGTTGAAGACGCGCCTCAGGCCCCTACCTGGCGCGCCAAATGTCGGAGACTAGTGCCAGGAACTAGGGGTATGTCTCACTGATGCCAGGAATCGGAAAGGGGCTGAACATGCAGTCAAACAATCCTTAACTACCTCGGTGACGGTGCTCGTCGAGCTCGGTGAGGAACATCACGACAGAGGGAAGACACCAGCACGTACCCAGGTTCAGGCCCACCGCGAGGTGTAAAGACCCTACTTCCTGCTTTGTTGTATTGCACTGCTTGTAGAGGTTATAGTACAATGAGCTTGTCGAGGGCTCAGCTATGGCTATGGTGGATTATGGTGGAAGGATCTTCGTCTTCTTCCTTGCCCGAGTGTGGCTAAGCTCTGAATGGTCGATTTTCGCTCTCCCGCGTAGGTTGTGCACCTCCTCCTTTTATAGCCGCCCCGAGTCTCTTCCCCCAATTCGCTGGGCGGGAAGGACTACCACATGGCGCGGAGAAGGAGGACGGTGCACGGTCGCGGAGTTGTCCATGGACTCGGTCCATGGCAGAAAGTTGCCGTCCTTGGCAGGAAAAGCCACCGTCCACACAGGGCGATGGGCTGGCGCTGCAGCAGTCCGTTCTGTGCCCCACGGTGACGTTGGTTTGGAGTGTAGCGGGCGACGGTCCCCTTATCACCAGAATGGCAAGTCTCATAGTCCGCTTTCCTTGGCGCTGCTTTGTTGACCGCTTTAATTACCGGAACGGCAACTGCGGCGTGGTCGTCATGGCGCGCAGGCGCGCGCGTCACTCTGCGGCGGGCGCAGAGGCCATGTGCGCTCTGCAGCAGAGATAGAGCTTGCTTCCATCCGAAGGAACCCCGCGAGGGCAGATTTCCTCGCCGGGGACCTCAAGTACGCCAACACCTCGTGAGGGAAGCGAGGCTGGCGTGCTGTGACTTAGCGATATCTCTTCGATGAAAAGCCCTCGTGAGGGAATGGTTCCTCGCGAGGCACACGAGGCTGAGGAGCCTGGTCCTTGGTAGAATCTTCGACAAGATGTCGAGGGCTGTGGAAGGCCGGCCCATGGTACCCTGGATTCCATTGGGCCGACAAAATTTCATCATGAAAATTGTTTGAATTTGAATAACTAATCCAAAACCATTTTCTGTTTTCTAAAATAATTATTCTAACTATTCAAACAATTAACCATTTTGCCATTTTCAATTAAAAATGCATTAACTAATATTTTTTGCATATTTTTGAATCTGACAAAAATTTCAACATGAAGTGTTTGTATTTGAATAACTAATCCAAAACTATTTTCTGTTTTCTAAAATAATTATTCTAACTATTCAAACTATTAACCATTTTGCCATTTTCAATTAAAAATGCATTAACTAATATTGTTTGCATATTTTTTTAATCTGACAATACTTTCAACATGAAAAGTGTTTGAATTTAAATAACTAATCCAACCAAGCAAAAAAAATTGTTCTATCTAGAAATCGTTCAGTTCATCGACCGAATACAAATCATTCGGATTCCCCATCTAGTGTTACATAAAAGGTTTAATACATTATTACACATCACCAACATCCCCATCTAGTGTTTGGGTTTTTTCTGCGCCGTAACCATGGAGCATCTTCATTAATTAACAGGAGACTTGGGTCATGCTTCACTGTGAAGGGCGGAATTTCATGAAACTTATCATAATCTTCTGACATGTCTGTCTTGTCCTCCACTCCCACGATGTTTCTTTTCCCTAAAAGAACTATGTGGAGCTTTGGCTCATCGTCTGATATATTCTTTTGCTTATTTTTTCTTTTTCTCGGTTTGGTAGACATGTCCTTCACATAGAAAACCTGAGCCACATCATTGGCTAGGACGACTGGTTCGTCTAAGTACGCAAGATTGTTGAGGTCCACTGTTGTCATTCCGTACTGCTCGTCTACCTTTAACCCGCCTGCTGTCAGCTTGACCCATTTGCACCGAAACAAGGGGACCTTAAAAGTAGGTCCATAGTCAAGTTCCCATATCTCCTCTATGTAACCATAATATGTGTCCTTTGACCCATTGTTATTTGTTGCATCAAAGCGGACACCACTGTTTTGGTTGGTGCTCTTTTTATCTTGAGCGATCGTGTAAAATGTATTCTCATTTATCTCGTACCTTTGGAAAGTCCATATAGTCGAAGATGGTGACCTGGACAACAAGTACAGCTGATCTTCAACGGTGTTGTTATTGTTGAGATGTGTTTGCAACCAACCGTCGAAAGTCTCCATGTGTTCAAGTCTAATCCAGGAGTCAGGCTTCCCCGGGTTGTTGGAGCGTACAATATTCTTGTGTTCCTTGATATACGGATCCGCCAAGGTGGAATTCTGTAGAACTGTGTAGTGTGCTCGAGTGAAAGAATGTCCGTCCCTACATATTTAGATTTCCTTCCTAGAGTGCTTTTCCACTCAGTCTCCCCTCATGCCGCGATTCAGAAAGACCAATCGGCTTAATGTCAGGAATAAAGTCAACACAAAACTCAATGACCTCCTCTGTTCCATAGCCTTTGGAGATGCTTCCTTCTGGCCTAGCACGGTTATGAACATATTTCTTCAAGACTCCCATGAACCTCTCAAAGGGGAACATATTGTGTAGAAATACAGGACCCAGAATGGTAATCTCTTTGACTAGGTGTACTAGGAGATGCGTCATAATATTGAAGAAGGATGGTGGGAACACCAACTCAAAACTAACGAGACATTGAACCACATCCTTCTGTAACCTTGGTAGAATTTGTGGATCGATTACCTTCTGAGAAATTGCATTGAGGAATGCACATAGCTTCACAATGGGTAGTCGAACATTTTCCGATAGAATCCCCCGCAATGCAACCGGAAGCAATTGAGTCATAAGCACGTGGCAGTCATGAGACTTTAGGTTCTGGAATTTTTTCTCTGTCATATTTATTATTCCCTTTATATTCGACGAGAAGCCAGACGGGACCTTCATACTGCTCAGGACTTCAAAAAATATTTCCTTCTCTTCTTTGGTAAGAGCGTAGCTGGCAGGACTTAGACATCCTTTATCCGTCTTCATTGGATGCAGGTCGTCTGGGTCTTTCATACGTTGCTGGTCCTGCCGTGCTTCCGGTGTATCTTTTGTCTTCCCATACACGCCCATGAAACCTAGCAGGTTCACGCAAAGATTCTTCGTCACGTGCATCACGTCGATTGTAGAGCGGACCTCTAGGACTTTCCAATAGGGTAGCTCCCAAAATATTGATTTCTTCTTCCACATGGGCACGTGTCCTTTAGCGTCATTCGGAACAGATTGACTGCCAGGACCCTTTCCAAAGGTTACTATTTTATCCAAATCCATGACCATAGGAAATACATCATCACCAGTACGGCAGACAGGCTTCTGTGAGATACCCCGGATTAGCTATCCGAGATACTCGTTATGTTTCCTGCAACAATCCCATGATCAGTTACTTGCAGCGGAAATCACCAAACAACGTGGAGCCCAAGTCATTTGCCAACCCTACAGGCAGCTGACTGGGAAGCGCCCTAGTTCTCATTGACGTTAAAGAAGTCTTCTTCTTCGGACTGCTCTTCTTCAAAATCTGGCTAAGACAATAGTCAGGGACGAAACCAATATGAGTACATTTGAATGTACTCGCAAACTACCCCCGAAATGAGCATGCACTACTCCTTTTGTTGTTTAAATAAAACTTTGTTTGCTTTGAAAACTCTACATCCTTGTTAAAAAGGGAAGGATATACTTTTTTTTAATAAAACTTTGTTTTGAAATCTCTATATCTTTATTTAAAAGGAAAGAAGGTTTTAGAACTTTTCCCATAAATCTGTTTTTGTAAGAAGTCTCGTTTAAAACTCTTTCCTGAAAATACATCTTTGTTGGAAAGGTAAGAAGTCTCTTTTATAAACATTTTCCTGAAAATCATCACCAAGTTTATTTCTCCCAAAACTCCTCCTTGTTCGACCATAACCCTTCGTGGTCATTCAATCCCAACAACCTCATGCCGGCCCGTTGGCATAGTTGCATAAAACATCCTCCACTTCATTTTCCTTTTTAAACCTCAAATCTTTCCAATACTTGCGCATGGTCAGAGGACTGCCTCCCAACTGTCCATATTTGAGGACTCGGCTATTCGAATAGTTTATTACCCTCTGCAGAGGTAGCACGCTTTTCCCACATCCATCCGGCAACTCATCGTGTCAGCCACGTCCCGCCATACAAGGTGTATGCGAAGTTGAGTCACCGACCATAGCCTGTCCTTTGCTCATGCTAGTATAGGACCCTACCGCTACGAAACATTCCATCAACACTTAACCCAGCCCGTCGGAATCTAAGTGTGAGGACTCGTAGTTCTGCCCGGCGATTTATGGTGGAACCTTCAATCCTCTTTCTCCAATACACTCATACCAACCCTGTTGCAGACTTCACTTAAGAGGACCCAGGTCAGGGGGTAGGTCCTCAGACCATCCCCTCATGGAACGGGTCATCCCCGTTGTTGAGGCATCCCATACTAATATGAGCAAACTATATGACTACGCCCTTTTCCCATATGTGGGTAAATGTGGTCGCACAGGTTATCGGCTGGTCGTCATAGTACAAAGACACAATGTGCATTTTTCATAAACATCTCCATTCACCATTTCTCCATTTCCACACCGACATCTCGGTATTCCACAACCACACGAGTACTTTCAAAGGAGTTTGGAGTAAACAATACTTTTCCCATCCTATAGTTTGAAAAAGAATTTCCATCTAATATTTTCGTAGAGGGTGTCAAAATAGTATACTTGTATTTTGAAAACAAAAGGGTTTTCAAATTCATAACTTTAGTGGCAAACACCACATAAATAACATATGCTCTTTATAAGTAAAACATGTAAACCAAAATAGATGTATATAGATGCAAGCTCAGAGAGTAGCTTGCCTGATTTCAGCATGATGTTCCTGGACTTCTCCTCATTGATCAAAGAAATAAACTCTCATCGTTCTCCGATAAATCCTTTCCAAATACCACCCCGGTAGCGTTTATCTCTAGCGTCGCAACATGAAAATAAAACAACACGCAATAAGCAAGCCAAATCACAAGTGGTATACAAACAAGCAATCAACCACAACATAGCACTAATTTAATCAAGCAACAAACTAGGATCTACATTTACAAGGGCATTATACTCACAGGATATAACACCAAACACATGCTAAAAACACCGAGCACCCAGACATCTTCTACTAAAGGTACTTAACAACCATTTTCTCTAAATAGGAATACTTCAGACAAAAGTTAAGTCACCAAATAATTTTGGTAATTTAACTTAAATACAACCAAGTTTAACAAGCAAGGCAACATACTAATCACACAAAATAATCTAACTTCAAAACAAACAAGCATAGTAATTTCTAATTACTAGGAGAAGACTATATAGGGAATAAAACTCTAACAAATACATGACTAACAAGTAGTTCCCCTAACATGCTAGTAAAACAAGGAAACATGTCATAACAGTGGATTACCACCGCACACATGCTAGGAAACACATTTGAAATAATAAAGTTATAACACAACAATTAATAAAGCCCTAATAAAAATAGGCAGAAAATGCCTAAACCTTATAATTAGCACCACAGTCAATCAGTGACTCCTAAATTCAAACCAAGCTAGGGATATGTTCTCCTATACATATAGAAGACAACCCAATTGGATTTACTCCAAAATTCATTTCACAAAACTCTACAAAAATCACCAAAGTGCTACTGGTGTGTTTAGAAGATTGAATAGAACTTTGGTTTTAGGTTTCATTTGCATACAAGACCAACAGATCTGGAAAGGTATCACTTCCGGCTTTCCAGGGAATTTTAGTTTGCAATATTTGGAGTTATAAAACTCTAGATATTAAATATTTAGTGAAAAGGTTTCTTTTTACAAGATTTAATCTAGACAACTCCTAAATTTATAATTTTGTATTTTACCAGTGCTGCATGTCTAACAAAACTCCTAGGAACACAACAAAATTTGAATCACTCAATTATCTAACACAGGATTTAATAGTGAATTAGTTCCTAAACTAGATCTAACAGGGAAAATCAAACAGAGGAAAGATTTAACCGGAAAAAAAAAGTAGGCGGGCCAGATCTGCCCAGATCTGGGTTGAACCAAGCTGGGCTGGCCCATATCGCGCTGCGAAGCGGTACGGGGGCCTTCTTCTTCCTCGCGTCACGCAGCGACGGCGAGGCAGCAAGGACCACGGCGATGATGGCGCGGCGACTCCGGAGCTCCTAAAAAGAAATGGTGAGGCCCGAGAGATGGAGCGCGACGGGGGGAGCACAGAGGCGCAAAAATGGCGGGGAATGGTGGACGGGTTGGCTCACGAGCTTGCTCGACATCACGGCGGCCAGAGCAGAAGAGGATGAACGCGATGGGGGCGATTTCGGGCTTCTCTTCGCAATTCATTGGACGATGACGCAGAGGGCGACGCGGTGAAGCTTCTGGTCCTCTTCGATTTGCTCGGGGAGCTCTCCATCGACGGCGATGCGCGACGGTGGCCGGAGCTAGGGTTCGGTCTGCGTGGGGGAGAAAAGGAGGGAGAGGGAGAGGAAGCAAGTGATTGAGCAGGGGGCAGAGGGGCGGCGTCGAGGTGGTCTTATCTCCTCCCAGAGCTGCGTCGAGGAGGGGGGTTCGGGCGGCGGGAGCACGGTGCGGACGACACGGCGATGCGCAGCACTGCTGCTATAGGAGGAGGACGATGGTTTGGCAGAAAACCCCTGAAGTTCTTTTTCTATTTATGTTTAGTCCTTTTCTGTTTTATTTTAAAACCAGTAGTGTTTTAGGGAATTGTTTGGGGTATTTAAACATTTTACAAAAATCTGACAAAATTCATGTAGCCTCCCATATACATGTAGAAAATCCTTTAGAAATTTTTAAAGCAAGTTCAAATATTATTTTTGAACTCTTGGAACTTCCTTGACAAATATATTAGCTTTTGTATTTATGTTTGTCAGAAACAAACACATTTGAATTGAATCAAAAGAATAAAATAGGATTTCATAGTTTAAATAAAATTAAGTGGTAACTATATAATTTTGAGAAGGAAGGGGTATGAGAACGAGATGGTCATCTTTTTACCTCATCCATGGAATTAATTTCATAAAGAAAATATTTGCTGGAGAGAAATAGAGAGTGAGGTAGGTAGATTAATATATTCAGATCATTTCTTTAACTCATGATCTTAATTTCTATTTGTTGAATAATTGGAGGAGTTTGTTTTAAATTTAAGTCACATTCCAAATTTGTTGCCAAGAGTGTTTTTAATTTACTACTCTAGCACACTTGGTTAATTATACACACAAGCAACAACACAACGAGATCACATCACAACCAAGTCCACACAAGGTCAAACACAGCAATGGGAAGTAAAACACAATCATCAGTGAAACATATCAAAAGTTTTTGTTGGTTCTGAAATTTGGGTCTTGTGAAACTAAGTTTTTCTTAGTTTCTAAATTTGGGATGTGACAGCTCTTCCCCCCTTAAAAATAAATCTCGCCCTCGAGATTTGCCCGGCGGTAACAGGGAAGTACGAGGGCACAGTTTCGGGCTGACTATACTTCCGAGGTCGTTGCTTATCCAGTGAGGTCGCCATGTGAGATCTTGACAACTTGATGATGCGAGGCTTTCTTTGTCGATAAACTTCTGTGCTGAGTTCAGATCCTCGACGATAGGGTTGATTTAACGATCGAATCCGATGGATAGTCGTGGTTGGCTGTTTTCAGATACGGTAAGGTTAAAGCGCAAGGAACTAATTATTAATATGTTCTTGTATACCTACTGCAGGTCTTCCCCCCTTAAAAAGGGGTTTTTGAATGGTCATGATGAGGGTTGCATCTGGGGTTGACTTGGAGGCATTGTTCTTCTTGGGTAGCTTGAAAATTTCGTATTGGGTGTCATTCCTTAGTGCCTGGGGTTGGTGCAGACATCACTTCCTGATATTTTCTCCTTACGAGGGTCGCAGATGGGGATGCGTTGTTTTCAGGATGCGTCAAGTCTGGGTACTTGACTCTATCCAGTTTCTAGTTAGTAGAGGGATGTTATAAACTTCTAGGGTGTCTGGACTTGTTGGTGGTTGATGTTGCCAACAGCAGGTGCTCTCGTTGTTTGATTCTTCTTAGTGACTTCCGGTAGATCTTCTTCACGCTTTTCTTCCTTCGGCTTGGCAGGAAAAGGCTGGTCCTGAAAGGCTTCTTTGGTTCTGGGTCTTCACGAAGTTGCAGGGTCTTCACAAGTAAGTTAGAGTGCACCAGAATAGTTAGGGTTTCTGGGAAAACTTTCTGGTTGAGGGTCTTAAGTTAGTTTTCAAGGGAGTTGGGTGTTATACTCTGAACACCAAACTTTTTATATCTAAGATCCGAAACAACCAACTTTACATAGGCCTATAATTCTCAAGTATTCAAAATACCATTCCAAATTCTGGTAAGGCCACTACTATCAACAGTTAATTGAATCATGGTCTTTTGCCCAAGCTAAAGTTATTAATCCACCATCATCTTCCTCGGGCATAAACTCTTTATCACAGTATAGTTCAATCTATCGGATACCCATCAAACCTTTTTGGCATAGTCTCCCCATTATATTCTATCACATAAAATCATAGTGGTCCACCAATTATTTCTTGATTGATTTTTCTCCCCAGATAGGCATATCTCATATTATCTGACTCCTTCAGGTGGTCATTTTCCCACGACCATATCATCAAAGCTAAATAAAGCATCCAGCAGTCATGTGATCATCCATCAAGAATTGCCCCACTTTCTAACCAAATTCAAATTTTATCTCAACACTTTTGGGCCTTGATCTATTAATCAAAGATAAAAGATCTTTCTAAGAATAATCCAAACAGAGCGTGACAAGCTCTGAAAACTACTGTCACCTAAATGTCTTGCTACTAGACCAAGTCATATTGATTCCTAGAATCCGATAAACATTCACTTATCCTCCACCAATTATTTCTTGCATACAACGATCTACTCATTTGCTAACTCATCTTTGACCACTTCCTATAATTCCATAAGAATTTAGTACAAGGTCACTTGCGCTAGAATCACCCTAAACATTCCAACTCCGGAGTACTCTCTTAATTTACTTGCTTCTAACCAATCCAAACATCATTTTATCAGCAAGTGCTTCCTAAAAATCCAATAACTTTCACCTTTATTTCTAAACCTTAAATCAAGGGTCACGTCTTCTAGCTCCAGATAACCACCAATGGTTGGGGACCACAACTGGTTAGCCCCAGAGTATTAATCAAATATATCATCTGTCCAATCCCAATTAATTTATCGATCCACTCCAAGTTTTCACTTCTATTCTAAACCCCAAATTTTTGATATTACCCATCATCCACCAAATTTTGATCTTATCGAGATACTTTTGGCTAATAACTTACAATTCAACACCCTTATATCTTCCTAAAGTCTCCTTTCTACCAACTAGTTTTGAGTCGGCCTCTGGCACCTCTTAATGGTCCCTAGAAAAATTTAGTGGGGAACCTTCGCACCAGTTGTTTTTCAAAAGGTTACCTTTTTCTTTTCTTGTTTTCGGAAATCATATCCTTGGGGAAACACTATAAATCTTCATGTGATTTTCTTACTTAGAACTTGAACATTTCTAAGTTATACACTTGATTTAAGAAAATATTATTGTCCTTGATTTGAGTTCTAACATCATTTGCTTCACCCCTGTGGTGAAGGCATCCACTTAGTCCGGCAAGCTTTCCATTAGTTAGTTGTATAAAATTGTGGAGGTCTTTTATAACATCAATTGCCTTAGTCTTACGAGAAGAATTTGTTAACAAGGTAGCTAGTCTTGTCATCAAACTACTTTTCATATTCCAGAGGCTGAGTGACTGGATTATCTGAGGTTCCGTTTATTTGTATATGACACTCAATTGTTTGAGCATACAAAAGCGATTTGTTAACAAGTTCATGAGGCTTGTTACCAAACTACTTCTATATAACACGAACATTAAAATATCACACTATTTCTAGAGAGATTTATAATAGTAGATTCTGATATATGAGTTTCCAAATACTCAAGGATAGTCTGGTATATTAATTACTTCCTTGCCAACTTAAGAAATCTCTCTTCAAAGTCTCTTGTCGCAGTTCCTCCTTCTTGCGGTCTCTGAGCTCGAATCTTCATAGCAACTCTATACACTCCTTGAGTTCTCTAGTTACCAATCCTAAATGAGTCTCCTTATGTCCTCGTCTCTTGTCAAGGCTTGCAGTCCTAGAAGATTAGTTAGTACTATCGTGGACTTGAGTCAGATGTTAATCTAAAGTTAGATACGATAAGTTAGTGTAGTGTTCTTGTAATTTCACAAGTTAATTTTGCGAGGTAAGGCTCGTGTCTTCACGAGGTTGGCGTAAAATTGCAGTTTCCTTCGAGATCTTGACGCACTTGCTCCAGATGGTGCATGAAGGCCATTATCTGATTTGCCGGTTAGGTTGCAAAAATCTCAGGCTATTTGGTTAAAGATCGGGGGTCTTTTGTATCTTGCGAAACTGTCAGTTCTTATCGGGAGATGGTTTAGATAAGAGGAAAATATCTTGAAAAGATTTTCCTAAGCGGGTTACATCTGCAACAAAGTGCAACTATGGCGAAGAGGTCAAAATTAGTTTTTGTTGGGTGACAAAAGGAGTTTTATAAAAAAGAATTTTGGGTTACTTTGTGTTGCCATCAAGGCGTGATTGTGAACGCACAAGAAAAACAACACCCAAACAGAGGACTCACCAACAACAACACACAACCAGAGTAAAGCACACCAACAAACAACACACAAGGTACCTTTAGTACCAACGGACGTCTAATACTCGTGGTAGTCGGGTGGTACAACCAAGGTTCCTATCAGGTTTATCCTATGGTCTCGGTTAGACATGGTTGGTGAAGTTTTCACTGTCACCTTAGGCTTCAGCGGAGGAATTGAGATTATCGAAGTTGCAACTTGAGTAGAATTGTTGATGTTGAGTTGAGGTCTTCGAGGTCTCTTGCTTTGTTGATACTCGATCTTGGTATTTGCAGATCAATCACCTTGATGTTAATGTTGAGTATTGGATGGAAGCTTCTTCTTGTAGGTGCTAGCTAATTAGGTCTCACTTGGGTTCATCGTCAAGTATTTTGAACGGGTAAGAGGGATTAGAGAAATCCTTGGAAAATCTTAAAATAGAGGGATGAGTCTCGGAAATATTTGAGAAGGTGAGAAGAGTGGAAGTTATTTTTGGACTTCCTTAGATAAAAATATGTTTTTGGTAACAATATATTTTTAACAAAATATTTCTTTCCTAACTAACGTCCATGCTAACTAAGGTCTGTTACAGTCAGGATGGCTCTGATACCAAGTCTGTGAGGACCCCGGATTAGCTATCCGAGATACTCGTTATGTTTCCTGCAACAATCCATGATCAGTCTGTTGTTGCACATAACTCGAATTGGCATCACAGAACACCCATAAATACCGAATGAATTTACTTACTTGATTGAAGCCATAACTTCAACAGGTACTTGCAGCGGAAATCACCAAACAACGTGGAGCCCAAGTCATTTGCCAACCCTACAGGCAGCTGACTGGGAAGCGCCCTAGTTCGCATTGACGTTAAAGAAGTCTTCTTCTTCGAACTGCTCTTCTTCAAAATCTGGCTAAGACAATAGCCAGGGACGAAACCAATATGAGTACATTTGAATGTACTCGCAAACTACCCCCGAAATGAGCATGCACTACTCTTTTCTTGTTTAAATAAAACTTTGTTTGCTTTGAAAACTCTACATCCTTGTTAAAAAGGAAGGATATACTTTTGTTTAATAAAACTTTGTTTTGAAATCTCTATATCTTTATTTAAAAAGGAAAGAAGGTTTTAGAACTTTTCCCATAAATCTGTTTTTGTAAAAGTCTCGTTTAAAACTCTTTCCCGAAAATACATCTTT
This sequence comes from Poa pratensis, assembly GCA_947311845.1. Classification (NCBI taxonomy): domain Eukaryota; kingdom Viridiplantae; phylum Streptophyta; class Magnoliopsida; order Poales; family Poaceae; genus Poa; species Poa pratensis. Next base: position 6,741,177 of record CAMZMU010000095.1, read on the forward strand.
GTTGAAAGGTAAGAAGTCTCTTTTATAAACATTTTCCCGAAAATCATCACCAAGTTTATTTCTCCCAAAACTCCTCCTTGTTCGACCATAACCCTTCGTGGTCATTCAATCCCAACAACCTCATGCTAGCCCGTTGCATAGTTCCATAAAACATCCTCCACTTCATTTTCCTTTTTAAACCTCAAATCTTTCCAAAACTTGCACATGGTCAGAGGACAGCCTCCCAACTGTCCATATCTGAGGACTCGGCTATTCGAATAGTTTATTACCCTCTGCAGAGGTAGCACGCTTTTCCCACATCCATCCGGCAACTCATCGTGTCAGCCACGTCCCGCCATACAAGGTGTATGCGAAGTTGAGTCACCGGCCATAGCCTGTCCTTTGCTCATGCTAGTATAGGACCCTACTGCTACGAAACATTCCATCAACACTTAACCCAGCCCGTCGGAATCTAAGTGTGAGGACTCGTAGTTCTGACCGGCGATTTATGGTGGAACCTTCAATCCTCTTTCTCCAATACACTCATACCAACCCTGTTGGCAGACTTCACTTAAGAGGACCCAGGTCAGGGGGTAGGTCCTCAGACCATCCCCTCATGGAACGGGGTCATCCCCGTTGTTGAGGCATCCCATACTAATATGAGCAAACTATATGACTACGCCCTTTTCCCATATGTGGGTAAATGTGGTCGCACAGGTTATCGGCTGGTCGTCATAGTACAAAGACACAATGTGCATTTTTCATAAACATCTCCATTCACCATTTCTCCATTTCCACACCGACATCTCGGTATTCCACAACCACACGAGTACTTTCAAAGGAGTTTGGAGTAAACAATACTTTTCCCATCCTATAGTTTGAAAAAGAATTTCCATCTAATATTTCCGTAGAGGGTGTCAAAATAGTATACTTGTATTTTGAAAACAAAAGGGTTTTCAAATTCATAACTTTAGTGGCAAACACCACATAAATAACATATGATCTTTATAAGTAAAACATGTAAACCAAAATAGATGTATATAGATGCAAGCTCAGAGAGTAGCTTGCCTGATTTCAGCATGATGTTCCTGGACTTCTCCTCATTGATCAAAGAAATAAACTCTCATCGTTCTCCGATAAATCCTTTCCAAATACCACCCCGGTAGCGTTTATCTCTAGCGTCGCAACATGAAAATAAAACAACACGCAATAAGCAAGCCAAACCACAAGTGGTATACAAACAAGTAATCAACCACAACATGGCACTAATTTAATCAAGCAACAAACTAGGATCTACATTTACAAGGGCATTATACTCACAGGAGTATAACACCAAACACATGCTAAAAACATCGAGCACCCAGACATCTTCTACTAAAGGTACTTAACAACCATTTTCTCTAAACAGGAAATACTTCAGACAAAAGTTAAGTCACCAAATAATTTTTGTAATTTAACTTAAAGACAACCAAGTTTAACAAGCAAGGCAACATACTAATCACACAAAATAATCTAACTTCAAAACAAACAAGCATAGTAATTTCTAATTACTAGGAGAAGACTATATAGGGAATAAAACTCTAACAAATACATGACTAACAAGTAGTTCCCCTAACATGCTAGTAAAACAAGGAAACATGTCATAACAGTGGATTACCACCACACACATGCTAGGAAACACATTTGTAATAATAAAGTTATAACACAACAATTAATAAAGCCCTAATAAAAATAGGCAGAAAATGCCTAAACCTTATAATTAGCACCACAGTCAATCAGTGACTCCTAAATTCAAACCAATCTAGGGATATGTTCTTCTATACATATAGAAGACAACCCAATTGGGTTTACTCCAAAATTCATTTCACAAAAATCTACAAAAATCACCAAAGTGCTACTGGTGTGTTTACAAGATTGAATAGAACTTTGGTTTTAGGTTTCATTTGCATACAAGACCAACAGATCTGGAAAGGTATCACTTCAGGCTTTCCAGGGAATTTTAGTTTGCAATATTTGGAGTTATAAAACTCTAGATATTAAATATTTAGTGAAAAGGTTTCTTTTTACAAGATTTAATCTAGACAACTCCTAAATTTATAATTTTGTATTTTACCAGTGCTGCATGTCTAACAAAACTCCTAGGAACACAACAAAATTTGAATCACTCAATTATCTAACACAGGGATTTAATAGTGAATTAGTTCCTAAACTAGATCTAACAGGGAAAATCAAACAGAGGAAAGATTTAACCGGAAAAAAAAAGTAGGCGGGCCAGATCTGCCCAGATCTGGGTTGAACCAAGCTGGGCGGGCCCATATCGTGCTGCGAAGCGGTACGGGGGGCCTTCTTCTTCCTCGCATCACGCAGCGACGGCGAGGCAGCAAGGACCACGGCGATGATGGCGCGGCGACTCCGGAGCTCCTAAAAAGAAATGGTGAGGCCCGAGAGATGGAGCGCGACGGGGGGAGCACAGAGGCGCAAAAATGGCGGGGAATGGTGGACGGGTTGGCTCACGAGCTTGCTCGACATCACGGCGGCCGGAGCAGAAGAGGATGAACGCGATGGGGGCGATTTCGGGCTTCTCTTCGCAATTCATTGGACGATGACGCAGAGGGCGACGCGGTGAAGCTTCTGGTCCTATTCGATTTGCTCGGGAGCTCTCCATCGACGGCGATGCGCAACGGTGGCCGGAGCTAGGGTTCGGTCTGCGTGGGGAGAAAAGGAGGGAGAGGGAGAGGAAGCAAGTGATTGAGCAGGGGGGCAGAGGGGCGGCGTTGAGGTGGTCTTATCTCCTCCCAGAGCTGCATCGAGGAGGGGGGGTCCGGGCGGCGGGAACACGGTGCGGACGACACGGCGATGCGCAGCACTGCTGCTACAGGAGGAGACAATGGTTTGGCAGAAAACCCCCTGAAGTTCTTTTTCTATTTACGATTTAGTCATTTTCTGTTTTATTTTAAAACCAGTAGCGTTTTAGGGAATTGTTTGGGGTATTTAAACATTTTTCAAAAATCTGAGAAAATTCATGTAGCCTCCCATATACATGTAGAAGCTCCACAAAAATTGGGAAGTCAAAATAAAATGTTTTGAACAAATTTTGTTCATAGGGTTTAAATAAGGCATTTTTCTTGAATTTAATTTTATAATCCTTTAGAAATTTTTAAAGCAAGTTCAAATATTATTTTTGAACTCTTGGAACTTCCTTAACAAATATATTAGCTTTTGTATTTGTGTTTGTTAGAAACAAACACATTTGAATTGAATCAAAAGAATAAAATAGGATTTCATAGTTTAAATAAAATTAAGTGGTAACTATATAATTTTGAGAAGGGAGGGGTATGAGAAGGAGATGGTCATCTTTTTACCTCATACATGGAATTAATTTCATAAAGAAAATATTTGCTGGAGAGAAATAGAGAGTGAGGTAGGTAGATTAATATATTAAGATCATTTCTTTAACTCATGATCTTAATTTCTATTTGTTGAATAATTGGAGGAGTTTGTTTTAAATTTAAGTCACATTCCAAATTTGTTGCCAAGAGTGTTTTTAATTTACTACTCTAGCACACTTGGTTAATTATACAAACAAGCAACAACACAACGAGATCACATCACAACCAAGTCCACACAAGGTCAAACACAGCAATGGGAAGTAAAACACAATCATCAGTGAAACATTTCAAAAGTTTTTGTTGGTTCTGAAATTTGGGTCTTGTGAAACTAAGTTTTTCTTAGTTTCTAAATTTGGGATGTGACAGCTTCTTTCGGTGATCTGCCTCACCTTTGAAATGTTTGCCTTTATTTCTTAAGAGATGCTTGTTTGGAAGAAATCGACGATGCCCCAGGTACACATTCTTCTTACCTTTATCCAAATATATACTTTCAGTCTCACCTAAATAGTGCGTGCGTGCATTGTATCCCTTGTTTGTTTGTCCTAAAATGTTACTAAGAGCGGGCCAATTATTGATGGTTACAAGCAACAAAGCTCGTAGGTCAAATGGCTCCTGTTTGTGCTCATCCCACACACGTACCCCTTCTTCACGCCACAACTGTAAAAGTTCTTCAACTAATGGCCTCAGGTACACCTCAATGTCGTTGCCGGGTTGCTTCGGGCCTTGGATGAGACTGGCATCATAATGAACTTTCGCTTCATGCACAACCAAGGAGGAAGGTTATAGATACATAGAGTCACAGGCCAGGTGCTATGACTGCTGCTCTGCTCCCAAAAGGATTAAAGCCATCCGTACTTAGACCAAACCTTAAGTTCCTTGCGTCACCTGCAAAGTCCTTGAACTCTCTATCGATTTTTCTTCACTGCGACCCATCAGCGGGGTGTCTCAACATCACGTCTTTCTTGCAGTCTTCTTTGTGCCATCGCAACAACTTGGCATGCTCTTTGTTTCTGAACAAACATTTCAACCGTGGTATTATAGGTGCATACCACATCACTTTGGCAGGAACCCTCTTCCTGGGGGCTGGCCCTCAACATCAGCAGGGTCATCTCGTCTTCGTTATCCTTTGGAACCTTCTTCTTCATTATTTTCAGTAACTTCTCAAATCCCTTGTCAGATAAACCAGTCTCTGCCTTCCATTGCAGCAATTCCAGTGTGGTTCCGAGCTTTGTGTTGCCATCTTCGCAAGTTGGGTACAACTTTTTTTTGTGATCCTCTAACATGCGCTCCAACTGCAACTTCTCATTTGCGCTTGATGCTTCTCTCTATGCATCAACGATGGCCCGACGAAGATCATCATCTAACATGGGCTCATCTGGTGCCTCTTCATCTTCAGCTTCCCCCCTTGCATTACAACCGTATTCAGGGAACATAGGATAGTTGTCATCATTCTCTTCTTCGTTGTCTTTCATCATAACCCCTCTTTCTCCGTGCTTGGTCCAACAATTATAGCCGGACATGAAACCGGACTGAATCAGGTGGATGAGGAGGGTTTTTGAGGAAGAGTAATCCTTCTCATTCTGACAGACACGGCATGGACAACAGATAAAACCATTCCGTGTGTTTGCGTCAGCCACATTGAGAAAAGAACGCACGCCTTGAATGTACTCGTTAGAGCGTCGGTCGGCGTACATCCATGGATGGCTCATCTACATTATATAAGTATGTCAAACGCAATCACGATGCTAAAATTATCAATGAAAGCTGAAAGGGTTTAGTTGCTAACCTCTTGGAACACTTCAATAGAAATCGTGGAGAAAATGGGGATAAACTCGAGCTCGGTGGTGAAGAACAGAGGAGAAGGAAGCTAGCTAGGTCGGGCATTTCATCGAACACCTCTTGTGCATAGGAAGGAACAACAAACTAGCACACACCTCTCAACTTATAGGATGAAAAAAACAGAGGAGGGGGGTGAGCAGGGGCGATGCTATATAGGAAAACAGAGGACCTCTAGTCCCGGTTCGTGATACCACCCGGGACTAGAGGTTCTCGCACGTGGCCCTGCCGGGCGAGACCCCTCTAGTCCCGGTCCGTATTACGAACCGGGACTAGTCTAGTGCAGCCTCATAGCCGTTGAACCGGGACTAGTCCCCCCCTCTAGTCCTGGTTCAAAATCCATCCAGGACTAGAGCCCAATGGGGCTCTGGACCGAAGGCCTTGTTTCTACTAGTGGTAGGATCCACGTTCTTTTTTTCTTTTGGAAAATGCTTCCCCTTAGCCGGATAATCTAGGGATTCCATTATCCGGTGTGTGTGTATGCATGCACTTCCCTTCTCTCTTGTGGGCTCATCTCTCGTCCTTCTCCACAAGCGCATAGAAAGAGAGAGGTAGGGCTGCGCTTGGTACCCTCAACCTCAAGCTCCGCCAAGGTTCGTCGAAGGAAAATAGGTATCTCCTCCCGACGCCATGTTTTCCCCTTTGGAACTCTACACTTCAAGGTTGGCCAACAAATCGAGGTCCCCACTAAAATCAAGGGGTATGAGTTCAAAGTTGCCATGTCTAGGACAAGGGCCGGATTTGTCACCAGCGAGCAAAGTGCTCCAACTCGAGGTTAGTAGTTTGGACTTTTCGATGTTTCATGAGTTCTCTCGCCATGTTGCAACCCCATGTGGACTTTGCTGCAAACGCACGAGGCAAATGTTGTGATGATTTTGTGTATCTACAGCAAATGTTTTTTGAGAGGTGTCCTGTTGCATATGTGTGTTAACTTTTATCTCTAACATTTGTTGCGCTACGGATGGGGATTTGTTGCGACCAGTGAGGATTTGTTGCATGCTCACTTTTTTTGTTGCAATGGTGTGATGCTTTTTGTACAGTTTTAGCCCGTCGGGTATGAAAAGCTGCAATAATATTCTAATAGTACATAAATTTGCTACGCGGATGGGGATATGCTTCGTGGGTTGGACAGACGAGATTTCGCGTTTTATAATGATCGGACAATGGCAGAGGCGACCGGTTGCCTCCTCGCCAGCCAGATGACGCCCAACATCCCCCATTCGGTAATCGTACATTTTTTCCAATCTTAAGATAATCTCACTCGGTAAGGATTCAACATCACAAGCTGCTCCACTGATATTCAAAGGGACGGAACTGATGAAGCAAGATAACCATAAAAATCCACACTGCCACATCGGTCTTCTTGACGCTCACGTGAAACATAAAATTTCGTGTATATACCACTTAAATTTTGCCCTCTGTATATGCCAGAATTTTGCACTAGGTGTTCAGTCAGTTGAACACGCGATCATGAGACAAGTTCAAAACCTTCTCGGATTTTTTCAAACATGGCCATCTTACCCCTAAGTAGAATTGGTAAAAAAAAGAAAACACACACGAAAAGCCAAAACCCATTCATCTCTTATCTTCTCACATACCATCTCGAAAAACCCCACGGGGCTCCTCTCGCGACTCCCTCTCTCCTCACTGTGCTCACATCCTCTACTCCAGCTCGACGTTGGCGGCGCACACTCTAGCGTAGTGACAACTCCCCCTCTCCATGAGCATGCGTGTCTTTGATTTCCCCATCTCGAGGTAGGCGACACGACATGTGCCCGCCTAACCTGGCCACGGCAGTAGCTCCTAGCGGCGCTGGGTGTCTAGCGGCTTCGTCCTGCTCGCAGCTCCGAACAATAATGCCTACCAAAAATTTAAATAGTGGGCTATGCCAATTTAGCGGCGGCTCGTCGAGAACCTATGAAAAGCTATCGCAAGCTAAGCCTCATTTAGCGTTTTTATTTTAAAGAAAATTGAATAAAATAAGCATACGATCAAGCAACATGTATTATATATCACATATATTCCCTCCGCTCCAAAATAATTGATGCAAATTTAGTACAAAGTTGCACTAAATATGCATAGAACCAAGAAGACATAATAAGGCAGATATATGGCTTTATTGGAAGCCACTTGCGTCTCTCCTCTCCTCTGGCTGCAGCATCTTAGTGGGCTAAATGATTTTGAATTTAGCGCTATAGCGGGATTTATCAAGCTATTAGTGTCATTTTTGAATTTAGCGGAGCTGTGGCAGACTATTTAAAACTTTGTTACTATCTATCGGGGGCGAGCACGAGGGACTGGAGCAGCAGCAAGCTACGGGTACACTGGGGACACTGCTGATCGGTTAAATCTTCCTTCATGGTTCAGAGGGGTATACATCGATTCCCAATTTTGTCGTTCTTCACTGTTTTGATGTGAATTGATTCCGAGTGCCTGCTATTACAATGTGACAATCTTAGGGCTGCATATGAGCATATCATTCATGGAATTGCCGACAAGTCTCGGTGTACTAAAGGTGAGCATAGATTCATCTTGGAACTACCTTGTTGGTATGTGAAGGAGGTGAGGAAAGTGAGGTCACTCATGTTGCTTGTCTTGAGATCGATCTGGATCGGTAGAAACAATAGGGTGTTCAACCGAAGGCCAAGATCGTGGCTTTGGTCTTGGATGGCATCGTGTAGGATGCAGGTAGGTGGAAAATCGTAGGCTTTTTGTGAGTAGTAGGCTTTAGTCTTGTTTCGCTCTTCTGGTCTCTTTTCCTTTCTTCTTCCTTGTTTTGGTTGGGTCTATTGTGCTTGTTTTGGCTGTTGTTTGTTACTTATTTCCTATCTGTAAAGAAAAAAAGGTGTGCTTTCTCTTGTGTTTCTGAAAAAAAAATGTTGTGGGAAGGCCAATGATGAGTAGGTACAACACATCCAATCAAAAGCCCGAAGGGGCTCACAGATACCCCATATGCAGGGGCATCATTGACACAGTTGTAGAGAAGGCGATTGCAGACCAAATAGCAGCTATGCTTGAAAGGTGGAAAACTCTATTTCTCAGTTTCTTGTTTCTGAAATTTTTTATTTCTGGATTTTCTATTAGGTTTCTTTTCTACAAGGGTCCACCAAAGAAGAGAACAAATAAGAGTAACATAGAGAGAATCATGAGACAACAATTGTACTCACATTTATGCTTCTACAACTACGCCTATCTTGGTATATCCATCTAGGTAAGATTGTTGTAAACTTCCATCACTTGTACATCTTTCAAACAACATTGTTGGGTGATATTTGTTATTTTCACACAACCAAAGCAATGATTTAGTTTCCCAAAAAAAATAAGGATGTTGGCCTCAGGTGTTTTTGGTCGTAGGAACATCTAGTCTCATTATGCGAGTGCATTTTTTTAAATATTTTAAAGTAGCAAAAAAATCTGAAATAAAATTTCGGGTGTACCTCCGAACATTTTATTTTAGCACACAAATTTTTACAAAAAAAATAGTTTTTTGTGCTCTGTATAAAAAAGACAAATTTGGTGCTCTTTTACACAGGACACAAAAAATGTCTTTTTTGAAGAAAAAAATGTGTCTACATAAAATATCTATATGTACACCCGAATTTTTTTTTGAATTTTTTTGACATTGCGAAATATGATTTTTCATTATATTAGCATCTAATACTATGACCCTATTTGTTTAGTCTTCTGCTTCTGCTTTGGGATCCAAAAGCAGACGTCCAAACAAACACCCAATTGTTGACAAGGGCTGGCAAGAAGCACAGGAAAAAAATGAAGCAGGGCAGAGGCTGCTTCCCGCAGCTTTTCGACTTGCAGTCGAAACGGTAGGTGAGTTTGCCACTGCCGTTTACGATATTTACAGATAAACTCAGCGCATATCCGTGTGCGAGCTCCGCCCCTCTGCCCGAAAAGATGTGCGAGCTCCGCCCCTCTGCCGAAAAAGCTGATGCTCGTTGTCCTGGTACGTGCTAGCTGGGTGATTCATCCGTGTGCCCACTTGCTAATTCTAAACTTCATCTCACATAAATATATTTCTAGTGAAATAATTTATACACGAAATATGTATGAGTCGTCGAGTAGGTTCCATTTCCGTAATCGGTGTCAACTTTCGTGTACCATAGCTTCTTAATTTTAGACCGAAGTTTGTTCCATTTTTAGACAAATTTTATCAAATTCATCGCACTTGGTCGACCATTCGAAAATTCATTTCATGAATAGATCGATCTCGGCGTTTTTCACAACTTTCGTGTTATAATTTTTTTTGTTTCGGCGATATATGAATAGATCTTGTCGGGGCAATTACATACCTTGAAAAATGTACGTACACGTCTAATTATGCTTGTTGAACCAGTTTATGGTGTGGTCGTGTGTGCTACCGCTCCAAAATTCGCTGGCATTGGCACAACTCCTGATGCGACCTCCGACGCCGCATGCCGTCACGCCGCTCGGTTGTCAGTTGTCGGCGTCGCTCCGTTGTCCCGACTCAGCATGTATACAACTTTTTTAGCTTTTAGGGGCATTCCAGACATTTCATAATTCAAACCAACAGCAGCAACCATTAAAAACACTTCTGCCAAACATCAAATCTCTGTTTCCCGCACCTGCTATTCACAGCTGCTCTTTAATAGTCCACCAGCTACATCTGCTTTTCAACAGCAGCAGCCCAAACAAACAGACCCTACGACACGAAATGGATTTCCGGTTGGCCACAGTTCTAGTTTAGTGAGGTATATCTACATCTATATATTTTTTTAGCTGCTGACCTCCGCATTCTAATAATATGCAATGCAGGGCACACAACATATTAAATTACATATACAGGTCGATCACCGCTTCTAACGAACTTAAATTTGCTTCCAGACAGCAAAGGGGCAAAGGAAGCAGGATTTGCAGAACCTCCAAAATCGGACTTGGCTTGTGTGCCGACGGTTCTGGCTTGTGTGCCGACGGGTCTTGGCCGTCGGAAAACGTGAGCTTTTCCTGTAGTGATAAAGGTGAAAACAAGGGAGAGGTGAAGGCCAAGGCTGCCGAAAAGAAGACCACCTCAGAACATCGGACTTTACTCCCAGGAAGCAGGATTGCAGAACCACCAAAATCGCTGTATTTGTTTTCTTTATGTTTACTTGCGGTGCAATTTTGAATTCTGAGAAGTCCTTCTCGCAAGCCTATCAAAGGATCTGGCCAGCAGAGGCTCAAACTCCTTGCCGCGAAAAAGAAAAGAAAAAACGAAACAGTGTGTGTGATCGTGTGTCGTAAAGCATTGAGCTTCTCAATCATTGCCCACGCCCTGGTCTTGTGGGCTACGGCCAGCTTGATTTCTACCACCAAATAGGTGGGCGGATGCAGGCCAGGCTAAGCCTGCTCACAGTGGGGAGTAAAATAGAGTAATAAGTCCATATTACTAGCGTATGTTACCAGAAACTCACATGTGCACCCGGGTGCACATGCTCCCTTTTTTTTGATTTTTTTTGAAAATTCAAAACTTGTCGAAAAATTTCGAAAAAAATCATGCACGTACCTGAGCATGTCACACACCATCGTGTTAAATTTGGCGACGAAACGACATCGCGGCCACCCTGTGCAAAAATGACAAATCTCAGATTTGTCAGATTTGTCATTTTTGCCAAATTTGACACGATGGTGCGTGACATGCTCAGGTACGTGCATGATTTTTTCGGAATTTTTCGACATGTTTTGAATTTTCACATTTTTTTCGAAAAACCGGGAGCATGTGCTCCTGGGTGCACATCGTCCGTGTGCCATATGTTACTAACTTCATAGTGGGGAGTAATCAAACTATAGACTTATCTTGTCTTGATACGTGTGATGTTACAGTAACTAGCTAAGTTACCACAAGCAATCTCGCCTCATTAACTACATGTCACATAAGCAAATTTGTCTTGAAATGTGCGATGTTACTACCTAAATTACTCCCACTGTGACTAGCCTAAGTATAGAGATGCAAAGTGGGTCATTATTAGGATTGCTCAAAAAAAAATTAGGACACCATTCTTTTCACCCTCAAATTCACAAAACCGGATTAATAACCCAGAGTGGTTTTTGTCACATAAAAAGTTGTTTTGTCCCCCTCCTATACTGATTAGGTGTTAAGTGTTAGTGTGGGTTCCAATTCTCGGAAACTTGACCAACCTAGTTATTTTTTTCTATTTTTTTATGCTTCCATTTCCATTGTCTCGCCTTCACTGCCTCCCTTTGTGTTTTCCTACTATAAATAGTCATCTCCCCGGGTAACGAGCTCGTATTAATCTTTATTGGGTTCGATCTTAAATAAAAAAACATTAAGGGGAGAAGGAAGGATCTTTTTTTAAGTGAAGGGCGGTCCGGTAACCGGCCTTGGATTCTGATGGCGCCGCCGGCGCCACCGTCGCTGGGCTACTGGCGGGGCTTCTTTAGCGGTGTGGACCAGCATCTTTGAAGCCATCGCTGCCGCCATCCGGGTCGCCGCCGACTGGCTTGACGGCCTCCACGCGCACCCGCCTTCGTTGGGCCGCCGCCCAAGCTCCCCTAGGCGGCTGGCAGCGTTCGCAGCCTCTGTAGCTCCGATGGCGCCGCCGTCGCTCATCGCCATGACGACCCCGTCGCTGCGGAGGTCTTCCGCGTCAAGGCAGCCCTCTCCAGTAGCCAACAAAAGGTTCTCTCGCTATCCTACGCCTGTGCCAGACAATTGGCGTTTGTCTTACTACAAACTAGTGCTGATTGTATTGCTCTCGTGTTTTTGTCTTGCAGTAGGAGGACAAACTGCTTGAGCTGCTCCGGAGACTGGGATTGAATGGGAGAATTTAGAGTGAAGACGGAGATGGAGACCTACTGACAAGTGGGCCCACATATTTGCCTACTCAACAACGGGAAACAAAAATGATCCAACTCAACGCCTAATCAACACCACGAGGTGAACAAAACCGCTATTGATGTGACAAAAATCACTCTAGGGGGTTATAAACCCGGTTTTGTGAATTTGAGGGTGAAAATGATGCCAAATTGGAGTTCAGGGTTATATGTGTCAGTTGGGGTGGATTTGAGGGTGATTTATACTTTTTTCCTACTTAAATGCCACACGCCCTCATCTAGTCGACCTACACGACGCTCCTCGAGACCTCCCAAGATATCGGACACCATTAGCTCAGAAGGAAAAGATAGTGTCGTAGTTTTGAACTAACCATCCATAATAAGTGTCACAGTTTTGAACTGGGTTCGTTCAAAACTGTAACACTTGGTTTAGATCAGAGGGAGTACCATGATTTCCCACAAGAACACTGCCCACACATCCTCGTCATGAATCGATGGTAGAAGTTGGCAAATTAAGTTGACCGAACTCTTTCAAACAAAAGTTGATTCAAGCATGTCACTAGAAGCCATGTACGTAAGGGATACATCTTTTATCTGGTGTCCCAGTCCCAAACAAAATCTCTCACTGCACATAAAGACCTCTCAGTCTCTGAATACACTAAAGACTTCTTTCCCTTCTCTAGGGGAGAGAAAACAGAAGATGTCGCATTGTACAGATCAAACACTTGAGGGCGACAAGGGGTAATGCGGGTAGCCTTCAGTTCAGTTAAAACTAGCAACGGACGCCTACGCCTTCGCTTGTACAGCCTGCATCTTCTGTTGCAGCCTGATTATCTGCATAGCAGAAACACATCATCAAAAATAAAATATTTAAACAATCCCAGTATTAGACTTAACCAACTGGAGCGAATGGTTGCAAAATATAAGTGTGAATTGAACAAAACTCGTTGAACCGTTAAGCTGCAGACATCATTTGATCATACTGTGCAAAAGACTGCCTAGATTATAGTAGTCAAGCAAGGCCAAACTGTACTAGCCTATTAAATCCAGAAAGCAATAGATGTTTGCAATTTAGTTCTCATGTGGACACCAGAAACTTGTTTCTAGGTCCGTGGCAACCCGTGATGGAGATAACACACTACACACCATTTGGATGTCCAGTCCGACTCTGATAATGGCTTACATGTGAGCGGTACAGGGAACAACATATTAATTTTAGATGACAAACCACATAGGCAAAAGAAGAAGACGAAGCTTGTCTAGAGCTATGTGATGAGATGCCAAATATGATATATCAATGTTCACAGAGTATGTAGTGTAGAACAACAGCACAGAGGTGGCTCAACAAGAATGAATGCTATTTTTTGTCCTATCCAATAGACTGTCTAGATTATAGTAGTCAAGCAAAGCCAAATTGAACTAGCCCCTTAAATCCAGAAAGCAATAGGTGTTTGCAATTTAGTCATGTGAACACCAGAAACTTGTTTCTAGATCCATGGCACCCCATGATGGAGGTAATCCACTACATTATTTGGTTGTCCAGTCGAATTTGGTAATGGCTTACATGCGAGCGGCACAGGGAACACTGCACATATGAATTCCACATGACAAACCGCATAAGCAAAAGAAGAAAACAAAGCTTGTCTAGCAGCTATATGCTTGGATGCAATATACGATCTATCAATATCAGTTCATAGAGTATATAGTGTAACAACAGCACATAGGTGGCCAAACAAAAGTGAATGTTATGTGTTTGTTCCTTACTGCTGTAGGCAGAATCTAAAGCTGGTCCTATCAACAGTTGCAGCTATCAACAAGAATGATGGCTGGCAACACACCAAGATGCCGACAAATCTAGTCATTGTTTTTTAGTTTACCTCAGTGCCATGAAAAAGGGACCTACTTCACCAAACCACTCAAGAACTAAGTGTTTTTTGCTATGAGAGAATATTCTAATCTGGAGTGTCAAAGCTCAATACACTTAGGCCGCGATTGGAATGGCGTGTGGATTTCCCCTCCGTAAATAGTACCGGCCACTTAGCCTAACCGCTCCGTAATTTTAGGAGGACCTCGGGACGTCCGTATTTTGTCCCGATCATTTCCGTTAGAATACGACAATCCAATCGAGCCCTTATTAGTATACTAGAAGAGTTTGCTACAGCTAGGGTATGCATAAAAAACAAAAGCAAAATCGAACCCAGACCAGAGAAAACAATGTAGCAGTCTGATTCTGTTTTTGATTGTTAATTCAGTTTTTGGTGCTTAATTCTGGTCAATTCGGTAGTTGCACTCGATTAACTGGATTGACAGCCCATTCCCGCAGGTTCTAGGCCTGCTACCACCTGTAAGTTTGCTAGTCCCCTTGACTCAAAGCCCATTCATGTGTCTACAACACTCATAGCATCCAGAACCCCTATCCTCTCTTGACACTCAGAAGAGAAAAAGAATCGACATTCCAAAAAAAGAACAGCGGCAGCGAGCCATCCGTCCAAAACTCCAAATCTAAAGCTCGCGTTCAGGTGTTGTTCTCCACTCTGGAACGGTCTCCTTCTCCACTTTGTTCTCCTCCGCCCAGCATCGACCACTTCCTCCAACTAATCGCCTTACAAATTACAGCCATGGCCGCCCAAGGCTAGGCATAAACAGAAGTGCACCGACAAGTACCCTACGACCAGCTCCTCTTCAGTCATTCGGTCGGATGGCCAGATCCTCTCTACCTCCTTATATTGCACCCTTGCTCATCCTCCTTTCGGTCTTCAGTCATTCCGTCAGGGGTCCAGCTCCTGTCTACCTCCCTATATTCCACATCTGCACATCCTCCTTTCGGGTTGTCTTCAGTCTAACCGGGAACAGAACCAGAAACCAGCTAACCACAATGCCAGTTCCTACATATTTGAAAGTTAATGTCAGAGTTTTTAGGACCGGCCATGTATTTGTAGGTTGGTATGAGGCCAATGTCCCGATGGGTGAACACACGCAGACAAAAAGTGTGCGTCTGTGCTCTAGAGTGTGAGGAAGGCATATTTATAGTCGCAGGGGAGCTGCTCTGCCAGCCTCATAAACATGGCGTGACAAAGCTACAGGGCCTGGCCCCCTAGATAAGATGGGGGAGTCTGCTGACGCTACGCTTGTAGCTCCTCCTCGTAGTCTGATGCCGCCTATGTCGCGTCCTTGCCGCTATGGCCGTCGTGAGGGAGGAGCTTCTCCTACCCCGTCCTCTGCTGAGGTGAGCCGGAGGGACGTCGTCATGTCTTGTCATCCGAGCGTGACATCCCCAGAGAGAGAGGCGTTCATGCCTGGTCTTGTCACCCGCTCATGGGGCGAGCTTGCCCTGTACCGATGTCCTTGATTGCGGGGAAAACGAGGTGACCTGGGGCCAATCATACTTGTCCTGTCCGTAATGATGATCGTCCTTTAAGTGGAGCCGGGTCCCTTTTCTCTTAGCAACCCTCCCGACTAGACTAGTACCGGGTTGCCATGAACCTGACACTAGACCACTGAGTGTCTTGGCCCCTAAGTCGGAAGGGGGAGAGGCTTTCTTGAGAGCTGTACCCTCTGGGCGCGGAGTCCCCCCACCCTGGGATGTTGGTTACATCCTTATCATGCATAAATTTGTTAGATCCCCGGTATGCCGGATAACAAAAAGACAAGGCGCCGACCATACTTTTTAAGGAAAGGACTGAAGAGGGGAACGTGAAAGTTTTAGGGAGCTCCACCTGATTCTCCCCCTTTCCACATTGGGAGCGTAGATTGGTTCGAGACTCGGCTCTTGCCAGCCGGAAACAAAGGGGCGTGGACCATGGACTTGGGCATGTTACTAAACCGGGCGGCCAGCCCAGAGATGGGCGAAACGAATTGGCGGAGTTTTGATAAAGGAAAGTAGCTTTGCATACATCACCTTGGTTTAGTTCTTTTTCCTAGGTTATTCTTAGACTAGGAGGAGCGTTCAGCCCCCGAGTGCTAGACGCGTCGTACGAGGACCCGGCGTAAGGTTGTCGGGGCCCAGCCCGACTAGAGGGATAAACTGACTGAGTTACCGGGGGTGCCCGGCATGCGGGACGCCTGTTACACGAAGTTGTTCGGGCTTGCGTAGTTGAACCCGCCGAGGCCACCTCCTTACTAATCGTCCACGCTGGCGGCATCGTGATGCCTTGGCCATCCGTCTTCGAATCGTCCCCTCTTGAGTGTGGTGCCTTGTCCTCGTGACTGGCTCTGGCCACACGTCCGAGTCCGAATTGCACCTGGTCGTCCGGGTCAAAGGGGAGGTCAGGCTAGAGCCGATCCTCTCTACGGCCCCATTTGCACGAGCCCCCCGGGCAGCTGATGCCAGAGGCTCGTCGCCTTTGGGCAGAGCGGCGGCCCCCAGCTGCCGCGTAGAGAGCCGAGCTTGACGGTGATGATCGCTTTAGGGGCTCGATCGGCGTCGAGATGTCGGTGTGCCTCATGCCGGGTAGTATCATCGAGGCCTTTAGCCGCGCACCGGTGTTAGTTGTGTCGGAGGATGCCCCAAGCGTCTGGGTGGCTTGGGTCGTAGTAGCGCCCTGCGACTGCGACGTGCTTTGGATCCGCGTTCGTGCGCGGTCCAAGCCACCATCGGGTTGTTTCGGAGGGATGGCCCTCTTGGCTAGGGGCGAGGTTGCCTCATCCGCGTCCTCAAGTGGGGAGCCATCCTAGCGTGAGGGTTGGCCGCGAAGGTGGTTGTCTCGCGCCTTGTCTGATCATAGCCGACGCGTGGACTAGGGAGGGGACACCCATTGTCCGTCCGCCGTCAGGAGCTTTCCGTCTAGTGTCTCATGTGGCATGTAGTCGAGGAGGATTTCGTCTGTCATATTGAGCCGCCATCTGCCACCAAGGCCAGGTGGAGGCGCCACTTCGAGGAAGGAGCGCCTTAGTTTCCCTGCTACGCATCCCGGGATTGGCAGCATGAGGATTGCCCTGTGAAGGTGCTAAGGTGCGGGTAGACCTCGTCAGGGCACGAGGTGCTAAGGTGAGGGCAGGAGGGCCCTGCCCCGAGGGGGTTGCCACCGGCGAAGTGAATTTCCATATTACACTAAGAGAACCAGATGAATGGCCAAGACTATGAGAGCAATAGCTCAAACTGGCTAATTCTTCTCGCCGGGAAGGGCAAGCCCCATTCATTGGATTGCCTCTTACATCAATTTACTCGAATCTGCTAATTGCACCCCCAACAGTTGGCTCTTCTTTTTCAAATTTGAGGTGTTGCTCGCCACTCACAAGTTTTTTCCTAAATCCGCATCCTTCTTTTGTGCCTTAAAATCGTGATCCTAGACAGCTCTAGCAATAGCTCAAATTACTAACTTCTCCTCACGCGGGAAGGGAAAGCCAAGTTTAGGAACCAACGTACTCATAGTCTCCAACCGATCAAGGTGTAAATTGGGAAAAGGAATCCTATGACTCCCCAAACCAACATCCACAGTCACTCATCTCGCATTTTCTGGGCCATGCAATAGAAAGTGAATTTCCATATTACAGTAAGAAGAGAACTAGATTAATGGCCAGGAGTATGAGAGCAATAGCTCAAGTTGGCTAACTTCTCGCCGTGAAGGGCAAGCAAGTCTAAGAACCAAAATACTCATAATATCCAATAGATCAGGGTGCAAACTAGTAAAAGGAAACCTATGACTCCCACCCCCCCACCCCCAACCATAAGAAGTAGGGAGGTTCAGCTGGTTTAACAAAGCATTGTTTCTTTCTATTGGTTCACTTACTTTTAACAGTATTGAACAATTTTGCTTTGCTAGGCTTGCTTTTGCATTAAAAGTTAGTAAAATCGTTATTGTGATCATTATAAATTTAATAATTTATTCCCTGGGGAGCACACTGGATAGCCTGCTACCGAAACATTCTATACGAAGATCCAAACTGGAACTGCCACCGGATATAATGATAAATCACAGACAACAGTTTGATAAGCATCATATTTGAAGGACTACCAATCCAGTTTCACCCTAAAATGCAGAAATTCAGTTCTGCCATGACTGCCAAATAATCTGAGCTAACTGGATTAACAAAAACAACAGACAAGGACAAGGGCACAAGGTTGCATGAGCTCAGAATGCATAAATACAAGTACTACCAAGTTTCCCCGCAAAAAAAAGTACTATCGAGTTTCACATACCATTTGGTTCTACTTCATTCTCATGCACTAAAGCATCTCTTAAGTCTTAACCAGTAATAATGATGTTGTGATCATTCTAATTCTGTACCCTGATACTCCACTGTTCCTTCTCCATCCAGTTCCCCCTTTTATTATCTTGCCTCGTTAACATTTTTTAATTTACATCAGTGTCACAGTATCCAATTCAATTTATCTTTCCTACTTGTAAAGCTTCGAGTTGGTGGTCGTTTCACTCTTTTCCATCCTTTCCCGTCTCAGCTAACAAGTGCAGCCATGCAAATCCAGAGGCCAACTTACAAAGAAACTTAAGTGGGAGCAACTGTTGGATATTTTCTTAAGAATTTATGAGCAATTGTAAATTTGAGTCCCCCACTCAACTCTTCTTGGGTCTGCCCATGCCCGAATCCTTCTACTTCCTGTGTCTCCAACCATCCTATCTTGAAAGCAGGCCTTGCAATCCTAGCCTATCAAGGTTAGTCCGGCCTATATACCTTTTTTTTTTTTTGGTTCCGTAGCATAGCATAGGTGTCTTGCTAGTCGATTCAAAGTTCAAACTGATGCACTATAAACGCCTAGTTCAGAAAGTGCAGCTCACATTCATAGCATTGCACAGTCAATTCAAGGACATGGTAGCTACTTTGTTCATAAGTCACAGCGATGGCATACCATATGATCCACCAAACAATAACCACTGATCCCGCACCTCAAACAAGTTTTTCACATACCAACAATGAATCTAGATAAGTTCTGCATATCATCTTATGGTTGTCCCTATGTGGTCAAGCAACTCAAACAAAATCCATATGAAAACAAGAACATACCGATTCCTTCTTGCTGTTCTGCTTCTCCTCCAAGTCCTTAAGCGCCCGATCCATTCGCTTCCTGCGTATCAAGTAATTCCACAGAATATCAGGACAACTGAAACCGATGAAATCACAACCCAGAGCAGGTCAAAGCCACTCACAGCTCGGCCGAGATGTACTCGATTCGCTTCTTCACGTTGGCCTTCCCCTCGGCTAGGTCCTGCTTTACTAGCACTGGCCCAATCAGCTTGTACACGTTTGCCCCATCATTCAGCAGCTCCAGCTCCTACGAACAAACCTCAAAACAGATCAAATCATACACTCGCACCAGATCAATAATCCAAGCGGGGAGAAAGTGAGGGTGCGTGCGTGCCTTGAGGACGAGCTCGTTCTCGCCGACCTGGATGGTGAACTGCTTGCGGACCTCGTGGTTCTTGGAGATGTCTGCGAGGGGAGCAGAAGAGTTAGGGTTAGGGTTGCGAGGCGGGAGGGATGGGTCCTCTCGAGGGGTTTGCGGGCGGGGGGGAGCGCACGTGCCTTTCTGGATCTTGCTGAGGGCGTTGGCCTGGGACTCGAGGTCGCGCTGCATCTCGCGTACGGCAGCCGGTGCCAGTGCCGAGGAGGACGCCATGACCTGCTGCCGCTGCTTCCACCTCCGCCGCCGCCTCTCGTCGCCGGCTTCGGGCGTGGGAGTGTGAATGTGGAGGCGGCGTCGTCTTCTCTTTTTGGTTTGGGCTTTCCGCAACCTCGGCCTTGAGCGATCTTTTATTTTGAGAGTCGCTATGGGCTGGGAGCTCTTATGCTACGCTCGTAGCGTCAAAAGTTCAGAGTTTTTTTTTTTGACAGAACCTCCTATCTAAAAAAAGAATTTTGTTTCTTAGTCTACCATCTAAAAAAACCTTCGCAGACCTTCGTCCAACAGACCCTTCGCCCGTCATCCCGCCGTGCATTTTGCACTTTCATCCCTCAGAAAATGGAACACTAACCCGCAGTCCACCACCCCCACCCCGGACCCCGCACCCTCTCTCTCCTCACACGCAGACGGACGAAAATGGGGTGTGAGGCCAGGCCTCCGAGCGCCGCCACGGCGCCCCAGCCTGAGTCTCCTCCGCCAGGGCTCACCTCTCGCACCTCATTCGCTCGCTCCCGTGCGTCCCATGAGTACCACATCAGCCGCCGCCTAGGGTTGGCCGCCGCCGCCACCTAGGGTTGGGGCACCGCCGCCGCCACCTAGGGTTGGGGCGCCGCCGCCTCATCTTTCCCCACCGCAGCATCCATCCTGCCGTCCGCCTTGAGTTCCCTGCCGCCAGCCCACCACCCGCCTTGGTTTCTTTCCATCATACGGAGCCACAAGTCCCTAGGGTTCCGGCCTGGGGCATGGCTGCCGGTTCGAGGGCGCCATTGACGCTCCCGGTGCCCACCTCATCCGCTCTGCTCCCCAATGCACCACTACTGCCGCCTTTCACCACTTCTGGCGCGTCCCACCGCACGCTCCAGCTGCTATTCCTCAGGCAGGAACGGCGACGCGGACATCGGCCAGGAATCCCTCGACCGCGGGCCACACCACCTGGTGCATGCGTCGGTGCTGGTCTGCTGCCCTGCTCGTCGAGCACAAGGTGCTGGCCTTCTACAGCAAGTATGTGTATCGCTTCGAGGGATACCAGGGAGGCCGGGCGGCAAGCTCTAGCAATGGCAGGAGCAGGATGACGGGCGGCAGTTGTTCGAGCTGCACCATATCTTTCCCTGGACCATCTTTGACTCTTGTGATGATCGTCCAGATACCAACAAACGAGTGGATGTGGATTTCCTTGGCAAGAGCATGACATCGAACCAGATACCACTAGCCTGAATGCTTTTCTAGCTCTTATTTCCATCCAGCGTAATCATGATTGATGTACACATGAAAATACCAGTGATGTACATCCTAAATCCAGTTGAATTTGTAAGGGCGTGTTTGGTATGTCGCGAGCACCCTAACCAGTCCCTCGCGCTGCAAAAAACGGCAGTTTGGTTTCTTGGCCCAGCCCACGTGCCTGCATCTGCACGAAACTTAAAACACGCTGGGCCAGGCTGAGGAGGAACGGTCGAATCGGCCGTTCACAGAGCCACCCCGCGTGCGCACTGTTTCGTGCAACCCGTGGCCGAGCGCGTACGAGCTTTTGTGCTTCAATCTTCTCTCTCCTCCTCATAAACTCCTCTACTAAGCATGCCTTGGATCTACACATATGTAAGGCGATTCGAAAAATGTTGAACATCAACTATGTGCGCGTCGACGAGGGGGTTTCATTCCCGTGCTCGGTTTTGGGTTTCGTCGAACGTAGCTTCCGATTTTCGAAGTTCCCTTTTGAACGTTTTTTGACGAATTTTATCAATTTCTTTGTACTCGGTCGACCATTTGAGAAACCCTTTGACGTGTGGCTAGATCTCAACATTCCGCACAACTTTCATGTTGTAAGTTTTTTATTTGGACCACCGTATTTGAGTAGATCTTGCGTATTGTGGGTATATACGCATTTGCAGCAAGTTTGAGTGTATTGTCTTCAACCGCATGGGCTTTTAGTGGGCAACCAAACTCTAGGTGCACGAAATGTTGCACCCAGCCGAACGGGCCTGGCCAGAACATTGTTGGCAGCCAAACGGGCTGCATAACATGGCTCAGGTCTCATCTCTTCAGGACCAGGCTGAGTTGGGTCATGGATGCAAAATGCCCAAAAAGCATGCGAGCATCCAAACAGGCCCTAAGTGGTTCTATCACATATGTGGAACAAGGAGCTCGTTCTTGGCTTATTCTGAATGCAACTATCAGTTCTTTTGCAGCCGATGAATAATTTTCTTGGACTTCAATTTGCATGAAAAGCTTCACTGATTCCATTCATGGCAGTCATATATCTTCTAGCTTTGTAACGCTACTAGGGGAATGAGCGCGGGAATGCCGCGCGTGTGAAATTGAATTTGTTATGTAATTAGGGGTGATTAAAGTTGTATTTTGTAAGAATGTTCGTGGCTTTCGAATATGGAAATAAGCATTATTGAAATGGAATTTGAGGTTTTTAATATTGTGTAAGAATGTTTGTGGTTTTGGAATATGGAAATAAGCATTATTTGAATCAACAAATTGAGGATTTGATTTTGTTTTTGTTGGTAAGTATAGTTTTATTTTGGCTATAATTTTCTTATTTCCTAGTATAATCAAAAGAAAATTTACTGTTGTTAGTGCTAAATTATTTTTTGAAAAAAATAGTCGAATTATTTATCGTATATATATACAGCACAATTGTTTTGCAAGTTTTTTTTTTGAATTGTAGAATGTTTTTTGTGTGGAAAGCTTGGTAGTTTGCAAATTTTGGAAAATTTTGACATATTGTTTGTATAATTTTTTGAATTGTAGTATTGTCGATTTGATTTTTTAATTGTTATTTACAATTGTTATTTTGAATAGTAGTTTTCAATATGTAGTTTTAAACTTTTTTTGTAGTTGTTCATATATTGTTTGTATTATTTCGGAGTGTAGTTTGGAAGATTTTTTTTTTGAATTTGAACACTTTTTTTTTGAGCTGTAGTATTTATTTATAATTGTTATTTTGAATTGTAGTTTTCAATATATAGCTTGAAACACCTTTTTTTTAGTTGTTTTTGTATTGTTTGCATTATTTCGAAGTGTAGTTTGAAAGATATGTGGATAGTAGGATAGTAAGATAGGATTGTTGAATTATGTTTGCAAACTTACAAAAAAACTATTTTTTGTGTGTATTTTGTATGTATGTTCCTGCATTATTGTAATTAATATTTTGAAAGTTTTTTATTATGGTGATTTTTTTAATGTACTAATGAGGCCTTATGTAATATTTGCAATTTTCAATATTTTTTTTTGGAAGGGTCTCAAAGTTTCTGCAATGCTGATTTTGATTTGCTAAAATTTTGTAAAAATTGTTTTGAACTGATTCAACAAATTTGAGTTTTCGAATATGCTTGTAATGTGGCATTTTTTTTGTGATCATTTTGGTAGTTTGGAGAATTTCGT
Source organism: Poa pratensis (assembly GCA_947311845.1). NCBI lineage: Eukaryota > Viridiplantae > Streptophyta > Magnoliopsida > Poales > Poaceae > Poa > Poa pratensis. Next base: position 6,764,148 of record CAMZMU010000095.1, read on the forward strand.
TTCAGTTGTTTTGAAAAGATTTGGAAGTTTTGAATAATAGGGAAAATGGTAAAAAAAAAGTTGATGTACTAATGAGGCCTTATGTAATATTTGCAATTTTCAATATTTTTTTTTGGAAGGGTCTCAAAGTTTCTGCAATGCTGATTTTGGTTTTGGTAGTTTGGAGAATTTTGTTTCAGTTGTTTTGAAGTTGTATTTGAAAATATTTGGAAGTTTTGAATAATAGGGAAAATGGTAAAAAAAAAAAAAGCTGAGGCGCCCGCTGGGCCGAGCCAGCCGCAGAGAAAGCAGCCCAGCCCAGCTAGGAGCCCAGCTCTCCGCAGCGTTTTTTTTTTTCCGTCGGACAGCTGACAGGTGGGGCCGCGCTGACGGTGGGGTGTGACGTCAGCGGGCGGCGGGGGCGCAGCGGACGGCGGCGCTGTGGACGTCGCGCTCGCGCACAGCGCACGCGCGCGAGGCCGTGACCGCGCGGATCTGCTGCGGCGCGTCGGGGCGAGGCGAACGGGCGGCGTGGGCGACCATTTGGTCGCCGGAGTGGCCGCCGGCGAGCGCGGAAACGGCGGCGGGAACCGCAGCACGGCCGCGGCGATTCCGGCCCGCATCGGACGTCCCGGGACGCGTATTTTGACGAGGAGGAGGAGAAAGCGACGGCGGAGGTCGCCATGGCCTTCGATTCGTCCAGGGAGGCAAGGTGCGCCGCGGCGGGACGTCGGCGGCGACGGCGACCTCGGCGCCGTTCGCGGAGAGAAGATGAGGGGAATTTCTGCGGGCAGGTTTACGTAAAAGTTCGTGTCTTTTGTTACAATTACAAACAGGTCCCTCGCTGTGTAATAATTTGGATCACGGGTTGCTATGCGGAAGTCTCGGGTTCTTTTTTGTAAGTTTCTCTGCGCCAAAAACCGTGCGGCGCGACGTGTCGTTGTATGATTGGAAGAAATCCAACTGCTACAGTAGTACTGTAGCAGCGCGATTTTTAAAGCGCATCCAGACCGTTCGCGAGCTCGATCGGACGGTTGCTGTAATTGGGGCGACGTGGAGGCCGGTTTGGAGGCTGAATCCAACCAACTTTTATATACTAGGGAATGTTGTAGTATGGGTTTCCTTGACCGCTCTCAGCTGAGTGCTAATTGCTAAGCTATTATCTCGAGCTAAGTATAGGTACCTCTTGCTAATTAATGCCATTTTTTAGTTTTTTCTAATTGTTTTCCAACTCACAAGAGCATATATCTTTCCCCAAATACACTTTTTCTCCATTCATGCAGTCATGGAAGATGAAGCTCAATCGAACATTCCCGGCCAGCCTGGTAAGATGCTCGATCTCGCGATTGTTATTAATGCTACATCTCGCTGGTTGAGATGTCAAACATTGTGATATCATCGGCAGCACCTTAATTCGGTTGTTGTGCTTGGGCTGTACTACAGCCCTATCAAATTGTGAGTTCTGATACTTGATTCGTGGAGCTCATACACCAATGAATATGTAATGTTTCGTGTTAACCATGACATGTAATGCTCATCATTTCTTGACTGGTAGAGGACCTCCATGGCCGTGGTCTTCTTATATGAAGCCGGATCTTTAAAATAATTGGAAATCTGAAGTCGTTTATAAAAGTTAGCAATCTGAACCTTTTGATCTTTTGTAAGAGAACTGAATAAAAACTACAGTATGAGCTCCTTTTTTTGAGCTAATAACAGGTTTCTGAAGGTAGCAGTCTCCTTTTGCTGCGCTTATATCAGATATGTGAATGAAGAAGTCTCTAGAATGAATTTTGAAGCAGTGTTAGTGTTGTTGTCTGTGAATCAATATTTTGTGGAATTTGAGGTTTCATGTGTCATTTGTGGAGTACAACATGATTTTAGAATTCATCTTTCATGTATGTAAAACGACATTGTACTGTTTGTGTTGTGATAACAATGACAACACCTAACGAGTGAGGGCCGGGTCGTTGTTGTGGCAGCAGCTCAGCTCCAAATCCCTCTACAAAATCAAGTAATCCTACATGTCTTTTTGTTCAGTTATTTATTTCCCCGTTTGGGCGCGTGACTTATACTCTGTTGATGTAGGTTTGAGAGGCGCAAGATTCAGATGGTGGAGGAGATGTGGCACGTGGTGTACGCGACAGAGGGGTGGCTGGTGGGCGGTGGCGTGCCGGATGCGGTTGACGGAGCTGAAGCAGTCCATGTGTGCCAAGGGTGATAGGTTGAACGCCGCCGCGCAAGAGTTGGACAACCTCAAGAGGGTCAGGTCGGTTTTGGTAGAAATTGTATTCCAGTTCATTGCATTTTAATGTAATAATATGACATGGATATCTGTTCTTGGCTCCTCATGCTCTGATGTTGAAATGCTATGCATATAGGTTATTTGAGATGGACAAAGGAAAGAGTTGGATGCCTTCTGATCATCAACTCCACGGTTGAAAGGACAATGATGTCGCCTAGAGGGGGGTGAATAGGCGATTAAAACTTTTCCGGTTTAGGCTTGCTAATTGCGGAATAAAACTAGGTGTTTAAATTAACAAGCCAACAACCTAAATAAACTAGGCTCACCTATGTGCACCAACAACTTATGCTAAGCAAGACAAGCAACAAGGTGATAGCAATATAGAATACTTCAAGCACGAAGGCTATCACAATGTAAAGTGCATAAGTAAAAAGCTCGGGTATAGAAATAACCGAAGCACGCGGAGACGAGGATGTATTCCCGAGTTCCTCCTTGAAAGGGAGTACGTCTCGTTGGAGAGGTGTGAACCACAAAGGTCGATCTCAACCACAAAGGCTCACCCTATTCTCCGATGAACCGCACCACAAAGGTTTGGTTCACCTTCCACTATCGGTATTCCTTCGAGGCGGAATCCGGAGCCTTTCAACAACAATCCGGGCACAACCCACAATGGGATTGGGGGCTCCCGAACGGCTCTCAACAACAATTCGAGGCACAACCCACAATGGATTGGGGGCTCCCGAACGGCTTCAAGTGACCACACAAGGGTCCAACCACCACAAAGGCGTCTAGGGTCCAAGGACCCAAGAGTAACAAGTTCACACGCTTTCAACTTCCACGAATCCTCGTGGAGAGCACACCGATGCACCAAATGCAAAAGGCAAGAGCACAAGTGCTCAAATCCTTCACTCTCAAATTCCAACAAAGCAACAAATGCTTATGGGGGAATAAGAGAGGAAGAACAAAGAGGAGAACCACACAAGAACTCCAAGAACTAGATCCACTAGGTTCCCCTCACTTAGAGGAGATATTGATTGGTGGAAATGTAGATCTAGGTCTTCTCCTTCAATCCTCCAAAGATCAAAGAGTTTGGGTGGAGGGATTGGGAGATATCAAAGAAATGAGCTTGCAACAATGGAGGAGAGAGAAATCTGGGCGAGCTCCTTGGCTGGAGGTAGGTGGAGGGGTATTTATACCCCTCCAGAAATTCTAGCCGTTGCCTTCAAATCCGCACAGTTTTCACTTAGGCCGGAAGTTCCGGTTGGGCCGGAACTTCCGTTGAGGCCGGAACTTCCGTCCAAGAACTTCCGGACCCCCAGAAAAGCGACTAAAAAACGGTCTGCACTCGGCCGGAACTTTGGCCGGAAATTTGGCCGGAACTTCCGGGGCCGGAATTTCCGGCCAAAACCGGAACTTCCGCCCCCAGAAAACTGCAAAACACGAACGAAAACGCAATATCTTGATCATCCGGACTCCGTTTTCGATGTTCTCGGGCTCGTTGGAATCGCAACGAAGAGCTTTACAAGATCATGCAGAGAAACATCATAGTCCAACAATGGAAGATAAAACCAAATGGAGAAAGGTAAAACCTCTCTAAAAAGGAATAATCGGCAAACCTCCAAAACCGAAAACGCAACAAGTTTTCCATACGAAATTCGTTTTCGGTGAACTTGGGTTTGTCGTGAAGATCACAACAAGCACCAAAACCCAACAAGGAGAAAACCAAGTAAGAACCAAGAAAGATGAAATGCCAAGTATGCAAAGGTTTGAGCTCTCCACAAAGATGCGATCAAGTTACTCACTTGAGAGCCCCTCTTGATAGTACGCCGTCTATCCTAAAACCCGGTCTCCCACTAACAACATGAGACCGGTAAAATAGAAAACCTATCAAGATCATACCTTTGCCTTGCGCATTCCACTTGAGCTCGATGATGACGATCTTGACTCTCTCAAGTTGGAACACCTTTCTTGATTGTGCTTGCTAGCACATGCTTGATGAAGACTTCTCCAAATGCTCCCCCATACTCCATTATGGGAGAGCCTCGCAAAGCTCCGTCTTCATGTCTCCTTTGAAAGCTTCAATCAAATGATATCTTCGAGATGGATCATATTGAGCTTGCACTTCATCTTCTTCTCTTGATATGTATGATGGCTTGGGGTTAAACATGATTGTTCACTCAATCTTCTTTTCCAAGCCATACTTGCAATAAGCTCAACTCTACACATGACCATTCTTCATATAAACCCTTGAATAGACCTTGGTCATCATGTCATCTTCTAGAGTCCAACACATGAACTCCAAACATTTCCTATGGACAAGATCTACAAGTATATCTCAATGCAAACATTAGTCCATAAGGATTGTCATTAATTACCAAAACCACGCATGGGGCAACACATGCACTTTCAATCTCCCCCATTTTGGTAATTGATGACAATCCCTTTTACGAGGGTTTATATAATGAATTAAGCAACCAAGCAACACAAAGAGCAAGGATGCAAGAGCAAGAAAGGCAAATGCTTGAGAACGAAACTAAAGCATAAAACCAACAACTCTTAAACCCTCTAAACTTCTCCCCCATTGGCAACGATTGCCGAAATGGGTGAAAAGTAAGAAGGCCAATATAATAAGAGCTCCCCCATAATGTGTGCATTTCTCATAATATGAGTGAAATCAAATGCACATATCCAATAACGAATAGTTGGAAAGGAGATCAAACTATATTGAGGATCCAAAGATTGCAAATGAAAATCAAATAGAAAGATACTTCAACGAAAGAAGCAAGCAATCAAAAGGATCCGAAAAATGTTCTAAATATCAAGAGGGAACTCCCCAAGGTACGTGCACAAATAGGATTTCTATTTCAATATAGTGTGCACAACATGGAATCCTCACTCCCTCCTAGATAAATTCGAACACAAGCCATGCAAGAGAATATAAATGAGAAGTGAGGCAAAACAACTTGCAACAAATACAATCATTTTGCAACATGAGCAAGGAGCGGCAAAAAAAATGGGTGTGAGATATAAAGACATTTTAGGAGACTAATACAAGGATGAGCAAAATCATCAACATAGTCTTTCAAAAAGTGTTGCACATAGTGCATATCATGTCTTTCACATACTCACACACCAACGGAGAAAACAAATAGCTCCACAAGCTTATTAAGATTCAAAAGCATAACACAAAAAAAAAGCTTGTGCCTTTTTAGAGACCACCAAAGAACAAAAGCAAAAGAGGTGGTCACTAAAGAATTGGAATATCAATTAAAGATGTAACTATTCTCATGTGTATAAGTTTCTAAGTAGACACGAATCACGAAGATATAAGTCCACAAATAAACATGTACACACAAATAGGTACAAAGGTAAGTCATGATATCCAAGAGGAAGTCATAAATACACCAATAAGATTTTGCTTAAAAGCATAGCACAAAGCTCAATTTTATCTTAAAGGGATATAGATGAACTTCCAACACATACTCATCATAGCATCAAAAACTATCCACAAAGGATAAAGGTGATAAACGGGATGCTCCGAGTAAGATAACAAGTATCACGAAAGCAAATGATTTTGAAAAACATCAAAGTTGCACATGAGAGACTTTAAGTAGAAAGTGCTAGATTGACATAAATGGGATCGATGAATCATGAAATGAATATATATTCCCTTATATGTAATCATCCCGGCTTACTCACATTTGCAATAAAGACGTTTTGCAAGAATCAAAAGAATTGCAACCAAAGAGATTCATGCCATGAAAAACCTACACAAGGTTGAGAGCTAGAAAAGTATGCATGAGGTAGATACTTGTTACCGAGATAGCATTGGTGATGTAGAAGATAGGAGCTCATGATCATCCAAGCTTGGCTCCAATAAGCACATGGTGACAACACCTTCCTTGTAGATGAGACAAGCTTCCAATGCATCTCCAATGTACCTAAAACAAATTCAAGTACAAAATGGTACCCAAACTCATTGGGTCCAAAGTAGTTAGAGCAACTACAATACATAGGACAAACTCCACATAAATATGTGCATATAGATATGAAATTGAATTTCATGCACATCTTAGTCATTTAGGATTTGATGGAGTTTATCCTATATATTGGATCAACGAAAGTAAGCATGCCAAAGATATACATATAATAAATATGCATGCACATGACTTTCAAGAACCAAAAGATATAATTTAGACAAAACACCAAGTAAACCAACAAAGCACACACAAGTGTGACAAGAAAACAAAGTGTCCAAATTATATCAAATACCCAAATCAACACATGAGTGAAGATACCACTTTGAAAAGATACCAATGAAATCAAGATACCAAATGATGAAAATATCATCAAGGAATAAACCAAACCCTCTACACTTTTCATGATGGCACAAGTACCAAGACGAAAAATGTTTGTCTTCCAAGGAGACACGTCATCGGGATCAAATATCAAATGAAGACAACTAATGTTCAAAAACTATAGGATTGCTCCCCCAAGATGTGTGCATTATTTAGATTTTGCATTTGAATACAAAATGCACACAAATGAGATCATCACTCTCCATAGTCATGTTCAAGAAGGCAAGAAATTGCAATACCAATTTAAAGAACGGTGTTTTACTCAAAGTAGGATAGCTTCCCAAGAATAGTGCATTATCAAGAAGTATGACTTTTGAATCAATGCACAAGAATTGGTTCATTGCTTTTCCCAACTCAAGAAAGCACAAAACAAATTTCAAGTAGAGCAATAAAGGATCCAAAGATACAAGGAAGACAAATGAGAGTTAGATCAAAACAAATCCTTGGCAATCAAATAAGGCAATTCAAAGCAAGAGCCAAAGTGAATATGATCAATATATTTACCACAATATGATTATCACTTGTCAAGACAAGTAATGTATGGAGATATTTCTCGGTGGTGGATTGCAAAGATATATTCAAGATCATATTCACAAAACATAAGCATATGGCAAAGGATAGGAATTAAAAGCCATGCTTAGATAGATAGATATTCTTGATAGCTTCAAAAATCACGCAAAGTGCAAAGCAACTCCAAGGAGTAGCTTGAAGCAATTGGTTTCCCAAAGAGATATATGAGAACATATTTAGGGAAAGCCATATCAAGAAATTCCATCACAAACAAGATCCAACGGAGAGAGGCAAAGCATTAAGCAAAAAGGAACTTGTTTGAGAAACATGCCACAAAGGAAAAGATAATGAGAATATCAATTCTAGGTGGCAATACCTCACATGTTCACATTTTCTAGGCTTGTAATATGCACATAGCTTATTACTCCCCCATAATGTGATAATCCATTTCTTTTAAAGCAAGAGGCAAACAAAACCAACTCGAGAAATTAATGGACATAATAGAATTTGAATTTCTCATGAGCATGACATACCACATAGAGAATAGATAAGATTGATATATCATCACTAAGTGGTATTCCTCATGTACACACATTTTTGGTTTGTGAAGTGCACGAAGCATATCACTCTCCAAAAATGGAATGGTCCATTAATCTCTCAAAAGAGAGCCAACAAGTAATATATCAAATAAAAGCAATAAGGCTCAACACAAGTAAATGGTGTGCAAACCAACATACACATACTTGATTTCTCAAGATAAGTAAGTAGAGAGCACAACACATACAAACACTAGCAAGGTACAAAACCAAACACATGCAAGGGTGCAAGCAACTTTCAATGTATATATGATTTAAATAAAAGTTACCGCAAGGAGGAAACATTGGATATGAGGTAGAACAATATAATCCAAATGACTTGCTTGAGAGAAATAATTGATGAAGATCCCTTAATTCTTCATGATGTAGCCAAGTCTCCAATGCCTCCAACAACACCTATTGATCAAGTTTTAGCTTGTTGGTCCCCAACCAAGTTGGGTCCTAAGAGGTTAGTCACAATAGGTTTGGCAACCCAAATGGTTCTTTTCTTGACACCACTTTGAGTCCCAACATATTTGGCAAACACATTGCCAACCTTATCCTTCCGAAGAGAATACACATCATCAATATAATGGGGTTGGATAAGGTACCATTTGTGCATGAAGAAGCAAGGTGACCCTTCTCACGGCATAGGTAGCAACATCGACTTCCTCCTCTCTTCTTGGTTGGAATCTTGACTTGAGGAGGAGTAGCTTGATTCTTGGGAAGAGGCGTTCTTCAACTTGAGGAACTTGAGGCTTCTTCCCTTGTTGCTTCTCACTAAGAGCCTTCTTCTTCAAAGGGCAAGATCTAACATGGTGCCCTTCAACTTTGCACTTGAAGCAAACAATCTTGGCCGAATCTTTAACTTGTTCTTGGCCCTTGTTCTTCTTGATAGACTTGGACTTGTTCTTGTTATTGGAGTTGAATCCAAGTCCACTCTTGTCATTGGGGCGTCTTTGAACACTCAACATATTGTCAAGTGTGGACTTCCCAACATGACGCTTTTCCAAGTCTTTCTTCAAAGAAGTGACTTGGGCCTTGAGCTCATTTAGTTCCTCTACATGGTTAGTATCAACAAAAACACTAGAGGAAGTAGAAGCTTCATTGTTAGAGCAACAAGGCAATGAAAGTAATTCATCACAAGATGTAGCAAATTGTGAGTGGATGAATCACTAGGACTAGCACATGACAATAAAGCATTTTAGAAGAAGTTGTGCCAATTTCCACATGAGGCTCACAAGATGTTACCTTTAACATAATAGCCTCATGAGCTAACTTTAGCCTAGCATGGGATGCTAGAAGATCATCATTAGAGCTAGAAAGCTTTTCATGACTTTCTTCCAATTTCCCATACTTGCTAGATAGCAACTCAAGTTGAGCCCTTAGCTCAACATTCTCCTTCAAAATAGATGCTTCACAAGAAGTGGAGTTAGTAGCACAAGCATCATTAATATTAGAAATAGAAGGAGACAATTTGGCAAGCTTATCATTCTTAGATAGTTGAGTTTGGAGTTGATCATGAGACTTGATAAGGAGAGAGTGTTCACTTTCTAAAGCCTTGTGAGCTTTGTCAAGTCTCTCTATGTCCTCACTTAGTCTAGCATTGCCAACACCAAATTCAACTTTTTCCTTTTTAAGCACTTTAATTTAGCAAGGGCATGATCTCTTTCCTTAATGATTTTAGCAATAATAAGATCATTAGACTCATCAAGAGATTCAAGTCTCTCTTCAAGAGAAGACCTAAGCTCTTCTTCTTCAAGAGAAGCTTTCAAGGAAGCTATAGTAATAGAGTCATCCCTCTCAATTTGACATTTCTCATCAAATTGACTTTCCAAATCCTCAATAAATCCCTACTATTAACATAAGCAATGATTTCACATAGAGGAGGGATAGCATTACTACCTTTGGGGAGAGCACCAAGTACCATCTCACCCATCTTGGTTAAGGATTCAAAATCAAAACCTTCTTCATGAGAATCCTCATCCACATCATCACAATTTGGATTTGAGGTGGGAGACACCTCGGAATCCTTAGCCATAAGGCAAACATGATTAATGATTGAAGAGGATGAAGCACCATTTAGGTCCATGTCTTGTTCCAACAAATGTTGGGATTCCTCTACATTGTTAGTCACACAAGTACTAGAGGATATGGAAGTATTGTTTTCATGGCAACAAGACATATGAAGCATATCATCATGAGATTTAGTTAAACAACTATTACATGATATGCAAGGACTATCAACTCTAGCATGTATGACATTTGGAGTGCTAGAAGAGTTTAAGTCCAAAGATAGAACATTGCAATGAGATAGAGAAGAAGTATAATCAATAGTAAGTTCACCATCACCAATGCAATTTCTATCACCACTCACCATATCATTACCTTGTGACAAATCACATGTTGGTGAAGTGGAAGTTGTGAACTCATCACGGCCGGAAGTGGAAGGAGAACAATCATCCTCAATAATTTTGGACACTTCATATATATCTTGAAGCTTGGTCCAAAGTCATGAGCGTTCCGAAAAGGCATGATTGACGCAAGAACTACATCGCTCAAAACACATATAAGACCATTAGAAACTAGAGTCTCGAGATGAGAGTTTTCCTCATCCTCTAAAGATAATTCTTGAGAATCCTTTGGAGGAGAAAAACCCACATCCACAATCCTCTTAATATAATTTGGACCCATGGCCCTAAAAAGATTAAGCATGCGAATTTTCCAAACATCATAATTTGTGCCATCGAATATGAAAGTGGGATCGTGCACTAATTCCCTAAACGACATCTTTTACTCTCTAGGCGGTAAAGCCCAAAAAGAGAGCCCAGGCTCTGATACCAATTGAAAGGACAATGATGTCGCCTAGAGGGGGGGTGAATAGGCGATTAAAACTTTTCCGGTTTAGGCTTGCTAATTGCGGAATAAAACTAGGTGTTTAAATTAACAAGCCAACAACCTAAATAAACTAGGCTCACCTATGTGCACCAACAACTTATGCTAAGCAAGACAAGCAACAAGGTGATAGCAATATAGAATACTTCAAGCACGAAGGCTATCACAATGTAAAGTGCATAAGTAAAAAGCTCGGGTATAGAAATAACCGAAGCACGCGGAGACGAGGATGTATTCCCGAGTTCCTCCTTGAAAGGGAGTACGTCTCGTTGGAGAGGTGTGAACCGACACAACGGTTCAACAACCACAAAGGTTTCACCCTCTTCTCCGATGAACCGCACCACAAAGGTTTGGTTCACCTTCCACTATCGGTATTCCTTCGAGGCGGAATCCGGAGCCTTTCAACAACAATCCGGGCACAACCCACAAAGGGATTGGGGGCTCCCGAACGGCTTCAACAACAATCGAGGCACAACCCACAATGGATTGGGGGCTCCCGAACGGCTTCAAGTGACCACACAAGGGTCCAACCACCACAAAGGCGTCTAGGGTCCAAGGACCCAAGAGTAACAAGTTCACACGCTTTCAACTTCCACGAATCCTCGTGGAGAGCACACCGATGCACCAAATGCAAAAGGCAAGAGCACAAGTGCTCAAATCCTTCACTCTCAAATTCCAACAAAGCAACAAATGCTTATGGGGGAATAAGAGAGGAAGAACAAAGAGGAGAACCACACAAGAACTCCAAGAACTAGATCCACTAGGTTCCCCTCACTTAGAGGAGATATTGATTGGTGGAAATGTAGATCTAGGTCTTCTCCTTCAATCCTCCAAAGATCAAAGAGTTTGGGTGGAGGGATTGGGAGATATCAAAGAAATGAGCTTGCAACAATGGAGGAGAGAGAAATCTGGGCGAGCTCCTTGGCTGGAGGTAGGTGGAGGGGTATTTATACCCCTCCAGAAATTCTAGCCGTTGCCTTCAAAACCACACAGTTTTCACTTAGGCCGGAACTTCCGGTTGGGCCGGAACTTCCGCCAAGAACTTCCGGACCCCCAGAAAAGCGACTAAAAAACGGTTCTGCACTCGGCCGGAACTTTGGCCGGAAATTTGGCCGGAACTTCCGGATGGCCGGAATTTCCGGCCAAACCGGAACTTCCGCCCCCTGAAAACTGCAAAACACGAACGAAAACGATATCTTGATCATCCGGACTCCGTTTTCGATGTTCTCGGGCTCGTTGGAATCGCAACGAAGAGCTTTACAAGATCATGCAGAGAAACATCATAGTCCAACAATGGAAGATAAAACCAAATGGAGAAAGGTAAAACCTCTCTAAAAAGGAATGATCGGCAAACCTCCAAAACCGAAAACGCAACAAGTTTTCCATACGAAATTCGTTTTCGGTGAACTTGGGCTTGTCGTGAAGATCACAACAAGCACCAAAACCCAACAAGGAGAAAACCAATAAGAACCAAGAAAGATGAAATGCCAAGTATGCAAAGGTTTGAGCTCTCCACAAAGATGCGATCAAGTTACTCACTTGAGAGCCCCTCTTGATAGTACGCCGTCTATCCTAAAACCCGGTCTCCCACTAACAACATGAGACCGGTAAAATAGAAAACCTATCAAGATCATACCTTTGCCTTGCGCATTCCACTTGAGCTCGATGATGACGATCTTGACTCTCTCAAGTTGGAACACCTTTCTTGATTGTGCTTGCTAGCACATGCTTGATGAAGACTTCTCCAAATGCTCCCCCATACTCCATTATGGGAGAGCCTCGCAAAGCTCCGTCTTCATGTCTCCTTTGAAAGCTTCAATCAAATGATATCTTCGAGATGGATCATATTGAGCTTGCACTTCATCTTCTTCTCTTGATATGTATGATGGCTTGGGGTTAAACATGATTGTTCACTCAATCTTCTTTTCCAAGCCATACTTGCAATAAGCTCAACTCTACACATGACCATTCTTCATATAAACCCTTGAATAGACCATTGGTCATCATGTCATCTTCTAGAGTCCAACACATGAACTCCAAACATTTCCTATGGACAAGATCTACAAGTATATCTCAATGCAAACATTAGTCCATAAGGATTGTCATTAATTACCAAAACCACGCATGGGGCAACACATGCACTTTCAACGGTAAACTTCTTCGAGGAAAGGGCAATGCATCGTTTCTCTTTGTGCAGTTTGTTTGTGGTTACTGCTTCAGGATTCAGACTTAATTGAACAGGGCTTACACCAAATCCATGCCATGTCGTCCATGTAGTTATGCAAATTTGCATTGTAGTGAAGCCTTGGACTTCGGTTACTATGTCTAAGGCATCTTTGTTGCCCTGGACTTTTGTTACCATCTGTGAAATGGAACCACAGCAAATTCGCCAAGGGTGAATGAATTAATTGTGGTTCAGTTTTCTCTCTTCGTTGGCGAATTTGCGAGCATGCCCACATTTTGAGTTCTCATCTTTTATTTCACCTAAAGCAGCTTTAGGTAAGAAATGTGCGGATATATTCATCTGATTCTTTGCCTAACTTGGAGCTAATTATTTTGCATGGATACAGAAATCTTGGTGCTTATCATAACTGGTACCTTCTTTTTGTCCACAAGGTTTGGAATCCCAATTATTGGATGATGCAACTTTGCAGAGCCAGCTTATCGGTGACAAAGTCTGCAAGCTTCCTACGATGCAACCATTGATAGAATCATGAGCGAGAACTTGTGAAAGAAAAATAGTTGCTGCACGCATTGTGTCATTTCAATATTTTTTTGTTTATTCTTTTTACATAGACCACTTTGTACTCAAGGTATTGTGTGTGAATAAAACATGGGTTGTCACCACACAAATTGCATCATTTAGTAGAGCACAACCAGATGGGAAGCTGGTTTCACCTTTCTCGGCATTGTAAGAACGGAAAATTCACCTTCGTGCATATTTCTGAAATACAAAACATTCAAATATTTTAACCCGTAGCAAAGCACGGGCATTTAGCTAGTGTCATTACAAATTGCTTCACGGATGCAATCCGGAGCAAGATTACGCCACACATTGCTAATCAAAGACTCACACTCCTTAGCTAGTAAATGAGCAGCGACATTGAGAACACGATAAACATGGCGAAACTCTCAAGAAGAAAAACCCCTGACAAGAGTTTGATATCCGCGATCACCGGTCCACACAAGGAGTGATCTGTATCTCAAGATCGGATGCGTTGTATTACTGATAGACAGAGCTTATGAGTTGTATTAAAAAATGGTTCACAAAAAAATATTCATGAATTTAAAAATGGTTCATGACAAAATATTCATAAATTTGAAAAGTTCATGAATTTAAAATGATACACGAAAAAATGTTCATGCATTTTCAAAAAATGAACATTTTTCAAAAATATGAAAATCTTTATTAATTTAAAAAGAGTAAAAAATGAAAAGAAAAAACAACTGAAAATATATTAAACGATCGAAACCAGAAAAACCAGTAAATCAAAAAAAGCCAAAACTTTCTAGAATCGTCCCAAAACCAAAAAAGTGAGTTGTAAGAAATTTGGACCGGCCCAATAGTCGTTCGGGTGTAGCGCTTTGTACACAGAGGGGGTACACGTTGGCTGGTCCAACCGACGCCTGGAGTTGCGCTATGGGCTGACAAAAGAAATCCCATTATTATGGGCTTCTGTAGTAAGTTGGACCATGACACGGTAGGTTCTATTTTGGCCCACACTCATTTCCTATTTGCAGTATTTTTTTAGGGACCGTACTTTTTAGGGATACTCATTTCCTAGTTTGTTGTAGCTGAAAGTTCTTTATTGCGAAACTCTCGGTGAGTTCTTTACTTTACGTACGCTGCTTGTCTGCACGACACATGGAGCTCTATAGTCTGGGCAGAATATTTGTGTGCAGTAGCACGTTTGCGGTGGCACGTAAAGAATTTGTCGTTGTAGTTATTTTTGAAGCACGATCCCTTCCCATGTAATCAGGAACTTATCCCTCCATTCTGGATATCCTCCCACTCTCGACGATTTGAATGGTGGCCGGTCCTGTGTTGCGATGTCGATGGCCTCTCTATGCAAAATTGTTTGGTTGCTTAAGTTTGTGATCATGTTGATCATTGCTTCCCTTGGTTTGTGCATTGTTTGGCTTTGTATGAGTGAACCCATCTTTGGCATGCCACAACTCACAAGAAATTCATTCTGCATCTTAATGAATATACATGCAACTCTCTCCATTGTCTGGAAAAAAAATCTCTCCATGGGATATTTACAGCAACACCCTCACGAGGGCTTATTGCGAGCAACGACACAACCCACAAGAAGTAACAGAGGTCGGTAGTACGGCAAGACTACTTAAAGGAGTAGAGGATATCGCGGCTGTTAAGGCTAGAGAACTAGTGGGTATGCACGAAACTTTTCTATGGGCTCCTGGAAAAGCATCGTCCGAAGTACTCCTTCCATTCCAAATTATAAAATACTTTGAATATTGTAACATGCACTATATACGGAATAATGAGAACGGACCCAGTAAAACACGTCTATATACATGTGAGCAGAAATAATCAAAACATCTTATAATTTAGAACAGAGAGAGTAGAAAAGAAGGAGAAGGTTAAAGGATGGCACACGTAGGATAAAGATGGACCGTTCATGCACTTTCATGGGAGCACATTCAGGGTAGTCACTCTCCGAATTAGATTGCGTCAAACTAGAAAAGCTGCACAACTTGCACGGTTCCTCTACCCATAATATGCCAAGAGATCAAGATGAGTGGAGAAGCTTGAGCAAGCTCTTTCTCTGGTATTCACAGCAAGAATGATTGGATCAGCAATCAAACACGGGATGACTAAAGGCAAGTCAAAAGGCACCTTCTCGCCTTTGCGCTCACCTCCATCACATTCTCATCAAATTCCCTCTTCAGATTCTCCGTCTTTTGGAAAATTCCAGCGATCATGGTTATAAACATCAAAGAATACATTGCCAGAATAGGATCTTGGGGGGAAACCCATATATGTGCACGCTTCCGCTACATTTGGTACTATTCGACTATTTGAGCGAGGACCACAGAATTTCAGAATCTTAAGTTTAACCATATGGGGGCATGCATATCATCTCCCTTTTCTCTCATTACTCAATATATTAAGGCGTTACACTTTTACGGCCTGAGAGGCCTCGAGCCACTGTAGATAGCTACAGTATTACTATTGTACACTGTAGCTATCTACAGTGCTTCAATCTACGCCTTCAAACGGCGAATGAACGGCCAGAATCCAGCCGCACGATTTTTGACGCGGCCACTTTGCAGATAACGACACACAAATCGAGAAATAGAACCCGCAGTCCATCTTTCCTCGATACGAAGGACCTATTTCAAAAAAAACACAGGGGCCTTCCTGCAAAAAAAACCACGCAGATCCCCTCCCCCTTCCTCTCTCTCGCGCCCAGCTCCGGCGTCGCCGCGGCCGCCGACGCGACGCGCGCTCGCCACGCTCCCTCCCGCTCGAATCCGACCACGCTCCGAGCTTCGCCGCCTCGCCCTCTCCCTCCTCGCCGGAAATTGCGTGCTGGGCCGCACGCGTCGCGCCGGATTTCTCTCCGCCGTGGTCGCCGCCCTCCGCCGCGTCTCCACGCCGCCAGCCACAGCTCCGGCGACGCAAACGGAGCGGCGCCGCCGCCGCCTGCGGGCGCCCCGCATCGACGCGCTTCGGCCGCGCGCACGCGAGCATCCCGGGCGCGCGAGCGTGCCGCGCCGCCGTGCGCTCTCCTCGCGTGGCGCCGTGCCCGCCATGTCCACTGTGGACGTCAGCCTGACGTCACAGTGGACCCCACCTGGCAGTTTCTTTTCTGCAAAAAAAAATGACGAAATTCCACAAAAAACCACCGGAAAAAACATAAGAAATATATCAAAATACTAGGAAAAAATAATAATTATTTATTGACACAAAAAACAAACATGTTTGAATGAGTCAAACTAGCCGATATTTGGATATTCCAAATTGAAATACACTTCCATTTAATAATTGCAAAAAAAAAAATGTTAAAATTCAAGAATTCCATCTGAAATGTACCAAGATTAACATAAAAAAAACTTTGTAACTACTGCATTTCACACATAGTTAATGAATTTTGATTTCATTTGAGTTGCACAAAACAGACACTGCATTTACAAAATAAATGTTTGATTAGATCAATATTTCAAAAAAAATCAAATTCAGAACAATGTAAACAATGTACCAAAACATTCAAACAAACAAAAAACTTTGTAACTACTGCATTTCACACATAGTTACTGAATTTTGATTTCATTTGAATTGCACAAAATAGCCACTGCATTTAAAAAATAAATGCTTGATTACATCACTATTTCGAGAAAATGCAGATTCACTTCCTCTTATTATAGCTTCATTTTACTTGAATTTAAGAAATGCTCAAAAAATGTACTTCCTCCAACTATGCAGTTAAATTAAATATTTAACACAAAACGTAGACATATCACACCAATCCAGCTTAATCATACAAATTTAGCTAACATAATAGCAAATAATAAAACTTAAATCTCCCTGACCTATGAGCCCATTTTGCACACCCAGATTCCAAAAAAAAAAAATTGCACAACCAATAGTTTACAAACTAACCATCAGAAAAAAAGAAAATGAAATGCCCACAAAAAATATAAGCTACCTACTTGCGACAACATACAAACATTTTTCAACATTTCAACTTGCCAAATATTTCGATAAAACCTAAATGCATTCCCCCTAGATAAATGGATTTGAATTTACAAAATACTTATATAGCCTAATTCTCCTTATTATGTACATTATTTCCTAAAAACATACTTGAATATTTAATAAATTTTCTAAAAAATTAGAAATACTCCAGACGACAAACTATGATAATTTTAACATTTTTAAACACAACGTCCCCGATGGAGTTTACTAAGTGATGGAATATAAGCTCTGCTTTTGTTTAATTTCCACAAATATTTTTTAATGAACTACAAAAGATAAAAGAAATATGAAATATTTTAATTACTGTTTAAACAAAAGAAAAAGAGAAAAAGGAAGTGTTATTTAAGCAATGTTCCAATTCCTTAAACAAATGATTATGAAGTCATTTTTTTACAATACTCGAAACATTTTACATCTCTCCTAATAATGGAACCATTTATCTAAAAACCATAAGTAATGTTCCAATTTGTAATAATGAAGTCTTTCGTCTAAAAAAAACATATTTTCACTAATATTTGAAGCATTGTTTCAGCAAACTAAACAGATAAGAGAAATGTGAAATGTGAGGTATAACAATAACTTCAAATCTATCCGTCAGAAAAAAAAACATAAACACATAAAATAAACGGAATTACAACTCTTCACACCACGGTATATATTTACAAATATACAACGATAAACACTGACTGTTCACAGCATACGATCAAAATTCAAAATTGAAAGTCCCAACATTTAGATTGCCTCTCATATCTGAGCATTCAAAAAACGTAAACCAAATTAAAATATAAATACCTTCCTAATTTAAACAGTTCTGGAACTCGAACATATTTTAGATGTAAACCTTTCCCGAATATCAGTACACTCAGATCTATAAAAAAAATTTAATGTGGATATTCCTTACACCACGATATTCACAGATATGCCAAAAAAAAATCAACATGACTACAATATCTGAGCATTTAATAAATGTAAAAAATAATTCAAATATGAATAGCTCCCCAATTTGGTTCTTCTAAAATATTTCAACTCATATATTTTGTTTTCAATCCAAGCAATTTAAATCTAAACAGTTTTTTTCCAGTACAAACATTTTTTTCAATCCAAACCGGCATCAAAACTTGATATCGAGGGCGCGGCGTGCGCCGCGCCAAATTCCCCTAGTCTCTTTTTACGAAATGCGGCTGGTGATAGCTCCACAGGTGGCTTCTCGTTCTCGGCCTCACATACTTGTGGGAGCTTTTGTAGAAAGAAAATATATGGGCGCACGCGCATCAGGGTGATTTTGTCCAGTACAAGTCTCCAAAATATCCTGTGTACATGTATAAATTGTTGGATGAAACACACCATGGAGACCTTGGTCCAAAAAGATATATAAAGAAACGAATTTGTGTAAGCTTGAAATTCTGTTTCTACCATAATACATAGATTGTCTTTCTTGCATAGTAGATGATTTTTTTAAAGTAATTTACAGGTCAAAAGAAACGATTATTATTCTATTAAAATAGCATTTGAATTCTTCAAAGCAATCGTGTTGGCGTGCGCCTAGGCACACTAATTCTGCTCTCAGCCACATGCATGGTCTCTTTTCCGGGGTAGCTCATGGAAAGGCTAATTGCTTCTCGGACCTGCATCCACCCGAGGATAATATGCTTCTGTCCGTTTCTCCGTTTTAGGAGAATCTTGGTGTGCCCCCACATAAACCGACTCTTGGCGCCGACGAGAGAGTTCCCTTTGGTGGAGTGTCCACGATCTGAAGTTGGAGTAAGATGGCTCGTTGACGCCAACTGCAGGCGCGCGGTGCAGTTCAGTTCTTGGGGTGAGAACTAGCTAAAGCTAAGAGCTGGTCAATGTAATTAAGCAAATGGCGATTGATCATCATCACAATCATTGACCCGTATGCCTTTGTAGATATGCCGAGTAGGCGCCATTGTTTCTTGCCCAACTTCTGCTGCTGCTGCTTTTTTGAGTTCAACACGGAGACTCCACCTTACATGCTCCGTGGACGGCCAGCCAGCGTGATCCCCCATTATGTTCAGATTATACGGCTGTATTATTCCGCTTTCAGCCATCGATCGAATCCTAATCAAGATGAGACGACGATGGAGCCACCATATGGCCGGTAGCCTAGCGAGCCCCACGTACCACACCGGGTCGTTCTCGTGGGCGCATCCGCACTCCCCCACCCCCAAACCCTGGGTCTGGACGCAAGAACTCGATCCGGCTGGTTTTAGAGTGATGGGAACATCAGCAAACAGTAGCTCACTGACAACTCCATCCTACTGCACACAAGGATTGAGCCTCATCTCCAACGTGGGACCCAAACCTCGATCTCCGAATTATCACTTGGCATGTCCCACATATGCATGTATTCTACAAGGCTGAGTGAGATGGTAACCTGTGTTCAAATGCCAAGATCAGGCTCTTCTGCCCTACTGTCTTCACACAGAAGCTCTCATATGGGTTTATGCGCTGGATGAACCTGGAAACATCTTCGAATATTGCTTTCTTTTTTTCTGTTCATAGGATAAGCATAAACCGTTGTTAGATAACCATCTACAAAAATGCCTAGCAAATACTCGCATAAAAGAGAGGGAAACTTGGCGTATCATATCATATACCCCAAATCCCTGTCCATAATGACTGGCAAAAATTCTTTTACTAACTACCACACCTTCAGCACGGGAAACTTGGCGTATCATATCATATACCCCAAATCCCTGTCCATAATGACTGACAAAGATTCTTTTACTAACTACCACACCTTCAGCACCACCTCCTCGATCGAATCATTTCGTTTTCTGCGGCGCTATCGCCTTTCACGAATTCCTCTTCATCTATTTGACAAAGCTGCACTCCGATTGGGACCTATCCAGCATGGATCGGCCATACCTCAGTTACCGCCACCGATGATGTGCACATTCTGAACATCCAACATGTTATTTTCACCAAGACGAGTAAAAGATCCACATATCGACAAAAACGCAAGACATTCACCCCCCAGAGAAACATTGAGTTACGTGGAATCGTAATCATGTCGCCAGTGTTCCACAAATATCTGCTTGACCAAATTTACGGAGCTTTTCTCAAAAAAAAAATTATGATAGCTGATGAACCATGAAAAGGAAGAAAAATATAAAACAGCAACTGTGATACAATTAGCCCTCTGTAAACTAACAAATGAATAGTACACATGCAGAATAGAGAGCATGACAACAACTCGAGCTTTCAAATAGAATCATGATACCAAAAAAGGAACATAAATAGTTTGACTTTATGGGCAAACAGATGATTCCAAACTGTTGATATTGCAACAGGAGTGCTCAATAAGATCATATAAGCTAGATAACAACAAGGAATATAATTAGATAAAACCACACAAAAAATACAGAATCCAACAAGTAAGAGCTCAATGAAAATGACTAGTCAGAAGGGAACCGATTCACTGATTATTTATTGCTATAAACACTGACTATGGTCCACGGTAAATTAAACCTCAAACTTTATCATTCAGCAACAGTAAAACAGTCAATAAATAATGTGATTAATAAACAGAGTGGATTTGAACTATACTCAAACCTTTTTCAGGCATTGCAATCAGGATGACTCATATATGAATGATACTGCCCATGTGAGACCATTATCCATGATGTTTATTTAAGAATAATGGTAGCATCACTTCCATCGGCTCATCATGGGGACGAACTCCGTAAAGTCCGTATACAAGTCTCCGTTCTCCAACAAGAAGAAGCCATATACATCATACATAGTTGAAAGATGCAACGGAAAAGGGGCGATACACACATGCATGCACATGCGTGCAAGGACCGCCACTTCATCACTCCCCACTCTCACATGGTCACCTGTGATAATGCAGGGGCATTTCAGAAAAAGCAAGAGATTAGGAACACAAGAGGACATAAGAAAGGGCTGCAGCATTGGATGGGAGAATGCTTGAATTGCCCTGAAAACCAACTAGCTTATGATACCAAAATTAATGAAGTCATTTTGTGCCCAAGTTTATAGCACACAATATCGTGTGCAAACAAACTAAACAAGCTAGTTGGAATTCTCAAAACTTAAAATTATCTATCCATTTATTCTGGGCTAAATTTATTAGTTTGAACTACCATATATAGTTATATTTCAGTGTGCTATTCTAATTTCTAATTTTAATTAATCATCTCCAAGACACTGTTGAGTAAGTCCTTGCAAACTGTAGCAGAGATTATTGATACTGAATTCATTCTTTAGGATGAGTTAACGGTTTACGCTAAAAAAATGAGTTAATGGGACAGATTCAGAGAAGGCATTAAGCATGGAGATTATAGGAGATGCAAAGTAATCAACCAGTTCTGTGTTTAAAAACAGTTAACATCTTCACAAGGAAAAAATCGGGGAAAACAGGGATGGAGGTAGTGTTGACGACTTTGACATCCCAGGTAGAGGCTGGGTCAATAGCCACATGAAATAGAATTGTATCCATTTCAATGTATGGAGAGCATAACAGAGAGAGACCTGTATGGTTTAGCCATTCTCCAGGCCCACAGAAACTAATAAGCAACTGCATGTCTATTTCCTCATCTCGTTCAAAGGAACACGTGCAGCTGCCTAATGATTGACAAGTAGCAAATCTTAATAAATAATGAGATCCTGACTATACTTTTAATAATGACTAGTTTAGTTCTAGATAACTTCTATTCGAGAAAAAGAAAGTTCTAGATAACTTAAGAAACCTTTTGTTTCGATAAATCTTCAGAACTTTTTTGTTTCTGGAAAGCGTTAAGAGTTAACATAAGTTTGAACAGCATAAGATATGCAAAAATAAAGTTTCAAGAAAGAACTAAAATTAATTTGGACAGCACAACTGAAATGAAATCCATCAAGAAGAATCGACAAATACTTAAACATAAGCTGAGTCATTAAAAAAATCAGAAATGATCAATCTTACAGAACAAGATGCAGTATATATCGCCAGTCATAGATCAGCACCATACCGTATCACCAAAGTTGGCACCACTTGCTGTCTTACTGATGCCAGACAAAATGTTCTGTATGTAGCAGCTAGATTAATCTGTATGATTTGTGATGGTGTGAGCCTTTTTCAAGATTAGTGAATCAGCAAATTCATTAGAAAAATAAAACCAGACACTAATTAGTCAGTTAGCACATCGACAAGAACACCAATAAGTGTACGGAGAAGTAGATTTTTCTCCTTTGTTTGGAATCTACATATGGGGCCCATCAGAAGGCAAGAGATATGAGTTGGGTACGTCTAAGGAATGGCTGATTCAGCACGATTGCAAAAGAAGACAGAACTTCAAATAAGATTGTATACAACTTAACTTTTGCCAGAAATCACAATAATGGAGACCCACTCTGTTCAGTCCTCATTGGTCCCAAGAAAAAGGGCAGTCCAATCAGTGCACCAGCTAAATCTTGATGGCAGTAAATGGTAGGCATCAGAACACGGAGGCTTATATTAGACTTGACAAGATATCCTGGACAACTTATTAACCTTTCATCTGTACTAATGAGACCGAGGGACTGGATCCTTCACATGTCACCAAGACAAAAATTTGATCCACCTACCAAGAGAATATACCCAAAGATGATAAGTCCACCAGAAATTACTTCCAGATATGACATCCAATGTTCCAGCTATGCTGTTCACATTTGCACAAACATGTGGAATGCACTGTACAACTAGGCTACCACAACACTGCTCACCGATGACGTGCATACTTAGTTATACTTTGACTTGGATACCACGATTGCTACGTATTTGAGAAGATGGGAGGATAGTTATTGATAAATTCATTGTGAGTCACAACCACTTCAACATATGGACTGGATGTAAACACTATGGCAAAATAACGCACACCACAGAATGTTCATGGCTGAAGTGATAGTACCATTCTATAGAAGGGACCTGCTGTGAACCAGAGCAAATGGTTCAGAAAGGCATGCTGGTGCTTGCACAGTAGTAGGCATGGCAAAAAAAGATTAGCTAGCAAATTAATTCAGTAATTTTACTTAGTTGATTTACCAAAAGAAGCACAAGGCTTCAAGGAGAACGTGTGATACACCTTATTGACTGCGTGGCCAACAGATTACTGCAGCCCATAGAAAACATGCGTGCCCTGCTGTTTTCCGCATAAGGTACAAAAAAAATAGCAGCTTCTTCTTTGTTTCCGAGATTCTCACACTTTGACCCGCCCTATCTCTGCATGTTTCTCAGCTGCAGCATATATATAGGTTCCAGCCTCCACACCTTCTGCATATAGAGTTGAGAGGCAAAGAACAGCAAAATCAAGCATGACTCAAGCTCATTCGAAATCTTACTTCCACCAATTTTGGGATGGACTTCAAATCAATGGGGGTAGTGACAGCTTCTCCATCGAGCTGCTTCCATCTCTTGGTGCAACTATAAACCACTCAAATAAGTTGAAGAAGTTCGTCATATCGCCCTATGATCCCCGCTACAGGTGAGGTTCCTGCTGCACTGTCTGTACCTTCCGTCTTGTAAGAACAAGAAAAGAGCAGCAGCTGACATGATTTCCTCTGCTTTTTCTGTGCATCTCAGATTCTGGGAGCTCTTCCTTATAGTCCTAGTTATTTACTCCGCCTGGATTTGCCCGTTTGAACTAGCATTCTTGAGGGACATGCCCTCTAAGCTTTTGCTAGTTGAGAACATTGTCAATAGCTTCTTTGCCATTGATATTGTTTTGACATTCTTTGTAGCTTATGTCGACAGAAAAACACATCTTCTTGTGGACGATCGGAAGAGAATTGCAGTGAGGTTCGTACCTGGTTCATAATTTCTTTCATCTTAATAACCTCACATTTGGAACTGGGAAGGCCCAACTGATCTGTCCTCACATTAACAAAATATGATCCTCCACAGATACCTATCGACTTGGTTCATCTTTGATGTATGTTCAACAGCTCCATTTCAACCGATTATCCTCCTATTTACACACAAGAGAAATGCCCTTTCATTTACGATACTCAATATGCTTAGGTTGTGGCGTCTAAACCGAGTCAGCACACTGTTTGCCAGGTTCAAATCTTCTCCAGATTCTTCATATTTGAACGATGAATGATAAAAGACACAATTTGATCATCTTTTTTTAACCAGGTTGGAGAAGGATATCCGGTTCAACTATTTTTGGACTAGATGCTCAAAGCTAATTTCTGTAAGTCTGTCAGAAATATTAGACTTTAACTCCTCTTCAAAAGTTTCAACTATGCAGTCTTTTCCAGAGAACAAAAATTTGTTGATTCTTTATGTGTATAAAAATATGTTATGATCATATGCAGGTCACCCTCTTTGCGGTGCATTGTGCGGGATGCTTCAACTATATGCTTGCTGACAGATACCCATACCCGGAGAATACATGGATTGGTGCTGTGATGCCTACATTCAGATCAGAGAGCGTATGGACTAGATATGTTACTGCACTTTACTGGTCCATTACAACACTGACAACAACAGGATATGGGGACCTACATGCTGAGAACCCAAGAGAGATGCTCTTTGATATTTTCTATATGCTCTTTAATCTGGCTTGACAGCTTATCTCATCGGCAATATGACCAACCTGGTTGTTCATGGCACCAGCCGCACCCAGAAATTTGTATGTTTCCCAACTTATCCGCAGAATATCTCATTGTCATGTGTCATTCTGTATCCATATTAAATTAAACATTCTGGGATATACGATAGCTATTCATATCCTTAATTACCCAGAGAAAAAAACTGTATCTGGGTCCCATACAACTAAATCAGTGGAATACTAGTATTGCATGGACGTCACTAGGTACCAAGTTATTGTATCCCTTAAGCACCAGTGGCGGAGCTAGACCGATCAGCGAGCCTGGGCAAATGCAATACACATCCATGGCAGCTAGCTTTTGCCCCATAAGCATCCTTGCTAAGCACCGTTTTTAAACTAATTTCCAATGGAGAGTTGCCGGATGAGCCCGGGCAGCCGCCCCGGGTCGCCGGGAGCTGGCTCCGCCCATGTTAAGCACTCAACAATTTTAGGTGACAAGAACACAACAAAACAACTTCTAATCAAGGTCTTATAAAAAGAAAAACTTAAGCAACTACAAGAAGCACAATCAATTACTTAAGCAAAATGGTTACCATCATTCTTGTTCCATACATATAGTTCTATATTGATATCTTTTAAATGATGCAGAGGGACTCAATCCATGTGGCTTCAGAGTTCGCAACACGAAATCAGCTACCTGTGACCATTAAGCAGCAAATGCTATCTCACTTCTGCCTACAGTTCAAGACAGAAGGCTATAACCAGCAAGCCATGATAAATGGTCTCCCAAAAGGAATCCGTTCAAGCATAGCATACAGCTTATTCTTCCCGACCATGCGACGGGCCTACCTCTTCCAGGGAGTGTCCAACAGTTTCATTGCAGAACTGGTACATAGTCACTCAATGTTTATCTAATTCCCCTACGAGAACTGGTAATATGTACTAACTGAATTTGTTGGACAACAGGTCATGGAAGTGCAGTCTGAGTATTTTCCACCAAAGGAAGATATCATACTGCAGAATGAAGGAGCAGCAGATGTGTACCTAATAGTTTCAGGAGCAGTGGTTAGTTAGTTATCTCTGACAATGTTACAAACCAAAGTTTGTGCAAGTTTATACCAGTAAGCTAATTACCACTTTTTGTGATCTTTTTCAGAATATGATAACAACGATAAATGGGAACGAACAGGTATATGTTTCTTCCAACTGCAGAAACTCCAGATATACCTATGATTTCTATCAATCATTTTCATATTTAAAATATTTGAATTCTTGAAAGCAGGTATATGTGAAAGTTTCAAATGGTGATATGTTTGGAGAGGTTGGTGCTCTGTGTAACATGCCCCAGCCGTTTACTTTCCGCACAGCTGAACTGTCACAATTTCTGAGAATAAACAGAAAGAGACTTACAGAGGCCATTCAAAACCACAAGGAGGACCATAACATTCTAATGAACAATCTGTTCCAGGTATAGCTTCAAACTGAAATACACACTCAAGCCATTTAACAGTTAAATTCGTCTAAGCAGAAGTTAACAACTTTTTATGCCAACATACAGAAATTGAAGCTAAAGGAAACTTTACCTGAAGTCAATCAACCAGACCGAAGATTCTTGAGCAAGTATGACCTATTTCATATTCCTCGAGAAGAACCTATGTTACCATGGTCACACCTCCATTACACTGAACAGAAAAGTATAGATTTTAGTAACAAGGTTTCAAATTTTGGAGATGGTACTGATTCAACGAAGTTACTTGGAGAAGCTTCACAGCAAGAAAACATCCATAATAAGTCAAGTTGCAAGAATAAGATATCAGATGGTATGATGGACAAAGAAGAGGATTTCAAAGAGGTTCACATAAGCTGTGAGACCAAAACAAGTGCTGAAGAGTTCTGCATTAAAATAAATTCCGAAGACAACAGTGCAGCAAGCAGCCGGCAAACAATACATACAACAATGGAGCCAGGTTCTCCAAACAGGACATCCGAAAACATAGCAAGGAGCAGATATCAAGATTATAGTTGCATAAATGCAGCCAATAAAAGAGTTACAATTCATACATACCCTCATAATGCAACAGGTTCTACAATACAGAATGGGAAGCTTATCAACCTGCCTGGTTCACTGGAGGAGCTTATCAAGATTGGCAGTAAGTGAAAAAATTTCTAGCTTTATGTTATGATATCTGTCCATGGAGTATGACTGTGTTTAGAAAAAGATCAGATATATACTGCAATTTATAGTAAATTAGATACCGCAACATGCATTTCCCTCATCAAATATTTCTTCACAATGCAGGACAGAAGTTTCCAGATTTCCATCCTACAAAAGTAATCAGTAGAGACTACGCAGAAATAGATGACATTAGTGTCATCCGAGATGGCGACCACATATTCTTTCTTCAGATGTAAATAAATATAGAATAAACAAGCCTAACCAGACGGCTCATATAGCTTCAAGTGCTCAAATCTATCAAAAGTAATGGATGCACATCACGGCTTTGGACTGAAGATATAGAGAGGAAGGACATTTCGCCATTCTTACAAATGAATTTGATCGTTACTAACATTAACATCATGTAAATGACTATCATTGCACAATAAACATGCAGCCTCGACAGATGCAATCATGCAAAAGTCATGAAAGCATGTGGGCAAAAGAATATCTCTCGGTTTCTTTTATAGAGGCTTGACTCAGAAATTGTTCATTCGTGTGTGTGTTTTTATTCAAGAAAAGTAAGAGTGTTACTAGTCTTCATGCATGGATTTGTTACTCATTTATCATCCAGAGACCCCCAATGGCGCATTATAAAGTTCACTGGCGAACAAATTACTTGGTTGCTAATGCTAGCCACAAATTAAAAGCACATCCCGCTAAATCACAGAACCTCACCATCACGGATGACATTGGCGGCCGATGGTACTCCCTTACCCTGTTACCGTGTTACGACTTACAGGCGGTGTTAATGGTGAAGTAAAACGAGCTTTTAGAAGGGGCAAATCGCAAAGTCGCTATATCGTGGTAGGTCGCCTCTCACGCACCTGGAATGGAACGCCGCGATTAAGCGGTTCGAGCTGAAGCCGCTGGCTCTGGGATTCATCGAGCGGGGAGGGGAGCGGAGCGGAGGAAGACGGCGACGAGGGTATCGGTTCGAAGGTTGGGGCAGCCGGGTCGGCGAGTACCATTGCCGGAACGAGGTGGAGCGGCAGGGTTGAAACCGCGGAAGAGCCGGCCGCGGTGCGGTGCGGTCGGGGCCGTCGGGGAAGACGGCAACGATGGGGGTCATGAAGAAAAAACCGGTCTAATTCATCCTAAGATTTTCATACCAGTTTTGAAGAATTTCGATCCTAGGTCATTTTTCCTATAGAATCCCTTTAAATCATACTAGGGTTGAGCCTACCAAATACCTATGAAATCCATTCCTATGTCATCAATTTTATGTCCTCAGTTTCATAGGACTAAACCAGATTTTATTTTTCCTTTGAGACATCCAATGCACTACCTCTCTACTCTCTCATAAATCCTCCAAATTTACTATATTTATTTCCTATGCACCTCTAAATACATTTGTTGCGGAATATTCGTGTTCCAATATCACGTAAGAATTCACCTCACATGACATTTCAATCCTACATTTTTCCTAATTACTACGTTTTTAAAATCATGCGATCTAAAGAAGCCCTAATTCTTGGCATGCTCTTGTTTTATTTGTCTCCGGAAAATAAACAGGCATTGGTTGGATAAGATATTTTTTTATCTTATCCATCTGATATAAATATACTTTTTAAGAGTCCAAAAGCCATATATTAAAATAAACTACTCCATCTATCCCAAAATAGAATATTTTCTGTAAAGCTAAAACAGCTTGCTAAAATTTTATATTATGGGATGGAGGCTGTAACATTTACGGGGCATCCCTCAAAAAAGAATGCACATAAGAAAAAATGATTCCTACGTGGGAGAACCACGTGGTATTTTGATAGAGGAGGGTGCAACAACACCGAAATTGCAAGCATGAGAACTTGAACTCGGGTGGGTGGGAAGACATCAGCCCCTCCCCACCACTAGGCCATGCCTTAGTCTGCGAATGCACATAAGTACTTGGAGAAAATTGACTTGCTGTCTACCTCCAACACTCGACGCCCCTGTGAGGGAATCTTCATGCTGCCTTAGGACCATCGAAAGGCGTTGGAACCAAGCAAAAGTTGTTGACATGAAATCCAGAAAGTCGCGGTCGGAGCCAAAAGACGCCAGATCTCACCCCGAAGAGGACAACAGAGAAGACGGTTGGACGAGCACTCTAGGTACCACGATCTAGTGAGACCTAACCTCACTAGTTCTGCGATGAAGCCGAAACTAACCAAACCTCACAGGTCAAAGAAGAAACCAATAGACGAAGACATGAACACCACCAGCAAAACATGAAGATAATACCAGATCCACTTCTCTAGAAAAGCAGTGAACATACGAGTACCCGCCCTCCTCTACGCCGCCAACTAAATTGCTGCTGAGGTGAACTAGGAGTCGGAGAAACCTTGTCCTTATTTCGTCCAACGCCGCCATCGAGGAACCAAACCTTGACCCCTAATAGATCTAGCTGCAACGTTGCAATACATATCCGGGGTCCTGACCCCTCCCCCAGCCAGAGCGCTCCTATCCTGCATATAGCCTCCATGTTGGAATTTGCTAGTATTTGCTAGTAGGCCTTAGGCCAGAACCCAACTAAAAATTCGGAAATTCTCATTGTCCCATTCATGGATGGAAAGAGGTGGGACTAAAGTATAATACCACATTTCTAGATGGGAAACAGTTGCACCACCTTGTAAGATGAGCTCTTCTACCACTGGTATGAGCATGAGAAGAGGAGAGGCTCATGTGCGCTCCTCCGCCGCTCGCCTCGCCACGCCTCAGCTCGATGTGTTTCGGGAATGAGCCGAGCCGAGAACATAGCTATGCATGTTGTCTATATTTCTACAGTCATTAGTTAATCATTAACGGCCGTGTTAATTAGTCAGTCGTTTCCTATTCTTTTGAATCGTGTGCTATTACCGACTCGGACGTGTGTTTCTCCCTAGGTCTTACCCTGACCCACAGTATATAAACAGGCAGAGGCAAACCCTAATTGTCTGCGCAACACATGAGACTTGCACGTTTTAGAATATTGAGAAGACCAAGTCTTTCTCATCCCGTCTTCCGGCATGAACCGCGAGATGGGACAGTAGGCCTTCGGAATCCCGCTTCTGGTAATCCTGTATAGGAGAGAGGAGATCAGGTTTTTGGGGAGCGCACTTGCGCGACTACTGGCAGCGACTTCTTCCCCAACGCCGACTTCTTCCCCGACATCAACAACCTCTACATCCACATCGCTGATGGTGCCAACGGTTCTGTTTCCGTTGTCCCGTAGGTGATTCTGTACTCGGGATCATGCTGCAGTTTATGTTTTTATCTGTTTGTCTACTGTTTTAGTAGATCACATGATTAGTTAATACTCGTTATTTCAGTCATGAATTATTTACTTTTTCTTGGATTAAATCAAATGTTAAATTGCTCATATATTCAACACTCCACGACTCCCCTTGTTACATGATGTCAATCATAGCCTGCAACACATAACTATTTTTTTACGGCGACGTCGGGACCGAGGCAAAATAGATAAGTCGTCTCTCGAGAAGTGTTGGAATCCGCCTCGCACATCCTTTTGCCAGATGGATTCATCACCATAGATGTCACCAACCCATCAGCAATGGGGGGAGCATCACCATCTTCATCCACAACACCACATCCATCTCCATAATCGACGTCCTCCATAAACAATCTTTGTATAATGAAGCCTTTACCTCATTATCGGTTTTTTTTGTCTTTGTTGTCGATTGATGTCAGATGATTAACTAGTGTGGAATTTTTTGCACATTGAAAACCATATGGTTATGCTCCTACTCTGCCTATGTTCATAGTTAATGAGTAGATTAGTATGTTTTACACCATCGAAAAACTCTTTTGATTTTTGTGTTGTAATGTTTTAACGGTAATATGCAAATGTCGACTTCATGTGACTCCACACGATTTATGAGTTTACAGGAGAGCACTATGTTGTGATGAATCGAGCAGGGAAGTCCGGAGTAGCAAGAATTGTTTTCCAAACTGTGTTTTTACCTTGAATGTTTCTAATATAAGATGGTTATTCCCTTGGACTCATAATCAAAAGTAAAATATCAAGCATGGGTATTAAGGTAATACTAAGCTTAGGCTCCATCCACACAAGGAACAAGCACGATTATACGTTGAAGGAAATAAGTATGGAATTCACTAACCCAAAAACCATCCGGCAGTCCTTGAGAACACCTCAGTCATATAACGGCAGCATTTAGCGGGTCCTAGAGTTAATATTGAGGATTGGACTATCCATATCTATCATTATTTACTTTTCTTGCAACTCTCGGACATGCACAAATATATATTACCCAATCACTTTTCCCTAGCAATCATAATATTTTTACATGCCAATTCCTTGTTGCTTCAAACTCAGACTTTCACTCTTACTTATTGGAAACACTACAAACGTCACTTGCACTTCCAGGTTTCGTGCATTTGGGATATCGCCATTGCCATCCTCGACAAGCTTAGATAAAAGCTCTGTCCCACCACTAGCCAACTCAAAGGCCCAACAACCAAAGTATCTCAAACAACAACACTAGCAAACGAGTCCCTAGAAAACCGAGATCTAAGATGGACAACGATGACGATACTTGAACCGCTATACAAGCTCTTACAAAGTGAACAATCCCTCTTTCGTCCGCCTCACCGCGGCCAACCAATACTACACGCTGCAGCCACAATCTAGGGATAATCCAACTCACTCGCATCAAGCTTGAGTAGACAAGAGACCACCACGCGATATCGGGGACCATCACCATATAGCAAGCCCTCCAACTGTGGCATCAACGAATACACTATTTTTATTGCTAGATCCCGAGAATCCAACCGAAGGCGCACTCGTGCCATGATTATAGTTGGACGTCCGCAAGCCACTATAGAGAGAGGGATAGTGTCGTGTCTCGGATGACACACCGGGAGTAAAGGATACCCCCTTTTAAGGTTCAGCACGGGGCACGAAGGAGGCTGAGAATCACCTCACCCGGGTGACGGACGTCGAATTCTTCAATCAAGCAGCCAAGCAATCAACATAGAGACACAGCGAGTTTTACACAGGTTCAGGCCGCCCGGAGGCTAAAAGCCCTACTCCTACATGTCTGGATTGAGGTGTTCATCATGGTGTAGCTTACAAGGGTGGGTACGAGTGTGAACCCGGCAGATTGTTGGCCAGAGGTAGACAAAGAGAAGATCCTGCCCTGAGGAGATCACCTCTCTCTCTACCCTCTAAACCCTACGCTAGTCTTGCTTGTGTTCTTCTCCCAATCTTGGTCCTCTTCCTCGGTGCCTTGGTCCTCATTTTATAGGCTAAGGGGATCCCACATGGTCACATGCGGAGCGTGGGGGTTTTAGGCGGGAAAACCCCCCGGTGGTCTTCTGGAGGCGACGTGGCCTTCTCTCGTCCAAGTATCCTCCGGTGGTTAGGTGAGGTCGTCCGCCTTTGGGAAAGCGGGTGGACAGGGCCTGACAGCCCCACCGACCACGCCCAGGGCGATGTCACTGGGGGCGCGTCCTTCATCTTGGCGCCCAAGTCTTCTACAAGCTTCCTGCATGTGTTGGCATGCTTATCCTCTTCGCTGTACAGAGGGGAACCCGAGAGCGAGCCTGGACTCCTGCCGGGCGCTCGGGCTCTCGGGTGCTCTGCCTTGTTCGCCGGGTTGCGGGTGACCCCGGAAGGCCTCCTAGTCCTTAGCCATAGTTTGTCGATGTAGAACTTGTCGGGTTTCCGTGGGGCAGATGGGCTGGCCCATCTGCCGGTCTTGACTCCTCGCCTTGTCCATCTTCTTGGTGGGCCCACAGCTGGTGGACTCACTTTGGCAGCACTAAGGGAACCCCGTGTTCCACTGTTGCGACAGTAGCCCCCGGACATAGTCCCGGCGGGTACCTTCTTCAGCTGCCGGGGCTATGACCAAATAATCGGTCAATGTGGGTCCCCAGCGTCTTGTCTTGGGTTGATCTGTTGCCGAGGCCGCGTTTGGGGAAAGTCAACGCGAGCCCCCATGTCTTCCTTGTCTTGGCGAACGTTGTGATCCGTCTGGGCTACAAACGTCTAACTTGAATCCAACGGGAGGAAGCGCTCAAAGCGGAACGTCTCCTTGATCCCCGCGTCAGTCCGAGTAATGGGTCCGCAACGTGACGCGTGGGATGCCTTATAAGCCACGACTCGGCGGTACTGTAGCCGTTATTCTCCCAAATCGCCAAAATCCCCAAATCGCCACACATCCAGCTTCCTCTCCTCCGCTTCGCCGAGCGCCGCCTTTCCTTCGATAGCCGCCGTGAACAGCCTCTGAATCCTACAATCCACCCTCCTGCTCATGGCGCCCAGGCAGGAGAGGAGTGGAGTGAGGAAAGTTAAGCAATCTGCAAAGGGTAAGGCGACGGCGGAACTTTCCCGCGCCGCCGCCCCTTCTCCGACGAGGGTGACGCAGGCCTTGTTCTCCCCGAGCGCGTATGCGACCGAAGGGATCATAGGTCGTATTCGCCTTGCGATAGCCTCGGACTTCCGCGGCGACGAAGCAGTGAAGATCCGTCCCGGAGAGGGCCTTCAGCAAGAAGGTGAAGTGGTGACCTTCAATGATTTCTCGGTGATGGACTTGCTTCCTCCTTTCTCGGCATTCTTTATCGCAGTCCTGGAGGCGTACGGGCTGCACATGCTCCATTTGCACCCGAACGCAGTATTGATCTTGGCCTCATTTGCCTATGCATGTGAGGTATTCGTCGGGGTGATGCCATCGGTGGCCTTGTTCCGCCACTACTTCATTCCCCGCCTAGGAAAATCGAGGTGGATTGCTGGTGGAGTTTCATTCCGCCTCCGAAGAGCGGCGGCGCACCAATATCCACTCGTGAGGCTTAACCCCAACTGTGGAGAGTGGAGGTACAACTGGCATTTTATCTCGGTGGAGGACTTTATCCCCCACCTCTTGATGCCAACCTTCCCTGCTGAGCGTCTGGCCAATTCCAACGAGACGAGCTCACAAGGTTGGGCCTTACTTCCTGCCATTGATCGGCTGACTGAACTTCGGAACCAAGGATTGACTGGCACCACGATTACGGGTGACTTCATAAGGCGAGGTATCGCCCCTCTGCAGCGTCGATCTTGGCCGTTGTGGGAACTCCGCCAGCAGACATGAATCTTTGTGAAGTGGGCGGATTGGTTGAAAATCATGCTCTTCCTAATCCCAGGGGTCCCGCACCATCTTCCATGCAATTTCCGTCCACTCTTCACAGGTTCAGGTGGTGAAGATGCCCAAGCCCCATGCCGGAGTGCAATGAGTATGGTGTCCTGGGCACTAAATTCCTGGACCCACTTCTAGTTCCCAGTCAAAAAGTTGCGCCGGACTGGGGTCCTCCGTGGCTATAGATCCATCTCACAGGGACATTTCCCCGGAGGAGCCTGGTCCTTCTGACGAAGAAGAACATGCTCCGATAGCGACTGCCGGGCGTACAGATTCCATGCCTCCCCAAGAGGTGGAGGAGGCTCCGGCGAGTGATGAGGGTGCTGCGGTGGAGCCACTCCCAGAGCAGCCAGCACACTCAAACTTGCAAGGGGAGCCAGAGTCAGAAGATGATTCTGAAGCACTTCCGCCTCCGCTCCTGGTCGATGACGATGATGAAGAGAGCATGTCGCTGCCAGATCTTTTCGGGGCATTGGCAGAGAAAAGGTGGAGCTTCTCCGGAGCCAAACGAACCTGAGGGTGAGTCCGAACTCCCCGTCAAAGTCAAATATTCTCACTTGAGGTCCTGATCATATGACATCACTTGCTTGCTTGCAGATCCCCTGAACCCGAAAGTCCCAGGAAGCGCCTTTGGGTAGAAGACGACGAAGAAGTGGGAGACAACGCGGAGAGCTCTGTGACCGGGGTGGAGGAGCCCCTGGCTCCTGACGAGGTCCTTACTGATGCCAGCCGGCCATTGAGCAATGCCCAGGAGTTGTTGACGATGGTGGTGTGGACGCCGCTCCCCCGGATCCACCAACATGCTTCTCCTGGTAGAGTCCCGGTGACTCCCTTGTCATCTTGCGCAGCTGGCGATGCAGGTCCTGAAGCGGCGGGACATTCTGGGGTAAGCTTGACAAAGAGCCCCCAGAATCCCACTCAGAGCGCAGGGCTGAAACCGGTCAGCCCGCACACAGGGTTGTAGTGCCGAAACCCTAGGGGCGCCCCTCCTAGAGCAGGGGGACGAGCCTCCGAGTTCACCAGGCCATTCTCCAATGCCGGGGAATTTCTTGCCTTTGCTCGAGCTGAGGTTGAGAAGCAGGAACATCCTTGTTCCAGTTACGAAGAGGACTTGCATGCTCGGGAGCAGAAACTGGCCGCTGACGAGGAACTGCTCAATGCCCGCGAGCTAATAGTGTCCCGACATGAGAAGGAGTTGCAACAACATCTTCGTGACCTTGAAGACTAGGAGCGGGTCCATCTTGAAGCTGTGGAACAGTTTCAATTGAAGGCACTCCAAGACGAAGATCGTATGGAGCAAGGGATGGATAACGCAGCGGGATGGACTCGCCGGGAGGTTGAGCTGGAGTACGCAGAGGTCCTTCGGGCTAGAGACGAGATCATCGCCGTGAAGGACAGGCAGCTCGCAAGGCTGTCGAGTGACCTTGACTTCGAGAGAGAGCACCGCAGGCAGGCGAAGCAGGACTTCTGGAGGGCATGCGACGAGAAACAAGTACTGAGCCAGCAGGTGGAATCTGGTGCCAACACCATTGCTGCTCAAAAAGCGGCCCTTGCTCGTGCCGAGGAAATCCAAAAGACTGCGCTTGCAGGTCACGCCGAGTTGGAGAGACAGGTCCAAAGCTTGAAGGAGGCGGTGGCGTTCAGGGACAAAGTCGCCGCTCGCATGAATGTGACCCGGAAGACTGAAGCTCAAGAGTTAGCTGATGGTCACGTGGCCATGGAAGCGTCCAAGTCGAAGGCCCAAATAGCCTGGGATCAGCATGAGAAGATGTCCAACCAACTCAAGGCTACGCAAACAGAACTGGCGGGAGCCAAAGAAGCGCATGAAGATGTGCAGAGGCGGTTCAGGCTCCATCGGTGGGAGGACAACCAACTTCTGCTTCAGATGTACACATGGTCTTCGAGGATCGTGAGAGAGTTCAGGAACATGGGGGTATCTTCCTCTCCCATCCTCAGGCCTGATCACTCAACCACCTTTGCCGGTTATCCCGCATTCTTGGAGCACGTGATCTCACCTCTTGGCGGCTTCAAGGAGAGCGCAAGCAGGGCTACTCGCCGGGCTGGAGAGCAGGCGGTCAAGCAAGTGACCACCCAGTTTGTCGCAACCCTTCACCAGCAACATCCATAGCTATCTCTGTTGTCCGAGCTAGATAAGCTGAGGCCTGAGACGTCGTCCCTACCAGGCATCACCCGCAAGGTGGACAAGATCTTAGAGCGCCTCTCCCGTGAGGACGACCCGTGAACCTGTTAAGTCCTGAAAAGGACAAAGTAGTACCAAGGACCGTGAACTGTGTCTTGCAATTATGTCGCTGAAAAGGCTTATGAACTTGTACTCTTGAATGTAAAAAACCTTTTCCCAGAATACATAAGTTTTATTGCATTTGTGGGGCTTAACGCTCTCGGGTAAGATTCCAGGGCGCAGAAACTAACCAGCCGTGAGCAAGCAGACGGATCTGGGATGCTGACACAGGGCGCCCCCCCCCCCCCCCCCCCCCCCAGAACCCATCATTTCTGACCGCACGGATCTCAGCCCACGATTCCACTAACAGAGGGAAACTGGCAGCATCATCGCGGAGGTGCTGCCCCAAGATAACACCCGCTTTCGTCTTAGCCAAAATGCATAAAACCGATGCAACTAGGAAAAAGCCCGTGCAAGCACGTTTATACTTAGCTTGCTGTTGGCACCTTTTGGCTATTTCGGCAATTATTTCGTTGCGCTGCCACCCGGGCGGGTCTTCTATGCCGTGTCTCAGATGTAATTCTGCCCTGTCCAGCAGTTCCTTACGGGGACAGGGCTCCATGCCGAGATAGCCGCTTGTCCAGCAGATCCTTACTGGGTCTGGTTCTTCATGCCAAGGTGATCGCATGTCCAGCAGATCCTTACTGGGACAGGTTCTTATGCTCCTTCCCGGGTCCCAATCCAGCAGGTCCTTACTGGGATTGGTTCCGAATGCTGCCCGCGGGTGTGACTAGCTTTCCCATGTCCAGCAGATCCTTACTGGGACAGGGATTTTCACTCCATCTTGGAAGATGATCCGGCGTGCCCA
This sequence comes from Poa pratensis, assembly GCA_947311845.1. NCBI lineage: Eukaryota > Viridiplantae > Streptophyta > Magnoliopsida > Poales > Poaceae > Poa > Poa pratensis. Next base: position 6,801,361 of record CAMZMU010000095.1, read on the forward strand.
TCCAGCAGGTCCTTACTAGGATGGGCTCTCCTTAGTCGCCCCGGGTTGAACCTTATTCCCAGTCCAGCAGGTCCTTACTGAGACTGGTTTGGGTTACTTCCACCGGGTAACTCGTTCCTGCCTTTACTGGGACATGAATTTTCAGCTTCTTGAGGTGTGAAGCCTCAGTTAGATTATTGTTTGATGTCGACTTGCTGGCGTTAGAACAACGCTTGGTCCGGAGACCCGTGTGTTGCTTATCCGTGAGACCGGAGGTCATCCATTTATTGATCCAGTACTTCTGAGCAGATCCGCTCGGCCCCGGGCGTATTGTTATGATATGACCTAGGAGATCATGTTCTCCCCCAATGGGGTTTTCACAAATGAAGGCTTGATCCCAACGGGTAGCAGTTAAGCTTCGGTTGTCTCGCACTTGTTGCAGCATATGTGATGAATGGGATTCCTCAAGATCCTCCGTTTGAGTGGAGGCATTGGATGTGTTCAAAGACTTCTCTTTGAGTGAAGAGGAATCGGGGTATGCTTCTAGTTTGTCATTGCGCCGGATTACAGCTGCTTTGGTCTTTTTCGGCTTTTTGTTGAGGCGGCAATCTCTGCTGATGTGCCCTGGCTCGCCGCAAGTATAGCATTCTCCATTTTTCTGACGTTTCTGGACCTCATTGAACTGACGGCAGTTTTCGATGTTGTGTTTGTCAGATCTGTGATACATGCACCATACCACGGGCTGGCCATCCTTGCCTACCGGGATCTTGATCTCCTGGGGCACGTAAACAATGGGATCTTCTTCAGGAGGTTCGTCCTCAGCGCCTTGGCATGGGTCTTCACCCTTTGGAAGCGGCTCTGCAGGTAGGACGTCGGAACAAAGTTCTTCCTTCACACCATGTGTCCATGGGGAAAGAGGAACATCAATGCTCGTAATGCCTTCCTGAGGTCTTCCCTCGATGGCCAACGGACTGACATACGCCGCAGGGGGCACGAACTGTATCCCAAAGGCTTTATCTTCGGTCACAGGTGTCGACGAAGATTCTTCCAAAACAAAACCGAGCCCTAGGTACCGTAGATATTCCATGGCTGCCTTGGCCTTTCTCTTCCGCGCCATCTAGCAGAGGCACTTGGCGTCGCTCTTGGCAAGGACGAGAAGCTTGAGGCAGATCTTGTAAAAGACGAAGAACTTGGGGAGATCTTGTCGAGGACGAAGAACTTGACCTAGATCTTGACGATGAACTTGAGGTTGATGAAGATGAATCCACCGCTTGCGCACCCTACCTGGCGCGCCAGATGTCGTGTCTCGGATGACAGACACCAGGAGTAAAGGATACCCCTTTTAAGGTTCGGCACGAGGCGCGAAGGAGGCTGAGAATCACCTCACCCGGGTGACGGACGTCGAGTTCTTCAATCAAGCAGCCAAGCAATCAACACATAGACGCAGCGAGTTTTACCCAGGTTTAGTCTGCCCGGAGGCTAAAAGCCCTACTCCTACATGTCTGGATTGAGGTGTTCATCATGGTGTAGCTTACAAGGGTAGGTACGGGTGTGAACCCGGCAGATTGTTGGCCAGAGGAAGACGAAGAGCATATCCTGCCCTGAGGAGATCACGTCTCTCTACCCTCTAAACCCTAGGCTAGTCTTGCTTGTGCTCTTCTCCCAATCAAACACCGACATAGAGCAACTTTTTTCTTCCAATAGGAGGATGAATATCCAACCTCTGTATCCATTGATGCATGCACCCAATTATATATTTTTGATTATTCAACAATTCTTAGCAAAACAATCTTCCATGCCAAAAAGGTGAAAACAAATCTGAGACCAACCAAAAGACTGGCCCCGTGACACTATCTCAACAAACTTACTAGGAAACCTAGCTATGACATCTGACCGGCGAAAAACACAGTACTCAACTGATGTAAAGCAATTAACGTGGGAAAACAAAGTAGACATTGAAATTACCACAATGGCATACAAAAAGAAAGAATATATATAGCAAATAAACACTCTTTCACCAATAAGGCAATAATGCGCATACAATGTCATTAGATAAATACTACAGTACTAGCAAGCAAATTATTATACACACACACGTGGCTAAAACCTCTTGCGAGCAACACACATATGGTTGTTTAGACAACACACTTATCAATTGCCTCTATCCGATGGGTAATCCGTAAAACATTAAAATCCATGAATCTTGAGCATTATTTCATCACCAAACGTGCAGATAAACCATTTCACAACATCATCTGTGTAAAGTAATACACTCAAATATCTAAACAATAACATGCACATACAACCATACTCGTAACAAATTCTACACATCTCCCGCGAGCAACATATTGCTTTTGAAGATCAATCATCTCTAACAACAGATTGCTCCATGATGGACCATACTCACAACATAACATACACATCTCTAGGTTCTAGCTCATTGTAGGACGGAGTTAGGGGTGGGCAGGCTGGGGCCATGGCTCCCCCCAATGCTGAATATTTTCCTGAAAACGCTCATGTATTATGTTGATTTGATCCCTTAATTTACCAAAACTTAGGTATATGGCCCCCTCCAAGCCATATAAGCATCGATAGCCCCCCACCCCCTTGTGCATTTTTTCTGGCTCCGTCCCTGCTCATCTAGGACACCTTTTTCACCGATAACATGCACATACAACCATGGAGATAGATAACTGACATGCGCAGTGTGCACACACGCAAACACAAAAGGTTATTGAGCCATAGACGGGAAGAACACTCTTTCGCATACGACCTGTCCAGATAATCCTTCCTACGTAGTGCCAACTGAGCAAAAGATCACAAAATCCACACATTGAGAACAATCTTTTCACCAAGGACATGATTGCACATAACACAACATCTCCTCACTCCGACACATCACTCTGATGTTGAGGCCAGGGTGTTCCCCACCAAGCAAAATATTAGAATTTTTCCAAACATTTCGAGCACTTGTTCTAAAAAGATAACTATACATTTCAACTAGCCTTGTAAATATATCAAACATAGAAAAAGATAACTATACACTTATTCTGTCAAAATGTAGGTCTTACATACTTGGTTCTCTTCCTCGGTGCCTTGGTCCTCCTTTTATAGGCTATAAGGGGACCCCACATGGTCACACGAGGAGCGTGGGGGTTTTAGGTGAGGCGACGTGGCCTTCTCTCGTCCAAGTATCCTCCGGTGGTTAGGTGAGGCCGTCCGCCTTTGGCAAAGCGGGTGGACAGGGCCTGACAGCCCCACCGACCACGCCCAGGGCGACGTCACTGGGGGCGCGTCCTTCATCTTGGCGCCCAAGTCTTCTACAAGCTTCCTGCATGCGCTGGCGTGCTTATCCTCTTCGACGTACAGAGAGGAACCCGAGAGCGAGCCTGGCCTCCTGCCGGGCGCTTGGGCTCTCGGGTGCTCTGCCTTGTTCGCCGGGTTGCAGGTGACCCCGGAAGGCCTCCTAGTCCTTAGCCATAGTTTGTCGATGTAGAACTTGTCGGGTTTTCGTGGGGCAGATGGGCTAGCCCATCTGTCGGTCTTGACTCCTCGCCTTGTCCATCTTCTTGGTGGGCCCATAGGTGGTGGACCCACTTTGGCAGCACTAGGGGAATCCCGTGTTCCACTATTGCGACAGATAGGGAGAAATAGAGAGTGCTCATCTTCCACATAATCAGGCCGCACCACCCATCCATGGCAGCATCTCCTGGCATAGCTCCATCAGGTCAAGATCCACCAAGTGCAACCGTCGGACCAGCTCCACCGTACACGACAATCAGACCCAACCGTTCGATCGCCTCGCTAACACACATGGTTACACCAACCACTGTACCATGAGCGGCACAAGGAGTGTAGCTCGCTAAACTATCGCTATAAGTCGTTCGGGCTTGCCCACCAGTCGAGGAGCGAGGTACATAAAAAGTCGCGCTCCGGGTTGAGGCGCCACCAAAGTGACCCCAATAGGAGCGAGATATGAACAACAAATGTTTTTTCTTTTCCTTTTCAAAACTTACATTTTTATTATTATGTTCCTTTTTCGGCATATTTACATTTATTATTTGTTTCTCATTCGAATTTGAGATTCTTTTTTTATTGACCAAATGTAAGGGCTTCTTTGGATCACATGATTGAAAAACGTAGTAACAAGGAAAAAACATGAATCTCACGGATTTAACTATGCAAAACAAAGAATTGTAAAACACATAAACTGTAGGAATAGTCATTTGAAAAAATGCAGGAAAAATATAAGAAAACTGTCTCGATGCTAAGGACTTAAACTGAGTCTGCAAAAATAGGTTGGAGTGGATTTTCAAATTCCTATGAGATTGAGACATAGCAATCCAATGAGCAAAATGCATGTATAGTCCTGGAACTCTCTGGCTACGCTCGCAACGCTCCTGGAACACAGGAACTGCCTCGTCGAGGTCCTCAAACTCGTCAAGGATGTCCATATACGGTCCTGGCTACGTATGCGGCTGACGTGGCGAAGACGATGGACCGGAGAGGCTCCTGGCTGGCCCACGACGGACGCGCGACCTCAAATTCGACAAATTCCCCTTTTCCCTTCGACCTGACCACCGGCGCACGGCGGCGGCTGGAGGTAGTCGGAGCGCACGGCGGCGCCCGGAGGTAGTCGGAGCGCACGGCGGCAGCGCACGGCGGCAGCGCACGGCGGCGGCCAGAGGTAGTCGTAGCGCACGGCGGCGGCCGGAGGTAGTCGGAGCGCACGGCGGCAGCGCACGGCGGCGGCCGGAGGTAGTCGGAGCAGTCAGACCTGACCACCGGCTACCTCGTCTACTGCTCTCCTCTTCCTGATGGGTGGCAATGGCGGCTGGTGCCCGAATCATGGGGTATGTAGCTTATTTCTTCTCTTTTTGGATTTCTTTCTCATCTGGTTATTTTGCTGAATTATGTCTCTAAATTTCTTGGTCCAGACTCATAAACATGGCTGCAATTTTTTGAAATGGGAGGATGTCTATGAGAAGCATCTGATTAGTACTGGACACATTGTGCAAGATGAAACCGAGACCAGTAGCTCTATGTGGAAGAAGGAAGAAAGAAGCAGGAAAACCAAGATGTGTTCTCGTGTTGAAAGTTGTAATAGGTTGCTTAGGTATTCTAGTTATTCTGATGCTTCTAGTAGTGTGCAAAGCAGTAGTGTGCCTCTGTAATATCATTATGAACTATGAATAAAGTATGTGTTTGGCGATTTGACCTTGATTTTGATACAATTTATCCCAGATTTCACAGATAAATATAACAGCATAAGAGACCATAACTTATGCAGCAAAATAACTTCAAATTCAGTACATCAGTACAACTGACAGGTAGCAAACTAACTGGACAATAATGGAAGCACACATTTGAAATTCACTACATGACGACAGCAAATTAACATCAGTTTTCCTGGTCTTTGTCTAAGCCAGGAGGAGGACCTTTGAAGTAGTCGAACATGGAAGCCTTTCTGGGTTGGTGGAATGCCGACCTGGAGCTGCCTTCCTCCCTCCTTCTTTTCTTGTTCCCATGTTGCAGAGCCTTCTGTCTTGATTCTTCTTCTTGCTGAATTTTGTGAGCAAGTTCTCTTTCTTTTCTGGACCTTGTTTCTTCTTCACTCTTTTTCTTTGCCTCCTCTGCTTGTAACTTCTTAGCTTGTTCATCTAGTTTCTTCTTCTCTGCCAATGCAAGCTTGGCAGCCTCTGCTTCCTTTTTCCTAGCTTCCTGAGCTAGCTTCTTCTGTTTAGACTTTGCTCTTTTTTCCTCTTGTGCCTTCAGCTTTTTCTCTTCATTCATCCTTTTCTTTTCTTGCGCCAATAGCAGCTTTGCTTCCCTCTCAGTATTTTTCTTCTCTTCATTAGCTAATTTCTTAGCTAAAGCTTCTGCTTTCTTCCTCTCAATTGCGTCAACTCTTTTTTCTTCATCTTCTTTAAGCTTGGCCATAGCTGCATCAAACTTTGCTTGATCAGCTATGTCCCGTCTGGCTGCTGCAGCTTGCAGCTTAGCTGCTGCTAGAACCTGTCTTTTTCTTAGCAGATTCCCATCTTTGGTGATTGTAGTTACTTGAACAGGTTCGGTGAGCACATTCTCCTCGATGAAAGCACATTCAGGTAATTGAGTCACCTGAGAAGCTTCTCTTTGTGTAGATGTTCCCTGCACATTCAAGCAATGTTGGCTATAATTGACTAACCCGAGACATGGATTCATCAATAAAATGCAACATTACCTCTGCTAGTAAAGCACTTAATACTTCAGGCACATAAGCTGCTGCGTCCTTTTGTACAAATGCCATTGACTGCAAGTGATGTTCCTACAAGAACAAATTTTGCATTTAGTAACACATTTTTACAAAAGCAACTTCTTTTTACAGTGTGCAGTGAGCAGCGATAATAAAATGCACCTTAGTAACTAGAGCAACTTCCTCATAATCATCTTCTTCCATCTCTGGTTCTGCCCTTACCATATTTTTCTCTTTCTTTTCAGGAACTAAGCCTAATTTCCAGTCTATGCAGCCACCTTTGTTGTGGCCTGAACTTCCACAGTAGCTGCAGTGCATCAACACTCCATGCTTGCTCATTTTCTTCTCACCATTTGTACCTTCTTTCTCTTCAGGTTGTTGCCTTCTATTTTTCTGTGGCCTACCAACTTTTTTCTGATAAATTGGTGCTTTGATTTCCCTAGCATCAACTTTCTCCCATTCCCTAATATCTTTACATGGCCAAATTATGTGCTCATATGCTTTGTAGTACCTCTCAACTGAGTAGCACGAACTGACATAGCTCTCTGGCGATTTCATGTCATGTCTTAATGCAGACACAGCGTGCCAACAAGGAATCCCAGAAAGATCCCATCTCCTGCAGCTGCACGTTCTTTTCTGAGTATCAACAATGTAAGGAGTTCCCTTCTCATCAATTTCGAATATCCCATTCCCAGATGGTTTTGCTTCACAAACATTTGACCAGTCCACATGTTTCTGTAACTTCTTCCTTATTTTCGGACAAATTGTGCCAGACATGGCTTCAGCTTCTACTTGCTTGTTGTAAATTCTTGTGGTAAGTTGACACTTTATCTTCATAATCATTGCAAGAACAGGCATCTCTCTTGCATCCAAGATATAACTGTTGAAGACCTCACAGTTGTTGTTCAAGAGAACATCACATTTTGGGAACTCGCTTTGGAATGCTTTCACCCAAGTGGCAGGATCCAATTCTTCTAGCCAGTCATGGGCTGTCTTACTAAGAACCAGCATTGCATCCATGTTATCCTGCCACTTTGCAGGTGTGGTGCTTCTGGCACATTTCCACAATTGATTCTTTAGAACTTCACCTTTGAAATTCTTGTTGAAGTTTTGCCAGAGGTGCCTCACACAAAATCTGTGGCCTGAATTTGGAAAAAGTTCTTTCACAGCCTTTATTAATCCCTGCCAGAACAAAATAGGTGAGCATGGTTCTTTCACATGTCAAATGCAAGGGCCTGAAGACAATGAGCATATAAAAAGCAACTTACTTTTTGTTTATCAGACATGATAGTCCAAGGTTTAGTGTTCACAATACCAAGGTCTTGCTTTAGGGCTGTCAAGAACCACTTCCAGGAACTTGTGTTTTCAGCTTCAACAATTGCAAATCCAACTGGGAAAATGCAATCGTTAGGGTCCATTCCAATAGCAGTTAGCAAAATTCCACCGAACTTTGTCTTCAAGTGACAGCCATCTAGAAAGATAATGGGCCTACATCCAGCTAGGAAACCTCTCTTGCATGCGTCAAAGGAAAAATAGCACCTCTCAAAGTGTCCTGCATCATCCAATAGCAATAGAAATGTGCTCCCAGGATTAGATCTTCTCAGCTCCTGCCCGAAATCCCAAAGCTGTGTGTACTGATGTGTTTCATCGCCGTAGATAAGCTCAAGTGCATGTTTCCTAGCTCTTCCAAGCTTTCCCCTTTTTGGTGTCATCTTCCAATCTCTCTGCACTAGCTGTCCGAGACCCCTAAGTGTCATTTTTTCATTGGCCCTAATCTCCTCAACATAGTGCTTGCCAATGTATTTAGAATTGAATGCTGTCACTTTCCACGTGCTCTCACAAGTGTGCACATGTGAATATCTTTTCACCATAATGGCCTTCGGTCTACTGTCAAATGATGCATACAGTTCCCATGGACATCCTGGCACACATTTTGCTAGCACTCTTGTCTTGTCATTCTTTGGGAATTTTATGTTCTTCCTATGCTGACAACTGTGCTCCCTAATTGCCTTTTTCAATATCTCAGTCGATTCAAACAGCTGACCAGTAGCAAACTTAGGATCAACCATATCTACTTGGACAAATGGTTTGAAGTTTTTGAATGTCTCGGCCTCCACATCTGAATCTGCAGGTTCAAAGAACTCGTCATCAGATATTGTACCTTCTGGAATTACCTTCTTGTCATCCTTTGGTTCTTGATCTGCATATTGCTGGAACAAATCATCATCTCCTTGTTCTATGTCGTTGTCACTATCGACAATATCTGGCTCATAATCTGAATCACTGGAGTTGTCACTGTCCATGTCCTCATCAACATAAGCAAGTTTTCTGTTTGATCTCCTCTCCAATCTTGCAGTACTGTCTTCCTCTCCAACCTCGACAGCAGGCTTCTTGCTAGGACTAATCACAGGAGGTAAGTTGGCAACAGGGTTATCAACAACATCATCCCACTGTACTACCTTGTTCACTGGCTCATGATCAAGATAAACCATGAGATACCTGTGCCCCTGCTTAACCATTCCTACCATGCTCAATGCATCCTTGTCTTCAGAAATTCTCCTCAAGCCATCTTCATTTATCTGCATTCCTGATAACAACCAGTAGACATCGATTCTGCCACCACCTTCATATCCTAAACTCTCAATTATGTCGTCAATCCAAAGAGAGGACCAAGTATCTGCATCGCAGTAATCATAGCACACTTTCTGCCCATCAACATATGCCCTATTCGCACCATAACCAAGAAAAAATCCCCCATGGATCACCTCCAACGTAAAACTGTCACTGCCTGCCTCTGAAAATTGAGTAAAACAACCATTTTCAGAAATTTTCCACTCCTAAAACCCTAGTGCAAAAATTCGATGAATAAAGACAGCAACTTCTATCTTAAAATATATTCTACCACATTGAGAACACGCTTCCAGTCCTAATCAACCTCAAAATCGAAAGAAAAAGACGCCAGAATCGAACTAACCGTATATAGGAACGGGTCTCCGTCCGGCCGCCGCACGAGAGACATCTCCGGCGGGAAAGAGGGTCCTGCACCGCCGCCACGGCCACCTTCTTCAGCCCCGTCGACCTCTTGTTCCTCCGCCTATCAATCAGCTTGTTCCTCCGCCGATCACCTTCATCCACCGCCGCCGTCGCCGTTCACCTCGACCTCTCCGCGAACGAACAGAGAAACAGGGGAATGGTTGGATCGATTCGTCAGATTGGAAGAGTAGCGATGGGTGTTTTGCAATTTTTCCATGGGACTCGAGGAGGCGTGGCGTCGCGCGTCCGTCGTGGGCTAGCCAGAAGCCTCTCCGCGGGTCCGCCGTCTTCGCCACGTCAGCCGCATACGTAGCCAGGACCGTATATGGACGTCCTTGACGAGTTTGAGGACCTCGACATGGCAGTTCCTGTGTTCCAGGAGCGTTGCGGACATAGCCAGAGAGTTCCAGGACTATACATGCATTTTGCTCCAATCCAATCCATATAATTTGGGCAGCACCATTCATTTGATCCAAATGCAATCCATTAATAAAAATCCTAAAAATTAGGGCCTTACAAAAATCTTATAGAAGTCCGATAATGCTAAGGGTGCTGAAACACTCCCGTCAATTTGGCATTACGGTACAATCCATTTTTCCCGCCCAATCAAGCACAAATCAGGTCTCCACAAACACACACTTTTATCTGACCATCACCTCAACCCCTCGCCGACGGCGGCGGCCGCCGCATCGGCTGCGCGATGGAGCTGTCGGTCGCTTTCGAGGAGCGCGTCCGGCAGATGGAGGACGCTCGGAACCACCGCCTCTCCCTTCTGCAAGTCTTTCCTCCTCCACCCCTTCCCCTTCTCTTCTCCCAAACCCTAACTCCCCAACCTCTCACCATGGCGCCTCCTCGCCCTCTCCCGTTGTCCCGCAGGCCGAGAAGAAGATCCAGGCCGCCAAGTACCGCCTCCTGGAAGCGAAGATCGCCGCCGCCCGCCGCCTCGAGCGCCGCCGCCTCCTCCTCGAGCGCCGCGCCGCCGACCTCGCCTCCCGCGCCCTTGCCGCCCGCGCCGACATCGACGCCACCCACGCGCGCCGCCTCGTCCTCGCCCGTGACCTCAGGCACGCAATTCGTCCCTCTCCCTACCCAACATGGTGCGTTTGAGCTGGGACCTAGAAGTGCCTTTCAACCACTAAAAATCCACATCGGTGTGTTTGAATTGGGCACGCGCGCAGCTGGACGAGGGGCGAGATCGAGGAGGCAGAGCGGAAGGAAGGGGACTGGGACCGCTTCTACCAGTCCAAAAGGAAGGAGATGGAGGACTTCCAGGCAATGTCTCAGCAGTTCGAGGCAGAGGCTCGTAAGGAAGTGCAGAGGCTCAAGGATTTGGTATCTCAAGTAAGGTCCCGGTCCTTTGTATTGATAAACTAGTTTGAGCTTATTCTAGTCCCTTCTTATCTTTGCATCTACCTTTGTTTAAACCTAATTTTCATGTGTACCAGTGACAGCTTGACAAGGCAGTTGAGTGAATCTTATTTTAGTTCAACTACGTTTGCCGTGTAATGTCCACAGTGCAACATGGCAGGGGGTTTAATAGATCTTAATGGTCACTAGCTAGCATGGACATTGCGTTTTTCTTGGCCTTACCTATGGACCACAGGACAAGCTGAAAGCTATCTTCTGAGTCAAATGGTCCATTTGACTGTAATCCTGCTGGTACACATCCAAGCAGGTGATAAATTTCGGTCATGGCTGCCTCCTGAGTAGATTTTGAATTTAAGCTTGTGTTGATCTGTCCCGACATTTGTAACTTAAAATGGCACACATTCTTGATGTCGCCAAATGTTTTAATGTGTGTCATTTCTGAACTATGCCCAAACGCCATTAGCTAAGCACTGTCCATGGATCAGAATTCAGATGTTCACGATGCTAGATTGGTAAAAATGTATCATTGAGGCTGAAAACATTTGTTACTCCTGATCAATGTGCTCGACTTCTTGTCTTGATCCAATGTAGAAGGAGGCGACAGTCAGTCCATGGATGCTATATAAATTTCAATCTTCTACCATGGTCAATTATCTTTTTTAGAACAAAACATCTTCCATTCTTCCTTATCAAGTAAAGCTTCCTGTAGATATTTTTTGCATAATGCAAACTTCTCCATTATCTAGCAGTGCGCAGCGGTTTTATTGGCCACTACTGAGAAAACAATACCATGGGGACTGGGGATTCATGGACCAGTCTGCACACCACCACTAACTTCACAAGCATCCAAATAGCATTGATATGAATTTTAAAAGACAACATGCTATTTATTTTATGAGTTTCCCCCCATAATTTAATACATTATTAACTGGTCCACTTTGTAAGGTTATGATTCAGTGGTATACGCTGTGTTGATCTGAAACGACCAATAGGAAACCAGTGATCCGACATCCTATGATGCACTTGCATCGAAACTACTATCATTGACTCTGTAATCCATACTTTCTGCTGATGTTTTGAATTCATATCTGTTCATATCTGATTGATGAGCTGCAACTACTTTAACTGTTGCAGCTGCAATCAGCCCTGCAAGAGCTGCAGAGCAGTGGGATGTACTCAAACAACGCAGAGATTTTGGCAGCAGAAGCCAGGAAGTTCGATCTCACGGCGAAGAAGGCGAAGCTGGAGGAGAGCCTAGCTTCAGCCCACCAGTTCAGAGCACTGCTACAGCAGCAGCTCCAGAAAGCTTTTGCGTCACAGGTTGGGGATCAGAAGGCGGCACAAAACTGACCATCTGAAGCTCAGGTAATTCAGAATTGTCCGTGCAAGGACACCAAAGCTTGCCAGCCCGATTGCTCCCTTCCATTTCATGCATTGTCTGTACAGATGAAAGTACAATTTTCATGTTTTCAGTCTTCTGTCCACAAACACTGAAACTTTCCTGGGTTCAATCTTTTTCACATGTTGGTGCCATATCAATTACCGTAGACACACCGTAATCCAGAGTTGCCAATTTTGCTAGTGGAAAGTGTGGAAATATTTATTTGTTTTCTCTATATCTGTAACTGTACATATATACTCACCACAATATATGCAGCAAGCTCGTTGTATGAAAACTTTGCAATAAAAATGGATGTGTGCATGGCCGGGGTGATTGATTCCCCTTTTCAAATAGCTTTCAACTTCCGTTGGATTGGTGTTGATGCTGCAAAGTGCAAAGTGTGCAGTTTACTCCTCTCGTGAATGGTAGGCCAAGTGTTTCACATTATTTGCTGACCGGAGTGGAGGTTGGAGCTTCCCTCCCAACTACTCATGCACTTGTACCATTTGGTTAAATGCTGCACATGAGGACCTCCCTTGCAATGTCACGTACGAATTAATATCCAGATCACCCACGGTGAAACGCTGATGTGTTCAATCAGACTCAGCAAGGGACAACTCTGTATATTGCCAAATGAAGGGATACGGCACACTAAGTAATGTAAAGATAAACTTAATATAAGTGGTAAACACCGACATAGAGCAACTTTTTTTTTCCAATAGGAGGATGAATATCCAACCTCTGTATCCATTGATGCATGCACCCAATTATATATTTTTTATTATTCAACAATTCTTAGCAAAACAATCTTCCATGCCAAAAAGGTGAAAAAAAAATCTGAGACCAACCAAAAGACTGGCCCCGTGACACTATCTCAACAAACTTACTAGGAAACCTAGCTATGACATCTGACCGATGAAAAACACAGTACTCAACTGATGTAAAGCAATTAACGTGGGAAAAGAAAGTAGACATTGAAATTACCACAATGGCATACAAAAAGAAAGAATATATATAGCAAATAAACACTCTTTCACCAATAAGGCAATAATGCACATACAATGTCATTAGATAAATACTACAGTACTAGCAAGCAAATTATTATACACACACGTGGCTAAAACCTCTTGCGAGCAACACACATATGGTTGTTTAGACAACACACTTATCCATCGCCTCTATCCGAAGAGTAATCCGTAAAACATTAAAATCCATGAATCTTGAGCATTATTTCATCACCAAACGTGCAGATAAACCATTTCACAACATCATCTGTGTAAAGTAATACACTCAAATATCTCAACAATAACATGCACATACAACCATACTCGTAACAAATTCTACACATCTCCCGCGAGCAACATATTGCTTTTGAAGATCAATCATCTCTAACAACATATTGCTCCATGATTGACCATACTTACAACATAACATACACATCTCTAGGCTCTAGCTCATAGTAGGACGGAGTTAGGGGTGGGCAGGCTAGGGCCATGGCTCCCCCTAATGCTGAATATTTTCCTGAAAACGCTCATGTATTATGTTGATTTGATCCCTTAATTTACCAAAACTTAGGTATATGGCCCCCTCCAAGACATATAAGCATCGATAGCCCCCCCCCCCCCCCCACCCCCCTTGTGCATTATTTTTGGCTCCGTCCCTGCTCATCTAGGACACCTTTTTCACCGATAACATGCACATACAACTATGGAGATAGATAACTGACATGCGCAGTGTGCACACACGCAAACACAAAAGGTTATTGAGCCATACACGGGAAGAACACTCTTTCGCATATGACCTGTCCAGATAATCCTTCCTACGTACTGTCAACTGAGCAAAAGATCACAAAATCCACACATTGAGAATAATCTTTTCACCAAGGACATGATTGCACATAACACAACATCTCCTCACTCCGACACATCACTCTGAGGCCAGGGTGTTCCCCACCAAGCAAAATATTAGAATTTTTCCAAACATTTCGAGCACTTGTTCTATCAAAAAGATAACTATACATTTCAACTAGCCTTGTAAATATATCAAACATAGAAAAAGATAACCATACACTTTTTTTTTAGAAATGGGGAGCCCCTGACTCTGCATCGAAGAGATGCATACGGCTTAATACACTTATTCTGTCAAAATGTAGGTCTTACATACACTCTTAAAAAATTATGCCTAGCTCGCTAATTTCTTCGTAAACATGTTGCCCCACATAAAAATATGTATACCCTCAACATAGATATATATACTCCCTCCGATCCATATTAGTGGGCATAGTTTTGTCTAAATTCATATGTATCTAGTTAAGTATTTAGACTAGATACATGTGTATCTAGACAAAGTTGTGCCCACTAATATGGATCGGAGGTAGTATATATATATTTTTTAAGATAAAGTGAGGTGGTGGTATATATATCCTGTGATAAATCTAGCATTACTCAAAATGGGGGAAAAAGCAGCCCAACCTGTGTATAAATAAAAACCAACGGCACCAAGGCAACCCCACACGAGTGACCCCATCGAGCAGGTGCACTCATCACTCCACGGCTCCACGCTATACTCCTACTAGCTCGCTCCTCTAGTCCTCTTTGCAAAGGAAGAGGCAGGAAGGAAACCAGGCAGCCGGCTCTGGCTCTGGCACCGAGGGAGGTCATTATGGCGACCGGACCGCGGCAGGAGTTACGGAGCTCGCAGTAGTACTAGTATCTCTCTCGCAGCAGCGGCAGCAGGGAAGCCGAAGCCTAGCCTGCTGCTGCCTCTGCCTGTGTTGCCGTGTCGCGTCGCGTGCCTTCTCTCTCTTTTGCTTCCTCTCCTTCTCACTCCCACCCCGAGCCGAGGGGAAGGAAGGAAAACCATTTTAAAAATACCACCTCCCGAGCGAGACTCCATCGCGTATCCTCGTATTCCGTATGTATCTACAGTGAGGCGGCGCGTGCGGCAGCGAGGGTTTCGTCTCCGGCGGCGGGCGGCGGGCGGCGGCGGAGGGGGTTAGATCTGGGAGGGATGGGGAACAGGATAGGGGGCAGGAGGAAGGCGGGGGTGGAGGAGCGCTACACCAGGCCGCAGGGGCTCTACGAGCACCGGGACATCGACCACAAGAAGCTGCGCAAGCTCATCCTCGAGGCCAAGCTCGCGCCATGCTACCCGGGGGACGACGACGCCAAGGGGGGACACCTCGAGGAGTGCCCAATCTGCTTCCTGGTAACAGATCTTCCTCCTTCCTTCCTTTCTCCCCCCTCTTCCTCTTCCTCCCCCACGCCGCCCGCGAAATCCCCGCGACGTGGCTTGCTTGCGTGCCGCCGGAATGGAATGTTTGATGCGTATTGATTATGTCGATTGCTGGTTCCGTGCCGTTGGCGTGAGCCCGTCAGGGAGGGAGGGTATCACGTGATTCTAGTTAATGCCCCTCCTAATTAATTAATGTCTCTTAGGAGAAGCACAATTTTACTCAGCCTAGCCACGGTTTGTAGCTTATTACTTGGATTTTTCTTCATCTACTAGTGTAATTCGTTAACGTTTTTATTACTAAGTAGGACTTGTGCTAGGTGCCTGTGTGTGCATCCGCCTCTCTGCTACCGACATCATACAGCGCGTGGTATATACATTGTCCAAAACGTGCTTCTAAATTCCTATGATGTAGGAGGATTATGTCAATGTATTTCATTTTCATGTGTCTTGGTAACTGATATTGTTCTAGGAGGGTTAATTGGATGTGTCTCTAATGGAATCCTAGATAAACATCGCATATGTTGATTAGCATATTCTAATTTTTAACAAGCCTACCTGGTGGTACTGCTGTCATGCATTTGTGCTTGTCACTGCTACTAATTCAGAAACCTGGCTAGTCAGTTCCAAGATATTGAGTACCTTGTGTAGGGCTGTAGAGAGGTGTCGTGGTGAAAGTGTAAATTATGCAGGATGTTTTGATGCTCTTTGGAACTAGGACTAAGAATCTTCCTGCCATTGTACTACCCTTGATTCGGTTCCATAAAGGATAATGCTGATTCGTCTGAATGGTTTAGCTATTGTTCCAGTATACTTTGAATAGTTCTTTCTTCCTTGTAAAAACTTGGAAATGGTTCTGATTTTACGTGCATTTATGCGACACTAATAGAACATTACTGCAATTAATATTACCATAATTGGAATGCTACTGCAGTTCTGTTGCATTTTATCATTAACCTCCAAATCTCTGGATGAAATTGGGTAAGATGGTCATTATATTCTAGTTTCTGTATTTTAGCACTTGTTTTTAACTTGTTAAAAATAAATTCTGCTAATTTGGGTAACCACTTCTAATATGTCCTACAATGCATGTTTTTCCTTATTGTAGTACTATCCAAGTCTTAACCGATCAAAGTGTTGCTCGAAAGGGATATGTACAGGTAATGCAACTGTACTGCTGGCTAGTACTAGTGATGATTGCGTGTTACTCATTAGGTGCAAATGTCCTTACATGTCATGTTTGGTATTTTTGCAGAGTGCTTTCTTCAAATGAAACCAACTCATACTGCTCGGCCTACACAGTATCCTTCATATCGTCACTGACCTTGTTTCATATGTCCTTGTGTGGTAATATATGTGTCTTGTCAATTGTCATGGTAATACTTAACCAATGAAGATGCCCATTCTGCAAAACTCCCAACTATGCTGTTGAGTATCGTGGTGTGAAGACAAAGGAGGAAAGGAGCATAGAACAATTTGTAAGTCTTATGCCCTAATGTGTTCCTTTTTTTGTTGATACAGTGTCAGTGTTTATTTAGTATTTGCAAAGCAAATGGCATTTACTTACTTGTGTAAAATTGTTACAGGAAGAACAGAAAGTCATTGAAGCACAGATGAGGATGCGCCAGCAAGCACTTCAAGACGAAGAGGATAAGATGAAAAGAAAACAGAGCAGGTGCTCTTCTAGCAGAACAGTCGCTCCAACAACAGAAGTGGAGTATCGAGATATTTGTAGCACATCCTATTCAGGTCTGCACTAGATGTGACCAACATATGCATTTAATAATGTTAATTTTGATGTAGCTTAATCTGATAACTTACAATGTGTTATGTCATTTCCAGTGCCATCGTACCGATGTACTGAGCAAGAAACTGAATGTTGTTCATCTGAGCCTTCATGCTCCGCCCAGGCTAATATGCGGCCCTTCCATTCTAGACATACTCGGTATGTGTTTTCATTTTATGTTTCAGTATACTAGCCTTATGGCGAACATCAAACTTTACGAAAGCTTATAGTTTTATGCGATTTTATTTTTAATTTTACAAGAAGATATCCATACGCCATTCATATGAGTATCTGAAGTACTAGCCATTGGATTAAATGCTGAAAGCAATGACCAACGATTGCATGATGGCAGAGACCAACCACTAAGAGCCACTGGCCTTCTGAATAGACCCTGAATTTCTTCACTTTCCACATCCCATTTTGCATTCTAGCGATTAGGGTAATCTACCATTATCTACACCATTCAAGTTGACATAGCAGTTGTCGTAAGTGTTATCATCCTTTTATGTTTAAGGTTGTCTCCTACTGATATCACGACTGACACATATCTAATTTGATTCAAGCTTTATTCTATGCTTATTTCAATAGGATTTTTTTGTTAAAAAAGATCTTAGGAATCAGGTTTCCGGGCAAAATAAACCAAACAAAATTAGCGGTATCAGGTTTTGGTGTAATGCGATAACGGGATGAATAAGCGAACCAACCACTTTCTGTCCTACACTACTCTTACTTTCTCTAAAATAACTGGTCTTCAACCCAAGGGTGAAAATGAGACGTGTATGTTTGATTATCAATTTAGCACGAAAAAAGAACAATTGCAACACACCTGTAAAAGGAGCAATCTTCTCTTTTGGGGGTTTTCTTGCACATTATAACACGCATGGCCGCCTGACCCAGCCTAAACTGCCTGTAGCTGTGGAGTTTTATTTCTCTTCACTTTGTTGTTTTTGGTAGTTTTTTTTTGGCTTGGTTAGCTTAGCCTTTTGCCTCTTCGTTTTATTTGCTTGCCTTGTTTTTGGTTTGTAAACTTTGTGCCATCTTGGCGTTCTCCTTCTAATACAGACGACAAGCGTTTGTGCATGCGTTCGGGAAAAAAATTAGACCATAGTATTATCTTTTGGGTAATGTTTCATGCCGACATGATGCCTAAACCAACAAATTTCCACCCATAGACCAAAAGTGGTTTGTAGTGGATATGTCTTCTCGGCCTAAACCATAAATGGTTAACTACTTGGCCAATGTGTAGACAAAAACCTATCAGTATATCGATTACGGATATCACCTTTTATCCTCTTGGTTGTGCTAGAATGTGAAATAGAAGCCTGCATACTTCAGTTTGTAAAAGTGCAAAAGGGGTACCAGTATACGTTTTTTGATGCCAAACAGTAAATGACAACATCTGTTCAGTTCAGATACGTACATCCAGTGGCGTAGCTTAGTGGAGGCGAAAATCTCTTGCGTATCAAAGTAGCCGAAGGAGCCAAGTAAAAGTGGCCAACAAAGAAAACACAAAACCTCACCTTGCAGTAGGATACTCCCTAGGGTACTTCGCACTGTGAGGGCCCAATTTGCCACATCTCTTTTACATATTATTGTACTAAGCATAGCATATATAGCATTGTGGTCAAGATAATCCTCAATGCTTTAGAGATGGAAAGTCTTAATGATTGAATTTTCTTTTGCTTACAGTGATGATAACGTTGACATGAATATAGAGGATATGATGGTCATGGAAGCAATTTGGCGTTCAATTCAGGTAAAGTAAAAGCTTTTTTTTATGTCCCTTGAATGAACGTATTAAGAGCATGTCAGGTGTATGATTTGAATAATATTATGAATGCGATTTGGTCGATCAAATGGTTTTCTATACCCCGTAAAAATATATTTTTATATGAGCTGCAGAAAATTTGACGGTTTATTTTCTTCATTCTTACTGTTATTTCTCTGTTGTTTGATGCTCATTTGTGTTGTTACTTGTTCTTCAAACAGTGTGCTGGCATATATGGCAATATCTTATTTATCTTTGTAATTCCCTTAAAATATATTTAAAATTAGGAGTACGAAAACAAAATAAGAAATATCACGTGTTGTTATTCTTTTATAATTGTAAAGTCGAAGATTCCAGACAGTTCCCGCTCAAACATGCATATAGTTTGTAGCCTCGGGCTTGTTTGTTAATTGTTGCAAGTTACAACCAAACGTTCATAGATTAGCAAAGACAAAGACAATGCATAAGCACTATACAGAATTTTCAAAATTGAGATTAGCTGCGGAACAAGCTGATCTGCTATCCTAGACCAATCGATGAGAAACGAACAAATCTTATATTTTCATATGGCTGCCCATGATTTTTTATTTTTGTTAATTAAAATATGTTCATAAGTAGTCTCACCTTCCCACCGACAATGATTTTTTATTTCAAAATGTCTCCAATTGATTAAGAGACATAGTTTTTGTTATAGGACACACTTCTTTCCTTCTACTCCCTCTGATCCTAAAAAACTGTCGCGGCGAGAGTTTATTTTACGTACGTTATTAGTTCTTTTCTGGCTATAATTATTCCGGATCGGAAGGAGTAGAACTGTTGAGAGGAGACTTTATCTTTTAAATTGGTCATCGCCCAGATGCGCAATCTAAAATCCGTGTTAATTTCATGTAAATACTGTGTGCTTTGAGTTTTTGCACTCGTACTATAATAAAGCAAAAAAAAAATCATGCGAGCCTAGGCTGCATATTGTTTTCTACAAAAAAAATTGAACATGTATTCTTTTATAGTCTCTCACCTTCCCACTCATCACAATTTTTTTATTTTAAATTGTCGCAAATGGATAAGGAAACATAATTTTGGTTACTGGATGCACTTATTTCCTTCTAGAACTGTTGAGACGGAGTATGTTTTAAACTGGATATCGTCCAGATGCGCAATCTAAAAGCCATGTCGAATTTGTCTAAGTAGTGTACATACTTTCAGTTTCTGCATTCATGATATACTCCAATAAACAACATGCTGGATTGGGAAATTTTCGTGGCTCATCTTATAGTAAAGAAAAGTTTGAATGCATATCTGCTTCTAATATGTTCACGTTTGCTCTCTTAGCAGGAGCAGGGAAGTATAGGGAACCCTGTTTGTGGTAGCTTTATGCCTGTAATCGAGCCACCATCACGGGAACGGCAGACATTTGTTCCAGCTCCTCTAGAGATACCTCATCCTGGTGGATTTTCTTGTTCTGTTGCTGCTATGGCTGAGCACCAGCCACCAAGCATGGATTTCTCTTACATGGCTGGCAATAGTGCGTTCCCAGTCTTTGACATGTTCCGTCGACCGTGTAACATTGCTGGTGGAAGCATGTGTGCTGTAGAGAGTTCACCAGACAGCTGGAGCGGGATTGCACCAAGTTGTAGCAGAGAAGTGGTAAGAGAGGAAGGGGAGTGCTCAACCGACCACTGGTCGGAGGGTGCAGAGGCCGGAACAAGCTATGCTGGCTCAGACATCGTGGCGGATGCAGGGACCATGCCACCGTTGCCTTTTGCTGAAAATTACAATATGGCGCCAAGCCACTTCCGCCCCGAGAGCATTGAAGAACAAATGATGTATTCCATGGCTGTTTCTTTAGCAGAAGCTCATGGTAGAACGCACACGCAAGGGTTGGCATGGTTGTAACACTGATTTTGACGCCTTCTGCCTCCTCCCATGCGCTGTCGTTGTTCTGCCTCCCTTCTGCTCCATTTTGCCACCCCATGTTCGGCTGTTTTTGTTTATCCTTTTTGCATGTGTTGCTTCATGGTTTGATATAGTTCCAGCTATAGCTCTCCATTATTATTGCTTATATGTATGTAAAATGGAATATGAGAAGAAATAGAAAAGAAAATGGGTCACAGTTCTTGGTGCTAGTAGGAAGGGCTCAGAATATTTACATGGACACGGCATGTAGAGCTTGGGAGCCAGTGATTGGGTTGTGGGAGGTGTGTGATGTACCGTAGTCTCGACATCATGTTTCATGATTTGGATCCTGTCATTCTTGTGTGGTGCAGCTGATAATTCTCTCAGCGTGAGTTATTGACTTCATAATTAGACGATGGAGATTGGGTTTTGTCCCGTTATTTTGTTGATTTACGTTATAGGGAGTTCTGTCTTGTATGATATCCATTGCGTGAAATATAACAACGCCAGTTAGTCACAACACACAGTAGTACTTGCGAAAGATGTACTGTTTTTAGTGGCTAACAAAGCCATCTAGATTGTGTGTATAGTGAGTTGTCCTGGGAAACATGCAGTGGAGAGGGACTAAAGTGATTGTCCACGAAGAAGAGTACGGACGACCACTATAAAACCAGTATGAGTGAATTCCACTAATTTAGAACTTTGTATCAGCTATAGGGTCCTCTTGGCTCGTGGTATATTAGCCCAATACGGAGGGATATAATTACGGACCATTGGAGGACGGAGGTCCTATTTATTTTCAAGCGTGATTCTCAAAAAAAAAAAAAACAGCGATTTGAAAGAAAACCCACGTATTTAAAATTGACAGAGATTTAGAACTTTGTGTTATGTTTATATTGTGCGCAAGGATAAAAAATACTGGTTATATGTGAAATTCTGCTCTCAGACTATCCCTGATTGGAATTCGGTACCATTCTACCAAGTTCACATTGTTATATTTACGCCATCTCAGGCATAGGAGCTACAAAATGTCATACAGAGTAGTTGGTTTGCACCACTGGCTAGCCCATGTATCGCCCATGCCAATCCATGGGCTAGCCTCCTTCGTGCAAATCGTATATCTGGGATTTTGTTTCCTCCACTGAGGCATTTTATTTAGTTTAGATCCTGAGTTTATATGGTATCTCTATGTTCCAAACTATGAGACGCAAAGCTTTTTCTTAGCAACTTTTCCGCCTTTGTTAACTGACTGGATCACGTCCGATAAGATAAAATAAATTAAAACAAATATGAACAATAAAGACCCCTAATAAGAAAAATAGAAGTTACATCACAGTCCTTTGAAGCCGTCGATCTACCTTCTGCATCTCGACATTTATCCATACATCTTGTGACCAAACCGGGTAAGACCAAACCTGGACAGGCCATAGTAACCTGAAAGATTGAGATGCCACCTAGAGGGGTATGCGCTTTAAAACAATTGCATATTTGACTTTAATAAATGGGGAAATAAACTACTTGTTTAGTTTCAAACATATATCCTAATTTTTTTTGAGAATATCCTAATTATGTTTGGATCAACTAGGTGCATCAATAACAAATTAAGTTTAACACCACATGATATATCACAAGTGATAAACAACCTATGAGAAGATATATGACTTCAAGCACGCAAACTATCACAAGAAACTAAAATCGGGTGTATACATAAATGAGCCACGCATAGACGAAGATGTATGCCGATGTTCACTTTATCGTAAGGAAGTTACCCATCGCTGGAGAGGTGCGGGTTACTAATAAGGAGCCTGGACTCTATGAAATCTCATCTTCTTCTCGTAGCCCCTCCATGAAGTTGGGCACTTTTTCTTATGGCTGGTTTTTCCGAGTAGAATCCAGACGAGACCAAAATCTACAGGCTTGTTCCAGAATCAATTTGGATTCTTACTAGAAAACTTCATAGTGAATCTTGAATGCCATATAGGAAAACCACATACACAGAAACACGGTATCTTTTGCATATGAACTCCATTTTTTTATGAACTTGGGCATTTTAAGCTAACAACAAGGTATCGAAAGACCAACAAATGAAAATAAAGACACAAATGAAAATGTCTGAACCTTCTACGAAAAGAGTTAGATAAAACCTCCGTAAAACGCAATAATTGTTTCATACAAACTACGTTTCAATGAACTTGATCTTGCTTTGAAGATAGAAAGCTCTATATCTTCACATAAAGAAAGAAGAAATAAAAACAAAAGAGGGAGATGCAAAGTATGCTTTGAGCTCCCTACGACGACTAGTCAAGCTGCTCAACAGAAAACCCTCATGATAGTTTGACTATGGAACCTACAATATAGTCTCCCACCAAGAATCTTGAGACTGGCAAAACTAGGAAAAGATAGAAGGAATATACCTTTGTCCTGCGCGTTTCGCTTGATTTTAGAGACAACGCTTTAACCTTCCCTCAAACCGGAAAACTTCACTTGATCATTGTTGCTCGATGAAGACTCACACTTTGCACATCCATAGCCAATTATGGTAAAGCCACACTTAGGCACAATATCACATGTCCATTACTACCAAATAGACGACATTCTTGCAAAATTTGATTCCTCCCATTGGTGGTGGACCCGCTTGACTACGCGTTTCTATTCCTGTAGACAGTGTTGGGCCTCAAAGTGCAGAGATTTATAGGACATCAGGAATTTTCCCTTAAGTGAGTAACCCAAGGTTTATCGAACTCAGGGAGGTAGAGGTCAAAGATATCCCTCTCAAGCAACCCTGCAATTAAGATACAAGAAGTCTCTTGTGTCCTCAACACACCCAATATATTTGTCAGATGTATAGGTGCACTAGTTCGGCGAAGAGATGGCAAAATGCAAGTAATGTGGATGGTAACAAGTGGTATTTGTAATCTTTACTATTAAATGGGAGTTCAACGTACGTTCGTACCCCTTCCGTTTTCTGCCAATATTTTCTGCCGATCGATCGATAACATGGGCCGGCCCATTAAGAAGCGTTTCCTTCACGAGCGAGAGGAGCACGTAGGGTACGCTGCGCCACGACATCATAGCGTCGCCGACTCGCCGTTGCCGCCTCCTCGCACGTTGACTTGAAGCCTCGCCGTGCACCCCAGCACCTCCCACCGTCAGTTGTCCTCCGATGTTCAGGAGCCTCTCCTCCGTTTCCCCTCCTCCTGGTGAGCACGGAGCACCCACGGACAAGGGACGCGCGGGACCATACGCGCTTGCCGGCCCGACGCATGCTCGCGATCTCTTGTGTGTCTGGTCGCGCCACATCAACAACCGATGGAAGGGTAGGCGGCGGAGCTCCATACGTGGACCTGGTGGCCATGGGAACAACCATGGCGCGGCGGGGCGACGGCAGCGCTCGGCTACGGCCGCGGCCGGCGGGAGAGGCTTTAGGCGGAAGGAGCTCGACGTTGCACAGGATTGGCGGCGGAGATGCATCAAGGACGAGCTGGTCCTCGCCTTCCCGTGGTACTGCAGTTTTGAGCACATCACGGGAGGCAATTTCCTATACAGTTTAGATTGATTTGATATGTTTTCATTCCTAAATTTACCGGCCTCTTCCACTTATATTGTTCATTGTTTGGCCTTCAATGAACGCTGCCTGCCTGTGACACGAATGAGTCCGATTATTTAATCTTGAAGATGACACACGGTTTGCTATAAGGAGGATACTACTACATATTTTCCCATTATCCCATACCTCTAGCAGTATTCGATTAACCCAACGCATATGCTGATTTTCTGAAAGCCTTGAAACTGCAGTATACTTGCAACAAACATGTAGTAATTTTCAAGCTGTTTGGATATATAGATGTACGTTTTCAGACTTTCAGTTTAAGCATCTTTGATCTTTTTAGGATTCTACTACTTTTGAGGTTTCAGTATCTGAATGTTCAGTGTATGTCCGTTTCACAGGAGCGTTGCTGCTAAACCATCCGTTCTTAGCGAGTGACATGGGCAATGATGGCAGTGCATGCATGGGAGAGAACTACGACAAGTACCTGAACGAGAGGATGCCGATGAAGTTAAAGCGAAGGGATCAACAACGTCGCAGAGGTTTGTAAGGACCCCAAAACTATGAGGAGACAGAATAGCAAGGTATAAAGCTGAGGTGTCTTGCTAAATTCCTTTCTTCCTGCTACAGGTCATTTTTCTTTGGACGTCCCTGAATATGAGTAACACCCATCACTAAGTTACCTATTATTGATTCCAAAATTTCTGTTGTGTGATTGCTTTGAGCTCATGGATGATGGATCGTGCAACTTATTTGTTTGAATTGTTTGAAGTCAGTGGGGTTGTCAAGACATTGGATTTTGCAAACTGGATAGGGTTGTGTTTAAATTGGGCAGGGATATGTTGTTGATACGGTACAAAAAGGTTAGGAGAGATTTGGGGATGAGGCAGGAATTATCATGTTTATTTGCATGCCAACCGCGACGATTTTGATAATTACCTTATGTGATTAGTTTGTTGAATTGATGTTTAGGATCTTTGTGCAGGACTGCTATTTTGGCTGATTGATCATATTGTATTGTATGCAGTCTTATTGGTCACCCTATATCCTTATCCATATTGTAGATTCAAATAAACTGATCGTTTCTCCATTGCCATTATTTGTGGACACATCCCAGTCTCAGGCGTATATTTAGTGTAGATTATTTCCAACCTTCCATTTAAGTGTTAACCTCAACTGTTTCATGTATCATGCAGATTGAAAACGGCAAAGTTTTCCCGTTGTTACATTCTCAGGCATACTTTATTTTTGCAACATATTCAGTTAATATGTAATTAAGCTCATAGTTTTGTACGGAACCAACCTACAAATTCATGGTTACTAATCAAGAGATTATTTCTGGCGTGTGACTACGAATAAGGAACACATACACCTACAATGATATTCTCCAATTAGAAGGTACGTTAGCAGTGCAGCTACCATTTTGTTTCTTACTATTTTGCTGTGTTAGCTTGCGATTTATCATTTATTTTAAGTTGTACATATTAATGTTTTTTCTTTAATCAATAATTTTCAAGCGCCTGCTGTTGGGGATCAACTTCCAGGAATTTTATCACCTTCGTGTATTTTGGTTGGCCGGATCCAATTGAAAATTTATTGATATATTGAACTGGGCTCCACAATTGGTTGTCAATGCAGAATTTGGGCTCCACAACTGGGCCCCTTATGTATATCATACATAGAAGATTTGCATTGCTTAGCCTCGAGCATTAGTAACTATGGTGTAAACTAATAACCAGCCTTATTACTAGATTTAGAAACAAAAATCTTTTTTTATGTACATGCAAAAAGATGGATATTTGTACCTCCACAAAGCCATGTGTGTTACTAATTATCGCCATCTACAAAACTGTTGTTTGCTTTATACGAGGAATCTCTTGCAACTTTTTATTTATATGCAAAGAAATGCACACTTTTAGAATGGCATGGCTTCTCTGTTCAATATTCCACAAAAGATGGATATTTGTACCTCCACAAAGCCATGTGTGTTACTAATTATCGTCATCTTCTACAAAACTATTGTTTGCTTTATACAAGCAATATATTGCAATTTTATTTATATGCAAAGAAATGCACACTTTTAAAATGGCATGGCTTCTCTATTCATTATTCCACATTTTAATTAGTTAGTTTTACATATATATATTGTTCTTAAATTCGATATTGTCCTGCTCACTATGCAAATCAGTTGCATTGCATACGATGTTACTAATTTTCTGTATTGTCCTGCAGAAATATATTTAATATCTCATTATAGGTAGGCGAATGTGTTATACATATTGAAGCAAAGAAGGAGAAATGAATTAGGAAGAGTTTCATCTTCCATACTTGGAACAATGAGTCAAGCTCCTAGAGAAGGGAGTCGAGGGATACACCATGACCGTTGTAGCCGGCAGAGAAGCACGAGAAAGATGTTAGCACACATCACTTGTTATACTGCGCAAAATATCAAAGCTCGTGATGTGTATAAATAAAATAAAATTATTATTTGATCAATATATTTTATTACTTCATAGCAATGCATGAATATTTAGCTATCAAATTAAAATGGGACAAACACAATGAGCATAACTGGTTTGTATGAACAGCTTGGAATGCTGGAACAAAGGGACAATGCCACGTAGCAAAAGGCTGAGTCAAAAGGCTGGGTGGGAAGGAGTTGGAGATTATAATGATTAAGATAATGATTATATTGATAAATGTTATCTCTATAGTTTTTATGTTATTCCATAAAAACTTTGAAGTCATGGGAAATGGGAAGGATTTGGTACAGTTGGAGAAAACACCGGCGCAAAATGATAAATAACATGTTGGATTAGGTACAATGAAGTTTTTTTTCACGCGGCCAATTTTTGGCAAATCTTATTTGTTCTAATATAGTGAAATGGTTGGTTTTCCGTAGCAACGCATGGACATTCAGCTAGTCTGTAATAAAAATGGCAGCAAGCAAACATGTAACAAAAGTGACTGAAAACGGTGTTCCGATGATTGGAAACAAGACCTACGGATCATACTTTCACTAGTGGTCACTCTCAACAATATTAACACAATTGAATACATGCATGTTACTTCCTCTTCAACATGTAAATTAGGTGCTACTCGGGACTATTCTTCCACTGGATAAGAAACATCATTACTACTGCGTAGGACTACAAAAGCACACCTTAAAGCCTGAATAAACAAACACCACGATTTCACAATGACATCCATAGAGTCACACACACCACCCACACTGTCACCAATGTTTTGTGTTGTCAACAGTGACTCCGGCAATTATACTAGATAAAAGCAATTGAGTAGCATATCCATTACATAATGAAGGGAAACACCATATATGAATTCAACTAGATTAACAATGCTCATGATCACACAAAGATCACACCATGGGAGAGAGAAATAACCACATAGCTACAGCAAGAGCCCTCGGCCCCGATGAAGAACTACTCCCTCCTCATCGTGGGAGGCAGCAACGGTGATGAAGATGACTCCGGGGGCGATTCCCCATCCCGGCAGGGTGCCAAAATAGGAACTTCTGTCCCCCGAATTATGGTTTTTGGTGGCGGCGGAGCTCGGATGTGTTTCTGGAGAAATCCTTCGAGGGTCATCGTTTTTAGGTCAGGAGTGATTTTATGCGGCGACCCACATACTACCCTTTCGAGTATTATGTTGGTCTTCGACATATTGAGGATGAAGTGCCTTCTCATCAACAACATATCGTACAGAGTAGCACAACATCGTACAGAGTAGCACAACAGTAGCATTGCAGCGGTCCATTATTACAAACTTATAATACAAACTCGTACAAACTGAAGTGCCAACATAAAATCTTACAAACCGAATTCCCAAAGTACGAGGAATTTAAAACCGAGTATGTTTGGTATAGCAAAGTCATATACTACACTCTCATCTCGCATCTCTGCTGAGTCCTACTTGCCGATGTCGTCCTGACGGTACTCGAAGTAGTAGTCAACGTTGTCTTCATCCTTCGCCAAAGTCTACTCTTCAACGACTTCTCCTTCGACTTCTATGTAGACCGTGTCCTCCTCTGTAGTCGGCTCACAACATAAGCAGGGGAGGGATTTTACGGGGATGAGTACACGGAGGTACTCAACAAGTCCAAAATAGTATAAGGTGTTTGAATGCACTATCATCTACTAGGACCCAT
Source organism: Poa pratensis (assembly GCA_947311845.1). Classification (NCBI taxonomy): domain Eukaryota; kingdom Viridiplantae; phylum Streptophyta; class Magnoliopsida; order Poales; family Poaceae; genus Poa; species Poa pratensis. The sequence goes on from CAMZMU010000095.1 coordinate 6,829,747, forward strand.
GGTCCAGAAGTTCAATGATTTTCGAAAACATTTATGAGAAAGTGTCAAGTTTTATTTATGAAATCTATGATTTTCTTGCCTCACGAGCTGTTAGAATCCCCTGTGGATTCCTTTCTTGTCACGTTCACAGCTCCTTCCCGGAACAGGGAGTGACAATGCCACAATTTGATACACTATGCAGAGGTGCGTTACTTTACCCACACACGACCAACAGTCATGGCGTTCATGCCGTCACACTCACTACCAGATCATTAGATCACAAAGCCTTTTCACCGTCTTTCTGTCATACGCCGCATCGTAGTCCCTCACGACAGGCCAGGACTACCGGTCTCAATGCTGATACTCCGGATCCAGCATTATTGTAGCTGGCACGAGCCCAGACTACCTTACCAGTAATTGATACTACAGATCCAACTACTGAGGCCTTGCCTTCTCAGGGGTCGCATGACATAGGACAAAGGTATTTTGGCTAAGCCCCGCCCATAAGGATATGTGGTCAACGCGGTCACTACGGCACTTGAGCGCAAGAAGGCAATTGTTGTTAAACCTACTGGTGATATCCACTGAAGTCGAACCCGCCTTCCAATGGCCGGAGAGGGAGATCATCACCGGAGGGTTCTACATCACCATGCCTGCCTCCAGAGTGATGCGTGAGTAGTTCATCCTTGGACTACGGGTCCATAGCAGTAGCTAGATGGTTGTCTCTCCACTTTGTGCCATCATATTTAGATCTTGTGAGCTGCCTAACATGATCAAGATCATCTTATTGTAATGCTACATCTTGTATTTGCTGGGATCCAATGAATAGTGATGTTATGATCAAGTTGTTTATCAATATATCTACTGTTTTATTTATGTTCTTGCATGCTCTCTGTTGCTAGTAGATGATTTGGCCAAGTAGATGCTTGTGACTCCAAGAGGGAGTATTTATGCTCGATAGTGGGTTCATGCCTCCAGAAATCTGGGCTCGAGCGACAGAAACGACTAAGGTTGTGGATGTGTTGCTGCCACTAGGGATAAAATAACTAATGCTTAGCTTAAGGGTACTGCTGTTAAGTCTAATGTGTTTGTTTACATTATACACTTTGCTTAATACAATTATCCGTTGCTTGCAACTTACTACTGACGGGAGACACGGATGATATCCCGGAGGTGGATTATTAGTCATGGATGCAGCTAGTAAGCGGTCCATGTATTATGATGTAATGCCCAATAAATACTGCAATAAACAATCATGTCATATATTGCATTGTCATGCGCTTGCTATTTGTCAATTGCCCGGCTATAATTTGTTTACCCAACATGTATGCTATCTTTTATGGAGAGACACCACTAGTGAACTGTGGACCCCGGTCCATTCTTTTACACTGATAAAACACCATTTCCATCACCCTCTGCAATCATTTGTTCTCTGTTATTTTCTGCAATTATAAATGTTCTCCACACCATACGTTTAATCCTTTGTATTCAGCAAGCCGGGGAGATTGACAACCTTCCTGTTTCGTTGGGGCAAAATAGTTTTATTGTGTTGTGTGCAGGTCCATGACAACCACCATATTTTCTGGCGCTGTTAGGAGGATTCTTTCCCGTCAACAGACGCAACATTTTTCTGGTGCCGTTGTCAACCTTCTGAAGCTCTCTTGACTCCTACTGGTTCGATAACCTTGGTAGAATTACAAGGGAAAATTGCTGCTGCACTACAATCATACCTTTCTCTTGGGGTCTCCCAACGAACGTGTGTTTTCACGTCATCAAGCACATTTTCTGGCGCCATTGTCGGGGAGTCAAAAGCTACAGCAAGGGGAGTTTCACACTTCGAATCTCATTACTTTGTTTTTGTCTTGCTTAGTTTATTTTTATTTTATCTTGTTTGCTTTTAAAAATCAAAAACACAAAAAAAATCTTGCATTTAGTTAAATTTTGAATTGTTATTTTTCTGTCTTGTTTTAATTTTGCTAAAATGAGTAATTGTAACAGCCCAACTTTGAGAACCTGAAAATCTGTATAAAATTTTCACTTTTGCATTGCATTCTTGCATCATGGCATCCATGCTAACTTGTTGTTCAACAAGTCATTGTTTTGGTACCATTTTAAAACGTATGCCAACTTGTCTTCCCCAAGTTCCAAACCAATGCAAGCTTCCAAGTTGCAAAACCAAATTCCTTTGACGTTGTATATTTGTCAAGGAAGTTCCAAGTTTCACAAATAATGCTTTGCACTTGTTTTCAAAGTTCCAAGCAAATTCAAATTGCAATTTGCCAAAAATCCCTAAACCAACCCTTCTACAGGAAAGTGGTTCAAACTATTTTATTTTTGCAACGCCAATTTCTGTGGAGCTTCTACTTGGTAAGAGGAGCCTCCCCAAATTATTTCATATTTTTCTGGAATGCCTAAGTGCCCCGCTAAAATCCCTAAAGTGCTGCTGTTTTAAAAGGTTAAAAAAAAAAGAAATAGCAGCAGGGACCTATCCGTGATGGAATTAGTTCTGCCAGGGACCTCTCTGTAAAATCGTCATCTCCTTTCCTCCTGTAGCCACACCGCCGCCGCGCCCATGCCGCGCCGCACGTCGTCCGGGCCCCCCCCTCCTCGCTGCCTCTACTCGCCAGGAGCACAGCATCACGCTCACCTACTCCACTCCTCCTCCCCGATCTGTTCCCCTCTCGTTCCTCTCGTTTCTCTCCCCCACGGAGACGAGCTCGAGCCGGAGCTCCGCCGGCGCGTCGCCGCCGTCTGGGGCAACCTCGAGCCAAGCCAGGACCACCGGAGGCTTTGCATCGTCCTCCTCTACAACCTAACGGGAGGAATCGATCCGGGAAGCCGTAAATCACCGCCGCCGTCCACGACTTCCTCTCCACCGTCCGCCGCCGCTCGCCGCCCGCTTCCGGCCACCTCCGCCTCCACCGCGAGCACATACGCGCTCAGGGTGAGCTTCCCCTTCTCCTGGACCTCTCCCCACTCCTCCTAGAGTGCTCACCGCCGATCCCGTGCCTCGCCGGAGCCGCCGCGCCGTCGCTGGCTCGCCGGCCGCGAAACCGGCCAAACCGGCTTAGAGGCCGATGTCCACGGGCCCCTAACCGGCCTTGGGCCGGCCCAAACTGGGCGTGAGGCCGGGCGCCTCGGGAGCAAGGCCGGCCGGGAAACCGGCCTGGACCGGGCCACAGGCCGGACCTCTCTGGCCCATGGCCGGCCTGCAAGCCGGCCCAGCCGGGCTGTGGACCGGCCTGTCTACAGTGCTATTTTTCCTTTTGGAAAATAAAACAATTTTAAATATTTCATAACTAATTAAATATTGATCCAAATTTTACAAATAAGGTATCAAAATGATCAGCAGCTCAAGTGCTATCCAATCATGCTAATCTCACATCATGATCACAAATAATTATTTGATGTTATTCATAAATTGATTAAAGGAGTTAAATTCGAATAATTATTTAATTCACTAACTATTCATTGGTACTCCAAAATTTACAAATGAGGTACCAAATTGATCGGGAGAACAAAACCCATCCATTCATGCCATGTTCATGCATAATTGAGCCACTTATTGGTAATGTGATAATGGATGAACAATATGGTCATTAAGCTAAATATGGGGTTGCTTCCAAATAATTACACTAATTATTTGGCCCCCCATTTAATGTTGCTAAATAAACTAAATGATGATATCATTGCATAAACATGACATGTCATCATGTGGTTGTGCATTGCATGGTACACATGGGTGGTGATTGATTTGTTGCTTCCGTGTTTTGTGTTTCGATAGATCAAGCCGCCGGGGTTACTTCACAATACCCCGAGGATCCGTACTACCAGTATCCCGATCAAGGCAAGCGTAATCCCCCCTCTGAGCATATCTTATCCTATTTTCCGCAATTATTTTCTCCACTATAATATTGCATGCGGTTCTAAATGTCTTTTGCCTGGATTAGAGTATCCTACTAGTTGCATTAGAATCCTGTTGACATTACCGGTATCCTTCCTATTAACCACAGGTTTGAAGTGTTGGCCCGAGATAATTATACTTGCTATGTATATGCTTAGCCATGCTTAGTTAAATGCCTAGTGGTACTATGGTGGTACATGCTGGAAACAGGTGTTGACTTGTGACCGCGATGATGATGGTGGAGAAATGTGGTGATGGATAATAAAATGCTTAAAGGTGAGGATGAGAGGCCACATGGGATGTGGTGGGTTGTCTCGTTCTCGCCGCCTAGGTGCGAGTTCTGTACCTCCTGAACCAAGACTGAGCGTGCAACCATGCGTGAGGCCTATGCAATTGCAGGAACCCTCATAGACTAAATAACTCGAGCGGGGCTAGCCAGGGTCCTCTAGTTTGGCTTTCCATTTGCGCGTGCGTGATGGTGTTGAACTGAGATGAGGATGGTGGTGTTAGGAAAATAAGTGGCCGTGGGGCGGGGTGTTGTGATCCTGGCAGCCCTACTGCCACTGATGATCCTGGAAAGTCTTTAACGAGGGAGAAGTCGACACCGCTCCCACCCAGCCGGCTTTCCAAGGAAGAGAGCTAATGCGCAGGTAATGGGCCGGACGGTACGCGTGGCAAACATTTGTACACCCCTGCAGGGATAAATCTTTTCGAAAAGCCGTGTCCACGGTTACGGACGACTTGGGAATGGACGATGATCATAGAATAACTTTAACGGAATGATTAAAAACTGGGTACTAGAGGTACCAATTCCACGAGTGTAAGGTTGACTTCCTCGAGGGTGATTCGGGGAGGTGCCTTTGATGAACAGGTACAATGGTGATGTTGGTGTTGAGAAAGTGATCTCAAGAGAAAAGAGTTACTTCTTACCCCTCTTTGAAAATGTTCTAATAGTCGATGCCTTTGAGTTATGTTTTTCATAAATAAAATCAGCTTTATGCAAAAGAGCCATAAAACCTTGACAGCTAATCATCGAGCATATATTAGCTCTTAATCTTGCGAGTTCGTCGAACTCAACGTCTTTGCTTTTGTTTCAGAGGAGGACTTCACCGACTTCGGAGGTGGGTTCTTTGTGGACGTCGACGAGTAGTCTGGGGTTCCCAGGTGGCAGCTTGGGACATCTTGGAACAGCTGGCGTTGTGATGTTTATCTGTAGGCCTCTTAGGCCATATGTTGGTTCTTGTTGTTTAGAACAACACACTTCGCTTCCGCATGTTGTAATGTTGGGTCTGTGACCTCTGTTTGTCATTTGCTATCTTTCTCTGTATAAGAGTTGAACTATATGATTTTTGTGTCGTAGAGTCTGTGATGTGCCAGTTGTTCCCCAAGTCTTGATCTTACTATTATGCTTTGATAGTTGTGCCTGTGTTAAGGCATCAATCGGGGTGTTGCGTTGTCTGGAGTGAGGTGTACCCAGCAACGCCTGCCAAAGGTTTTGGCCGGGGATTGGTAAACCCGTAACCTCCGGTTGTATCGCTTAACTGGTGACACACAGCATCACTGTATAGCAGTCGGGTCGGGGCGCCACAGTAATCTTGAAAACACAAAGTTGTGTGACTTCACTAGCACAAACAACAATGATTTTATATGCACACCTATTTCTCCACCTGCTTCAAAAGTAGAGTTTTATGAAATAAAACCTGCACTGTTAAATCTTGTTATGAAGGAACAATTTTCTGGTGTTAGTACTGATGATGCTGTCTCTCACCTTAATAATTTCGTTAAACTTTGTGACATGCAAAAATATAATGAGGTAGAAGGTGACATTATAAAACTTAAACTTTTTCCTTTCTCCTTGAGAGGACGTGCTAAAGAATGGTTGCTATCTTTGCCTAGAAATAGTATTGATTCATGGACTAAGTGCAAAGATGCTTTTATTGGAAAATACTATCCTCCTGCTAAAATTATATCTTTGAGAAGTGGAATTATGAATTTTAAGCTATATGATAATGAACATGTTGCTCAAGCTTGGGAAAGAATGAAAGCAATGATTAAAAATTGTCCCACTCATGGACTAACTACTTGGATGATCATCCAAAAATTTATGCAGGGTTAATTTTTTCTTCAAGGAATTTATTGGATTCAACTGCTGGAGGGACCTTTATGTCCATCACTTTAGGTGCAGCAACAAAGGTTTTAGATGATATGATGGTAAATTATTTAGAATGGCACACCGAAAGGGCTCCAACTGGTAAGAAGGTAAATTCTATTGAAGACATCTCTTCCCTAAGTGATAAAGTTGATACTATTATGTCTATACTTGCAAATAATCAAATCCATGTTGATCCAAATAATATTCCTTTAGCTTCCTTGGTTGCTCAAGAAGAGCATGTTGATGTGAACTTCATTAAAAATAATAATTTCAACAACAATGCTTATAGGAACAATTTTGGTAATAGTAATTATAAGCCATATCCTTCTAATAGTGGCAATGCTTATGGTAATTCTTATGGTAATTCCTATAATAATAATAGAAATGTGCCCTCTGATCTTGAAGTTATGCTTAAAGATTTTATTGGTTCGCAAAAAGCTTTCAATAAAACTGTTGAGGAAAAACTAGAGAAACTTGATAGTCTTGCTTCTAAAGTTGATAATCTTGCGCTTGATGTTGAATTTTTGAAAATAAAGAATATGCCTCATGATGTTAAAGAGAGAAAAACTCTCAATGCTATACAAATTAAAATTGATAACAATGTTAGGATGCTAGCTGAGTTGCATGCTAGGTGGGAAAGAGAGGAAAAATAAGCTGAAATTGCTGAAAAAAGTAGGATTGCTAGAGTTTACACTATTTCTACTACTGAAAATGTTAAAACCGTGTGCACTAGTAAATTACCTATAGGACCTAATCATGCTAGTAATAAGAAGATTAAAATTGGAGAGATTTCTACATTGGTTGAAAAGAATTCTAAACTGCCTGATAGCACTAAAACTATTACTGATAAAAGTGCTGAAATTTTTTGTGGTAAAGGAGATAATGGTCCCATTACTTTTGACGATAATAATTTTGATTTTGATGGTTGCAATCTCACTGAAGTTATTAAGTTCTTGCAAAAGTTAGCTGGGAATCCTAATGCTAGTAAAATAAACATGGCTTTTACTAAGCATATTACTAATGCTTTTATTCATGCTAGGGAAGAGAAACTTAAACATGAAGCATCTATTCCTAGAAAGTTAGAAGACGGTTGGGATCCCACCATTAAAATGAGAGTGAATGATTTTGATTGCAATGCCTTGTGTGATCTTGGTGCTAGTATTTCTGTTATGCCTAAGAAACTTTATGATATGCTTGATCTAGCACCATTAGATAATTGTTATTTGAATGTTCATTTTGCTGATTCTACTGTGAAGAAACCCGTGGGGAGGATTGATGATGTTCTTATCATGGTTAACAATAATTATGTCCCTGTTGATTTTGTTGTTTTGGATATTGAATGCAAATCCTCTTGTCCTATTGTGTTGGGAAGACCTTTTCTTAGAACTATTGGTGCTATTATTGATATGAGAGAAGGTAATATTAAATTTCAATTCCCACTCAAGAAAGGTATGGAACATTTCCCTAGGAAGAGGATGAAACAACCTTTTGATTCTATTGTTCGAACAAGCTATGATTTTGATGTTTCCACTATTGATAATACTCGATTCCTGCTTTGAGCCTAGCTAAAAGGCGTTAAAGAAAAGCGCTTATGGGAGGCAACCCATTTATTTTTTATTTCCTGTTATTTTCTTTTATTGAGTCAAGTAATTTGCTTACTTCTATAACAATTTCTTTGTATCTTTTATTTTTTTCATTTTGTTGTGCCAAGAAGAGCCTCTAATAGCAAGATATGCTAAAAGTTTAGTTTGCTGCCCAGAAACAGATTTCTATGCCTCACGGTAAAAATTCGTGAACAATCACGGAGCATTATTTTAATCTGCAATTTTTTGTGCATAATCCTGAGCTATTTATCTATCTTTCATTAGTTCAGCGTTTTTTGATTTGAGCAACTTAAGTGCCTCGAAAAATTCGTCTTTACGGACTGTTCTGGTTTTGGCAGATTCTGTCTTTGTTTTGCATTCTCTCTTTTACAAGTGTTAAGTGAAATTCTTTAAAGGTGGAAGAGCTTCACATAAGGCTATTAAACAGTAGCTAATGTTTAAAATGATGTTTATGATGTGTCTCTACAGAACCAAGTGAGATTATGTTTGATGCACTAACCCGCTAATGATATTAATGCTGAGTTTGGTGTGAAGGAAGTTTTCAAGTATTAAGAGAGAGGGATGATAAAAGAAGATCAAGAAGAGAGAAGAGATTAAGCTTGGGAGGCTCCCCTGGACCTCCCCAACATATTTCAAGAAGACTCAAGCGTCTAAGCCTGGGATGCCCAAGGCATCCCCTTCTTCATCAACAAATTATCAGGTCATCTCTAGTGAGACTATATTTTTATTTCTTCACATTATAAGTGTTCTTGGAGCGTCTTTGTGTTTTATTTTCAGTTTGTTCTCTGGTCATAACTAGTTGGACCCAAGCACTTTTGTTTGGGAGAGAGACACGCTCCGCTTTTTCATTAGAATACTCATGTTCTTCACTTATACTTGTTGAGTATTCTTTTTTTTTACTATAACTTGTTGAGTATTCTTGTCTAGCGCTGCTATGCTTCTAGCTATTGTTTTTCATGTATCTCTTGTTCAGAGCTATTAGTTCTTTTGAAGAAAGTACTCTCTTGCTTCACTTATATTTGTTTGGAGAGTTGTTTAAATAAGTTGATTGGTGTCTGGTTGGAACAGAAAATGCTATGCATGTGGTAATGGTATAAAGAAAATGCTTACATAGTCTTGTAGATCATTTGTTTTGAGTAACTTGATGTTTGTCAATTGTTTTGAGTTATCAAGTAAGTAATGTTTAAACGTATGTATCATGTAAGTAAGACTCATTAGTGAAGAACTACCGTAAAGCTTGTAGTTATTTGATTTGTCATAATTGGTAGTTCCAAAGTCTAGATATTTTCTGGTTAAAAGGATGTTTTGGTTAACAAGGAAGACAGTGTGGAGTCTTATAGTTTTTCTTATATGTTCATCATATGGTTCTTTTTGTACCAGTTGACGTTATGTGTTTGCTTAAAATAACCTTGCTAGCATAAACTCTGTACTGAGAGGGAATGCTTCTCGTGCATCCAAAACCCTGAGCCAAAATCCATGCCATATGTGTCCACCATACCTACCTATATGTGGTATTTTCCTGCCACTCCAAGTAAATTTGTCATGTGCTACATTTAAATTATTCAAAATTGTTACTCCTTTTTGTGTCTCTGTTTACCATCTCACGAGGAAGGGGTCAGGGGCGGACTTAGGTTGTGCTAGCAGGTGTCACAGGACACCGGGTAAAATCCATTCTCCTTGCTATATTTAGTACATTTTTAGTGTATGACACCGCTATATTTAGGCAAAAAATATGTATGTCTCATACAATGACACCGGGTGAATTTTGCTCTGGGTCCGCCCCTGGAAGGGGTAGATGGTCTTTATTACACTTGTCAAACAGACTTTACTCCAAACTAGCAGCTTACATCTGCTTATCTATAATTTTGTAAAAAGAGCTGGCAGCGGGGTGCCCAGCCCCATAAAAGATAATTTACAATTTTCACCAATAATTCTCTTCACATTTTGTTCCTGAGCAATCAGTCAAACATCTGCATGTGTAAACCAAAGAGAAAGAGGGATGATCTGCTTGCTACAGAAATAACGTTCCTCAATGGGAGCCGCTCTTAAAAAGTCTGCTTGGCATGGGTAATACTGTATTGTCTACTTCCATTCGTTGACCATTAACATGCACCTCTCAAAATATATTTTTACTCTCTATATGATTTCAAAAACTAAAAAGCTCTAGCACATGACATAATCCCTGCTTCCCTGCGCGAAGGGCCTTTCTTTTACTTTTATGTTGAGTCAGTTTTCCTACTCCTGTCTGTTCTCCACAAGCAAACACTAGTGTCAACTTTGGTATAAGAATTGTTATATGTTAGCATATTTGACTGATTATGCTACTTTGTGTTGACAATATCCATGAGATAAATATGTTGAATGTTGAAGCAAATGCTAAAACTTGAATCTTCCTTTGTGTTGGTCAAACACTTTTGATTCGAAAATGTTGCTTGGTGAGCTAACTTTTATGCAAATTCTTATAGCTCCATGTCTCCAAAGTACTATCCATGAAAAGTTTTTACTTGTATGATGCATTTTGTTTGCTCATTGTTTACTTTATAGCAACTATAGATAATTGACTTGGATCACTTCATTCAGTCCATGTGCTTTACACTACTATTTGATCAAGATTATGTTGGTAGCATGTCACTCCAAAAATTATATTATTATCGTTTACCTACTCGAGGGACGAGTAGGAACTAAGCTTGGGGGATGCTGATACGTCTCAAACGTATCTATAATTTTTGATGTTCCATACATGTTTTATACCAATTGCTACATGTTTTATATACACTTCATATCATTTTTGTCTATTTTCCGGGACTAACCTATTAACAAGATGCCACAGTGCCAGTTCTTGTTTTCTGCTGTTTTTCCGTTTCAGAAAAGCTAGTCGGGAAATATTCTCGGAATTGGACGAAAATCAACGGGGACGACTTTTTCACCGACATGAAGACGGAGTCCAAAGGCCAGCCGAAGAGGCGACCCAGGGTAGCTACACACCACCAGGGCACGACCCCCATGCCTGGCGCGCCCAGGTAGGGTGTGGAACCCTCAGGTGGCCCCACGCGCCGCCCTTTCGCCCATATAATCTCCTCGTCCCGAAAACCCGAAACACCCGATCATTATTCCACGAAAAGTTATGTCGCCACCGCCGTCAACAACCCTAGATCAGGAGGGTTCTGAAGCTCTTCCCGGCACCCCGTCGGTGAGGGAGATCATCACCGGAGGGGTCTACATCACCATGCCTGCCTCCGGAGTGATGCGTGAGTAGTTCATCCTTGGACTACGGGTCCATAGCAGTAGCTAGATGGTTGTCTCTCCACTTTGTGCCATCATGTTTAGATCTTGTGAGCTGCCTAATATGATCAAGATCATTTTATTGTAATGCTACATGTTGTATTTGCTGGGATCCGATGAATAGTTATGTTATGATCAAGTTGTTTATCAATATATCTACTGTTTTATTTATGTTCTTGCATGCTCTCTGTTGCTAGTAGATGATTTGGCCAAGTAGATGCTTGTGACTCCAAGAGGGAGTATTTATGCTCGATAGTGGGTTCATGCCTCCAGAAATCTGGGCTCGAGCGACAGAAACGACTAAGGTTGTGGATGTGTTGTTGCCACTAGGGATAAAATAACTAATGCTTAGCTTAAGTGTACTGTTGTTAAGTCTAATGTGTTTGTTTATATTACACACTTTGCTTAATGCAATTATCCATTGCTTGCAACTTAATACTGACGGGAGACACGGATGCTATCCCGGAGATGGATTATTAGTCATGGATGCAACTAGTAAGCGGTCCATGTATTATGATGTAATGCCCAATAAATACCACAATAAACAATCATGTCATATATTGCATTGTCATGCGCTTGCTATTTGTCAATTGTCCAGCTGTAATTTGTTTACCCAACATGTATGCTATCTTTTATGAAGAGACACCACTAGTGAACTGTGGACCCCGGTCGATTCTTTTACACTGATAAAAACACCATTTCCATCACGTTCTGCAATCATTTGTTCTCTGTTATTTTCTCCAATTATAATTATTCTCCACACCATACGTTTAATCATTTGTATTCAGCAAGCCGGGGAGATTGACAACCTTCCTGTTTCATTGGGGCAAAGTAGTTTTATTGTGTTGTGTTCAGGTCCACGACAACCACCATATTTTCTGGCGCTGTTAGGAGGATTCTCTCCCGTCAAGACGCTACATTTTCTGGTGCCGTTGTCAACCTTCTGAAGCTCTCTTGACTCCTACTGGTTCGATAACGTTGGTAGAATTACAAGGGAAAATTGATGCTGCACTATATCATACCTTTCTCTTGGGGTCTCCCAACGAACGTGTGTTTTCACGTCATCAGTTATCAATCTCCCCGTCTTGCTGAAAACAAAGGGATTAAACGTATGGTGTGGAAAACAAATATAAAAGTAAAAAGGTATAACAAGCTAGCAATAATAAAGAGTGTAGGAAACGAGTTGCAGTTAATATAAAATAATGGACCGGGGGTCATAGTTTCACTTGTGGTGTCTCTCCAATAAAATAATAAACATGCAGGGTAAACAAATTATAGCTCGGCAATTGACAAATTGCGAATGCATGACAATGCTATTATGACAAGAATGTCCACTGTAATATTTAATGGGGAATTACAACAAAATACATAGACCGCTATCAAGCTGCATCTATGACTAATAATCCACCCCGGTTCGCTATCCAGCCTGTCACCCGAATGTATTAAGTTGCAAGCAACAGATTATTGCAATAAGCAAAGTGCATAATGTAAGCAATGAATATAGCACGTAGAAATAAACACCGTTGTTTTACCCCTAGTAGCAACAACACATCCAAAGTCTAGTCGTTTCTGTCATCTCGAGCCCGGATAATTCGAGGCATGAACCTACCATCTAGCATAAATAACTTCTCTTGGAGATACAAACAACTACTTGGCCAAAGTAACCACATGTATCAGAGAGCATGCAAGATTATAAATAAAACATGATAACAAATAGATGCACAATCTGAACATAACTTCACAATTCATCGGATCACAAAAAACACAACATGTAGCATTACATAAAGATGATCTTGATCATGATAGACAACTCACAAGATCTAAACATGGTAGCACAATGAGAAGATACAACCATCTAGCTACTGCTATGGACCCGTAGTCCAAAGATGAACTACTCACGCATCACTCCGGAGGCAGGCATGGCGGTGTAGAGCCCTCCGGTGATGATCTCCCCCTCCGACAGGGTGCCGGGAAGAGCTTCAGAACCCTCCCGAGAAGGGTTTTGAGTTGACAGCGGCGTCGGGTTTCTTTCGTGGATTTTCTCGGGTCTTTTAGGGTTTTCCATATACGGGCAATTTATAGTCGAAGAGGCGGCACAGGAGGCCACCCAGGGGGCCAGGCCGTAGGGGGCGCGGCCCCACCCTAGCTCGCGCCCAGGGGCCGCCTGGAGGATGTGGGTACCCCCTCTGGCTGATATTTGGCTGGTGCCTTTATTACTTCATAAAAATAATCCTCGTAAATTTTCAGGTTTTTCGGAGAATATTTCCTTAATAACTTTTCTGAAACGAAAAGACAACAGGGAACAGGAACTGACACTAGGCATCTTGTTAATAGGTTAGTCCCAGAAAATGCATAAAAATGATATTAAACTATAATAAAAACATGTAGCATTGATATAAAACAAGCATGTAACAATCAAAATTATAGATACGTTTGAGACGTATCAGGGCAAAAACCCAAACTGTCTGAACCAATGTTCGGAGCTATCTAAAGAGATCACCGTGGTAGGAAGGCCATGACAGTTTTTGGGCTTTTGGAGAATTCCTCGGGTGGGATATTTGTGTAGAGTTTTTTTTTAATATTTCTATTCCACGCGAGACATATTGTTGCCCATTTTTTGTATGTGTTTTCCTATGGTGTGTAAATAAAACTAACATGAATGCATAAATTTTAATCCTTAATTACCCTATTTTGCCTTTTTTTTTGGTACGGCGTGGTGGGTGTGGGGGAGGGGGGTCTAACACCATCATTGCATCATTTTCCAAGGGACTAACACCCTAAATGTAACTCATAATTCCCTTGATTCATATTTAATTAACACAAAATCCATTTAGAGTGTAGATGTCCTTTTAAAATTATGGTTTGAAGAGGAAAGATGGAGGCCTTGAAACACATGGATTAATATCCCACATGATTTAACCCAGAAAAAATGGAAAGATTATCACATGCTCTTGCAAATGTAAGTTGGGAGGAGCACAATCCAAATCAAATGTTTTCTCTAGAGAGGCACAATTCAAGCCACGGTGAAAGTCATTAATAACCACCCTTTTTGCGGTATTGTGGCTGGATCGAGAGTGGGGGCAAAACTCTAAACTCTGGATGATAGGTGCCAAGTGGAACCCTAAATTCACTATCTTTTCCATGAACGTGCCGCTAGAAAATATGTCTGGGATTGATGGGCAGAGCAATAGGATCTTTCACTGAATAACAGAAATGTGCAGATTGCCAGCTTAGCATCCATATGTTGGGCCATTTGGAAGTTATGTACCGGAGCATCCTTCGAAGGGAAGTTGCTCAAAACACTCAGTGAAGTAATCTGTTACTCTTGTGTTTTGATGAAATACATGGTTTTACATGGTAGCTAGAACAGGAGACTATGAGAGCTGGAGCTGATGCCGTCCAGAATCTGGCGATGGGAAAGATGGATGTTGGAAATGCAAACTCTACTGCCCCTCATCAGAATGCTTCCTAGAATCAAGATGCATGATGATGTTCATGCTCATTAGAAGATGGAAATTTTTGGAGAGTTCTTGCAAACTAGTTTGAGTTGGTTTTCATCCCATGCAACCTATGGTTCAAAGTGTTGTAACAAGTTGTTTGGTAGGCTGGTTGCAAACTTTTCTATATACTCTTTTTATGCCTATGTGAACATTATGAGTAGGTGGTGTTGGGGCTTTGTTTCGTTAGATACTTGTTGAACTATTTGTTATTATGTTGTCTAAAACTCGATCCTACTTTGGAGCTAGAATGAACAAAGCGAGGTAACTTATTTTAATATTGTTTTCGTCTCAATCGGTTGTCCTTTCATGAAAACATTATCACCATGTCATCAGTCGAAACTGACCGTAACACAAAGAAGGAGGCCGTGGAGAAAGAAGAGATGCAACATTATTCTATTGCCCAGTTCCTCACCCATCAGTTTCCTTCATGCATGGACTAGATAAAAAAGTAAAAGTGCCATCGACATACACGACAAACCTATCCCCTATGATTATTCTTTCCATCGAGTTAGCAACTCTCCAAGGTCGTTACGAAGATATGAACGGTAGCGTGTGTGCGCCTAGCTAGGCCTAGTCCCCATCTCGACGAAGTCCCAACTGATGGACATCGCCTTTCGGTTTGGCATCATTCCCGTATGGAGCAGCGGCCATGGCCATGATGACAAGGGCTCTGAGCTATTGTATATTCTGGCCAGGCACGGTACAAACCAAAACGGGACAAAACAAGTGTTACATCGCATTATAGGTACGTAGCTTTTGCTGAACTTGTTCCTTACTTATCTATAGATCGTACTTTTGTCAGCTTGTTAGCCAGGAATAAACCAGACAACGAAATCAATCTATCTGTGGTTGCAGCCGGTAGTTTGGTAGGAAAAACATATCACTCACCGGGCATCGCCAACGTTGCACGTTCGGCTATATATATATATATGTCTAACGCCGTCAACTCGATGTGCGGTGGAAAATGTCCTATATGACTGATCAATGGTTGGATGGCTATGCGCAACTATCACCCTTGTTATGCCACTATTTTGCATATATATATCGACGTGGATTTCCTAACAAGGGTGATAGTTACGCACACACTTAGATCCGTTAGATATGTTTCTGTGATTCGTGTTGCCGTTTCCTTCCGCTCACATTCGTTTGCCGAGCACGCGACGAAAATTGTTGAAAAAAGGCATCATGCGGCCGTGCCCCACCACAACCCAGTCTATTCTCCCTCAAAAAAAAAACCCAGCGTATTCCCGACCGTACGGCATTATCCACAAACTACTGTCGCCGGCCTCCGGAGCCGATGTGCAACCTCCGGCCGCTGCTGTCTCTCCATGGGGGCTGGATCTTCCGAGCAGATTTTGACGAGCCCGGCTGGTCGTCGTTCCTCCTGCCGGTGCGCTCAAGACGGAAACGTCCATGGCCAATACCCTGGCGCACCACCCAGCGTCCAGAAAATTCATGGTCGCGGCATGGAGATGGCATGGAGATGCGGAGCTGCCGCGACGGAAGGAGGCGGAGCCGTGGCCCGCCAGATCTGGTGGAGATGACTTCCACAACGCGGGCCTTCCCGGGCCCAGGTCCTCCTTTTCGTGGCTTCCGGTGCTGAAAACATTGGCACGGCGCCGACGACCGGAGATGAGCACGGGGCACGAGCCGCTCCTCCAAAAATCGGTAGGAGGTGGGGTGCACGGGGGGTCGAAGCTATGCACCGCCGGCGGCCCCTGGTACCCGCGCCGCTGCCGAGGGGGAGGACCTCGAAGCAGTGCGCGTGGAGTTGATCGACAGAGGAGGATGCCTGACGGTGACCTCGAAGCAGTGCGCGTGGAGTAGATCGACGGGGTTTCCACGTCCTGCTCGCCGGGGAGCAGCAACAGGCGGCGTCGGCCCGGGGATGCCCCATGGCCAGGTCGATCCAGCTCGGGGGAGAAGGCGGCGCATCCATAGTGACAGTGGTGGTTGGGAACTCGGGGGAGAAGGCGGCGCTGGATCAGATGCGACGGCAGTCGCGCCATGGAGGTGGGGCCTCGCGCGATTAGGTGTAGGCGACTGTGCCCCGGCGGAGCACAGATATCGGCGCGGTGGTGGAGGAATCGGGGAGGGAGAATGGTGGTGGACTGGTGGGGTTCGTGCGGGTGGGTTTGGTTCACGTTGAGGAAAAAATGTCTAACGCCGTCAACTCGATGTGCGGTGGAAAATGTCCTATATGACTGATCAATGGTTGGATGGCTATGTGCAGCTATCACCCTTGTTATGCCACTATTTTATATATATATATATATATATATATATATATATATATATATATATATCTTCTCGTGCAAGCTAGCTTTAAAAACACATGTCATGTGTGCATTGCTCTGGTATTTCTACCTTTATTTCCGCTCCATAAGGCCACTTTGAACGCCAAAATTTGGGACTGGTATTCCATTAGGCCCGCTTGGATTGTTGTTAGAGTTTCCGGTTTAAACCCGAGCGTACCCCCCTCCCCGGTTTCACCTATTAAACAGGAACGAAGCAGGGCCTTACTGAATCCAATTGGATCGTCAGTGTGGTCGAGTTGAAAGATAAATAAAAAGTTTGTCGGGAGACATCCCATGTGAAATGATTTTTTTAGATTTTATAAATTTATTTTTGTTTTGTTTTAATAAAGATTCAAGAAAAACATGAGTAGAACAGGTAGCCTGGTTGATTATTATTGATGAATTGTTCAAGCATCGTACTGTTAACATCTCTATATAAATATTGCCCCAAAGTATATTGGACTAACAATTAAGGTCCTCCAAAAAATTCGAAAAAACAGATATTTCGAGTGAACAATAAAAATCAACTACCAACAGTATAACCATACCTTTATTGCTCCTGCAAACACAAAGTTCACAGAAAAGTTCGAGTAGATTTAACGAGTCGCCGTACGGCAGGACTTCGTCGTTCCACGCCATCGTACCAGCCTCGTCGAAAAACATTGAAAAATAAGAAGATAATGAAATTAAACATACATAGGCCACGTGGTCATATCGCCCCACCGTACTAGCTCTCGTATTGGATGGAGGCAACAAGACCAAAAGTTTCAGGAGATTTAAAGTAATTCGCAGCCATATTATGCCCAACCAAAGTAAGCCTAGTTCCCATTTTTCTATTTTCTGTTTCTTTTTCCTGATCTGCTACAAACTTGAAAGGATCTCCTTCCCTACCTGTTTTTGGTTCACATCCGATGGTGGCTTCGCATCCGTGGTGGCGCTTGTTGGCGGGTGGTGAGTTTGGCGGTGTCGAGGTTCGGCCTCGCGAGCTCCTATGGTACGGATCGTCCAGGATTGCGGATGGAGTTTTTCGGGAGAAATCCTTATTGGTTCGTCCGACACCAACGCGGTGCTGCCTTCGGGCGACATCTTTCCTTCCTGAAGGGCGTTGTGGCTACCCTTCATCTGCTTCCCTGTGTGCCGGGGGAAACCCTAGGACCAACTATCTGGTCCGGCAGCAGCATGACTTTCCTTCTTGAAGGTGTTGCTTGGTATTCGTCGCTTCGGTACTAGCAGTGTGGTGGTACATCTTCGGAGAGGGCGCAACGGTTGCGGGTCATCGTCGCTTAGTCAATCTGCCTATGTCGTCTTTTATTTCTTCTTTTTCTTTCTTTGGGTGCTTGTAGGCTGTCGCCCCAGCCGTGTCTCTCGTTGGTTGTATCGGGTGGTTGCTATATATATATATAGCGGGACTACGGCCTATTTCGTCAGTTTTTGGTTCGATTCCTCGCACAAGAATTATATATGGTATGTTTCTCTTCCAAATGTTCAATTACTTTTCACAAACCCATGCTCGTTCTTGAACTGTTTTTCTCGTTGAACAACTTTACAGTAATATTTAGAGGACTTATTTTTCTATAATATTTAGAGAAATCATCAATGCTTAAACCTATTGGACCAAAATTTATTTTATTAATTTTTTATTTTGATATAAACACGAGGAGGCAATCTCGTGCATGTGCACTCGTGCAAGTCGAGAGGAATAATGCTCTGCAAAGATTTTCTTGGCAGGGAGACAACTCAATTGGTTTTAAACTTTGAACTCTGAAATTTTAGGATCTGTAAGGATGTACTAGCTGCAAGAACTTGTAAGATTTTGCATCTCAAGAATTTGTACTAGCTGCAAGAATTTTTAAGAATTTGAATGCAAAGCAACATTTCATAAACAATTCAATGGAGAAACTAGCTGCAAGAATTTGAATTGCGTCTCAAGAATTTGTACAATGGAGTACATCAAGGGTTCGAATTTGGAAGATGGAGTACTTTGCTTGCATATCAAGTAATTTGTATAATTTGCAATTGAAGTTTCCATGTGTTCATTTAAGAAACGTATGTATGCCAAGTAATATTGGATATTAGCACGGAAAGAAAAAAATTGTATTAGCTTTTACCTTTGCAGGTGTGCGGCTCCAAATAAGAAGAGACCTGCCAGATGATCATAGATTTGTTGCTTACATTGCTTTGAAAGCACTGGGCAAAGATGGAGTAATTTAGAAAAAGGACAAGGAGCTTGTTGTAACCTATTAAAGACGAGTCCAAAAACAGTTGAAAGAATATGGAGACAAGCACAACAACATATTTCACCAGATTAATAAGTTTATGTTTCTAACAAAAAAGAGAGTAGGTTGGAAGAGAAAAGATCTTTAAATCTCTCGAGGATATCTACAATCCCACTAAACAGAAGGAAAACACTGAGAGCTCTATCAAGGTCTTTGGTGTTAGCTGTACAACATTGTAGAGAAGGTTCAATTGGGGCGAGCTCAACCGCCACACTAGCATCTTAAAGCCTTTACCGAAACCAGCTAACGAGATTGCAAGATTAAAGTTCTGCATCTCCATGATGGATTAATCCTACATGTGTTGGCCCATGCCTATTTTCAAGCACATGAGCAACATTGTACACATAGAAGAGAAGTAGTTTGATATGACTAAAAGAAAAAGCGCATACTATCTCTTTCCTGAAGAAGCCGGACCCTTGCACACTCTACATAATAATTAATAAGAATAGCATAGGGAAGGTGGTGATTGATACGTCCAAAAACATATCTACTTTTCCGATGTAGCGCCCCGACCGCGGAACTATACAAAGATGATGTGTGTCACCGGTCATGCGATACAACCGGAGGTTACTGGGTTACCACTCCCAGGCCAAAACCTTTGGCAGGCGTTGCTCGGAATGGATCATCGGCAACGTAACACCCCGAGTGATGCCATAACACAGGCACAACTATCAATGCATAATAGAGAGATCAAGACTTGTGGAACAACTGGCACATCACAGACTCTACGACTCAAAGCATTATAGTTGAACTTATAATAGAGAAAGATAGCAAATATTACAACCAGAGGTCACAGACCCAACAGTACATCATGCGGAAGCGAATTAAGTTGTTCTAAACAACAAGATCCAAATTATGGCCTAAGAGGCCTACAGATAAACATTCCCAGCGCCAGCTGTTCCGAGACGTCCCAAGCTGCGACCTGAGAACCCCAAACTACTCGTCGACGTCCACATAGAACCCACCTTCAAGATCGGTGAAGTCCTCCTCTAAAAGAATCAACAAAACAAGGTTGAGTTCGACGAACTCTGCAAGATTACTAGAGCTACTAGCTCGATGATTGGCTTTCAAAGGTTTTAAGGCTGTTTTGCATAAAGCTGGTTTTCTTTAGAAGAGACATAACTCCATGGCATCGACTAATCAGAATATTTTCAAAGGGGGTAAGAAGTAAACTCTTTCTTCTGATCATCTTCATCAACAACAACCATCAATCACTGCATCTGTCTACGAACGCACCTCCCCAAATCACCCTCGAGGAAGTAAACCTTGCATTCTTGAAGTCAAGTTTTAATCATTCTATTCAGATTCTCTATGGTCTTATCGTCCGTTCCCAAGTCGTCCATAACCGCGGACATGGCTTTTCGAAAAGATTTAACCCTGCAGGGGTGTACAATGTTTACCACGCGTACTGTCCGGCTCATTGCCTAGCTATTAGCTCTCTTCCGGGGAAAGCCGGCCGAGTGGGAGCGGTTACGACTTCTCCCTCGCTTGAGACTAACCCAGGATCATCAGTGGCGGTAGGACAGGTTCACTGCCTCCAACACCCTGCCCCGCAGACACACAATTTCCTAAACACCACCATCCTCATCCCAGTTCTGGCCACCATCTTTACGCACGCGCAAATGGAAGCTCAAACTAGAGAACCCTTGGCTAGCCCCTCACAAGTTATTTAGTCGATGAGGGTTCCTGCTACTGCATAGGCCTCACGCATGGTTGCACGCTCGATCTTGGTTCAAGAGGTAAAGAACTCGTACATAGGCGGCGAGAACGAGACAAGGCACCACCAAACCACAGTGGCCCCGCCTTTAAGCATGTTATTATATGTCACCACAAATCTCCACCATCATCCGAACATCTCATCAATTGTTTCAACCATGAAATATCCACCGGACGACTAAGCATTTAGCTAAGCATGGCTAAGCATAAACATAACATAGTTAAGTAACTCAGGCCAACAATACAATCCTATGGATATTAGGAGGGAAACAGGTAATGGCATCGGAAACATAATGCAACTAATAGGATACTCTAATCCAACCAAATTGACATTTGGAACCGCATGCAATATTATAGTGGAGAAAATATTTGCGGAAAACATAGGAGAAGACATGCTCAGAGGGGGGATTACGCTTGCCTTGTTCAGCAGGCTGGTAATACGGGTCGTCGGGGTATTGCGGTGGAACCCCAACTGCTTGATCTATCGATGCATAAAAACACCGGAAAGTAACAATCAATAACCACACATGCATAACAAGTGCAAAGCACAAACACATGATGGCGATGACATTTTAATGCACTGAACTTACTATAAAACTATCTAGCAATTTAAATGGGGTGCAATTATAATTATTTCACTAGAGAGGAATATAAACCCACAATTAACTTAATGATTTCCCTAACTTCTAAAAAGTGCAGTACTGTAATTGTGATCAAATATGCATGATAGTGATTCTACTGGATAGTTCACATTTTTCTGAGCATTTTGATATATTAAACACATTTTTTCTGATACACCAATAAAAAGTTATTGAATTTATAAAATCCCTTTTAAATCTGCCCTTTTGTTCAATTCTTTTAAACAACAAACAAACTATTTATCCATGCTTGGAGAAATGGTGAAACATGAAGTAATATTAATTGCTGAACATTTTGATAGGTCACATTAATTTTTGGATCATTATTTTTAAAGTTATGAATTTTCCAAAAGCATTTCTTTTCTGCCATTTTCCTTATTTTAATAAAACAGCAAATAAACTAATTTAGTTGGATAGGTGAGTTATACCAACAGACAGACTTTATTTTTCTGAACATTGTGGTATCTTATTTGTAATTTTTGGACAAGTATTCAAAAAGTTATGGATTTTACAAGTTTAACCAAATTTCTGCCTTTCTCTTAATATTTCCAGGAATTTCACCGAAACATTGTTCACTCAGCCCCGGGCTACCCGCAGCCACTGACAAGTGGGGGCCCGTGGCCACGTTGGCGTCCACGTCAACGCAGAGGTCCACGGCGAGGTTTGACCGCGGCGACGTGCAGACCGGCACGCGCTGGGCGCGGTGACCGCGTGCACCGGCACAGACCGACGGCGGCACGCAAGGATCCGACGCGCTGGCTCGCGTGCGTGCTCAGAAACGAGCGCATCAGGTTCGTCACGCTACGGGGAGGCGAGCGGCGTCACTATGGACCAAATGGTCACCAGGAAATGCTCCGGCGACGAGGTCGTGCGGAGGCGGGCTACGGACTACGGTGGAGCTACGGCTACGCGGCGAAGTAGAGACGGAGAAGGAGGACGAGCATGTCCAGGAGAGAGGCGAGCTCACCCTCGACGCGTGGGTGCTCTCGTAGGTGACGGAGGAGGTCGGAGACGGCGGCGATGGAGCGGCGGAGCTCCGATCGGAGTCGAGGAAGACGAGGTCGGCACTGGCGATTCACGGCTCCCCTCTTCGATTCCTCGGGCAGAGAAGGAGAAGAGGACGCGGCGAAGACGATGGTGGTCTTCGATCTGCTCTGGGCGGCCTCAGTCGATGGCGGCGAGCTCGACGGCCATGGCTAGGGTTCGGCTCGGGAAGAAACAGAGAGAGAGAGGGAGCGCAAAAATATCTGGGGGAGAGAGAGAGCAGCCTCGGTGGTGTTCTTATCCTCATCGAGCTGTACTACGGCAGACGGAGGGCATGGCGGCGAGCGGGTGCGGCTCGAGCAGCTCGCCGTTCGGTCGCTACAGGAAGACGATGACGTTTTTGCAGAAAAGCCCCTGCCCTTTCCTCCTTTCCTGTTTCTTTTATTTCCTTTTTGAAACCAGTAGCTTTTAGGGATTTAATTGGGGACTTTAAACTATTCCAAAAATTATGAAAATATTCATGTAGCCTCCCCATAACATGCAGAAGCTCCACAAAAATTGGTGTTGCAAAATAAAATGTTTTGGACCACATTTGTTCATAAGGTTGGATTATAGTATTTTTGGTTAATTTTAAATTGATATTACTTTAGTAATTTTAAAGCAAGTGCAGAATATTATTTTTGAACTCTTGGAACTTCCTTGAAAAATATAGTAACTTGCTAACTTTTGTTTTTCAAGATTAATTGTTTCAAGTCGAACACCTTAATGCATGGATGCCATGATGCAATGAGTGAAAAGGAAAGTGAAAATTTGGTTCAAATTTTACAGTACCAAAAGTGGGGCTGTTACAAATCTACCCGCCTTACAGGAATCTCGACCCGAGATTCTAAGATGGCGGAAAGAAGTCGGCATACTCCTCATGAAGACTAGACTCCCTTTCCCAGGTTGCTTCCTCTTCGGAATGGTTTGACCACTGAATTTTGAGGAACTTGGTGGACTTGTTACGAGTCTTCCTTTCTGCCTCATCCAGGACACGAATAGGGTGCTCGCGATAAGTGAGATCTGTCGGAGACTAGTCCCAGGAACTAGGGGTGTCTCTCAAGTGCCAGGAAACGAGTAAGGGGCTGAACACAATGTCAAACAAATCCTCAACAACCTCGGCGACGGTGCTCGTCGAGCTCGGTGAGGAACATCACGGCAGAGAGGTAACACGAGCCGCTACCCAGGTTCAGGCCCACCGAGAGGTGTAAAAGCCCTATGTCCTGCTAAGATGTATTGCACTGCTTGGAGAGATTCACAGTACAAGTGTGCTTGCCGAGGGCACTGCTATGGCTAAGGTGGACTATGGTGGAATGAGCTCCGTCTTCTTCTCAGACGCAGCTCCTTGGTTGTGGAATGTGTTGCTGAATGCGGGATCCCCCTCCTAGGTCGTACACTGGCTCCTTATATACTGGGCTTGGTCCTCTTCCCCGAAAACCTCCGGTGGGAAGGGATACCACAATGCCGCCGGACCGGAGCACAGCGCACAGCGTCGGGGGCGTCCATGGACACGGTCCATGGCAGGGAGCACGTCGGCTTGGCAGAAAAAGCCACCGTCCAACCAGGACGGTGGGCTGGCACTGCAGAGCTTTGGGGCATGCCCCACGGTGATGTCGCGTTTGGAGCGTAGTGGCGGCCGGCCGCTTTATCACCGATTTGGCAAGTCTTGGAGTTCGCTTTGCTTGCCGCAGCTCCTTTGACCACTTTATACACAAGAATGGCAACTGCAGCGTCTTCGTCATCACGCGCAGGCGCGCGCGTCACTCTGCGACGGGCGTAGAGCCCATGTGCGCTCTGCAGCGGCGCAGGAGCTTGCTTCCACTTGAAGGAACCCCGCGAGGCATGAACCCTTGCCGAGGTTCTGTAGCCGTTGACTCCTCGCGAGGGAAAAACCTCCCGAGGGGGGCGCGGAGGCGCGCCGGGGCCTGAAGATCTTCTGGGAGAGGCCTTCTCGAGGCGGAGGTCCCTCTCGAGGTCTCCGAGCCAATCGTCTTGGTCCTTAGCAGAAATGCTCGGTCGAGCAAGTAAACCCTCGCGAGGGAAAAATGCCTCGCGAGGCTCGCCAGGCCGAACGTCTGGTCCATAGCCGAAATCCCTGCGGAGCATTCGAGGGTTGTGGCAGGCCGGCCCATGATACCCTGGTTGCCACTGGGCCGACAAGATCTTCTTGGATATCCAGCTCCTCATGATTGACTCCATGAATAGAATCTTTGAAACAACGGCGAAGTTGGGAGACATAAAACACATCATGCACATTTGGGAAGATGGCCGATAACTCCAATTGATAAGACAGATCTCCTCGCTTAGCCAGAATGGTGAAAGGGCCAACGTAGCGAGGGGCCAATTTTCCCTTAATCCCGAAGCGGCGAACGCCATGAAGTGGAGAGACGCAAAGATAAGCCTTATCACCAATTTCATAATGGATCTCCTGATGGTGCTTGTCATAGTAACTTTTGTGCCTAGACTGGGCAATCTTCAGATTCTCTCATATGATTCTAACCTTCTCCTCAGCTTCATTGATAACATCTGGACCGAAGAGTGCCCTCTCTCCGGTCTCGGATCAATTTAGAGGAGTGCGGCATTTTCTTCCATACAGAACCTCGAATGGGGCCATACCCAGACTAGCTTGATAGCTATTGTTGTAGGAGAACTCCGCGAAGGGAAGATACTTCTCCCAACCCTTGCCAAAAGAGATTACACATGCCCTGAGCATGTCCTCCAGAACTTGATTCACCCTCTCAGTCTGACCATCTGTCTGAGGATGGTAGGCGGTACTGAAATTGAGACGGGTTCCCATAGCAGTTTGGAAACTCTGCCAGAATTTGGATACAAAGATACTTCCACGGTCCGATATGATCCTCAGAGGGACCCCATGCAGTGGAACAATATGAGCCACATACAAGTCAGCCAGTTGACTCGCATGTATCTCGTCGCGAATTGGTAGGAAGTGAGCGACCTTGGACAGACGGTCAATGATTACCCAGATGGCATTGTTACCCTTAGGAGACCTGGGAAACCCGGTGATGAAGTCCATACCGATTTCATCCCATTTCCATTCCGGGACTGCGATAGGGCGAAGAGTGTCGGCCGGCCTTTGATGTTCAGCCTTTACCCGATGACGGGTGTCGCATTCAGCAACATACTTGGCGACTTCTCGTTTCATCCGAGTCCACCAGAATTGTTGTCGAAGGTCTTGGTACTTTTTGGTACTACCGAGATGGATAGAGAGAGGTGACTCATGAGCTTCTTGGAGTATCAGCTCCCTCAATTTTCGTTTCTTTGGCACTACTAGACGGTCACCAAAATAAACTACTCCAGAGTCATCGACAGAGAAACATTTGGCCTTCCCGCTAGCAATGTTCTCCTTGATTTTTTGAATACCCTTATCACGGGTTTGAGCTTCCTTTATCTGGTCTTCAAGAGTTGACTTGATCTCCAGACTAGCCAGATAGCCAGTGGAAACAATTTCCATGTTCAAACGAGCGAACTCTTCATGAAGAGCGGGTTGAGCCTTTTCAATCATGAGATTGTTGCAATAGGATTTCTGACTTAGCGCGTCAGCCACGATGTTTGCTTTGTCGGGTTGATAGTTCAGACTCACATTATAGTCCGCGATTAACTCCAACCATCTTCTCTGCCGGAGGTTCAAGTCTGGCTGGGTGAAGAGGTACTTCAGACTCTTATGATCCGAGAAAATCTCGCAACGGTTACCAAACAGGTATGGTCTCCACTGCTTCAGAGCATGGACGACAGCGGCAAGTACAAGATCATGAGTAGGGTAATTGTGTTCATGTGGCTTAAGCTGGCGGGATGCATATGCCACCACATGGCCCTCTTGCATTAGTACACAGCCCAAGCCTTGCAAGGAGGCATCACAGAAGACGACGAAATCCTTGCTGGTGTCCGGCACGACGAGCACAGGAGCAGACATGAGTTTGACTTTCAGTGTTTTGAAGCTCTCTTCAGCTTTGTATGTCCATGCAAACTTTTTATCCTTCTTGAGAAGGTCAGTCATGGGCTTAGCTATCTTGGAGAAACCTTCGATGAATCGGTGGTAGTAACCCGCCAATCCGACAAAACTACGAATGTCCTTGACTGACTTTGGAGTTTTCCAATCCAGAATAGATTGAATCTTGTTGGGAATGACTGCCACACCATTACGGACACCACATGACCAAGGAAGACAAGTTCATCCAACCAGAACTCACACTTGGAGAGCTTGGCATAAAGACGGTGTTCTCGAAGTCTTGTCAGAACCAACCAAAGATGTTCGGCATGCTCTTCGTCGGTTTTAGAATAAACTAGGATGTCATTGATGTAGATGACGACGAACTTTTCGAGATAATCCATGAAGATGGAGTTCATGAGCCTCATGAAGGTAGCTGGAGCATTGGTGAGACCAAAGGACATGACGGTATACTCTTATAGGCCATAGAGAGTAACGAATGCTGTCTTTGGGATATCCTCCTTTCTGATCTTGATCTGATGGTACCCTGACCTCAGATCCATTTTGGAGAATACTGTCGCACCAGCTAACTGATCAAACAGATCATTGATCCGGGGAATAGGATACTTGTTCTTGATTATCACCGTATTCAGCGGCCTATAATCAGAAACCAAACAAGGAACGGTAGAATCCCTCTTTTTGACGAAGAGTGCTGGACAACCCCAAGGTGAACTGCTAGGCTAAATGAAATCCTTCGCTAACAGCTCATCGATTTTGCTCCTTAAACAGAGCCAACTCTTCCACCGGCATACGGTAGGGTTTCTTGGAAATCGGAGCAGTACCTGGAATCAAATCTATGACAAACTCCACACTTCGATTAGGTGGCATGCCCGACAATTCTTCCGGGAAGACATCTGGAAAGTCACACACCACATGTACTTCATGTATTTCAGGAGGGGATTCGCCTTCCATAAAGTATAGGCTGATCTCCGGTGAGAGGGGAATGATTGAGGATGGAGGTCTTGATAGTGCAGACCAATACTCCATAATGTCACCGGAAGAAGTGGTCACGGTAATGGTCTTAGCAGCACAGTCGAGATTAGCCCGGTATTTTACTAGCCAGTTCATGCCTAGTATGACATCCAGGTCAGTTGACTTCAGGGCTACCAGCGGAAAAGGGAAGGACATGGAGCCTATATTAATTTGGACCTCCGGAGTAACCCCATCGGTTTGCCATTTGGAACCAGGCGTGGAAATCAACAAAGGACGACTCATCCTCTTGAACGGTATGTTTTTATTTTTTGCAAAAGATGTAGAAATGAATGAATGCGATGCTCCAGAGTCAAACAAAATTGAAGCGGAATTGTCGTTGATTCGTAGCTCACCCATAAGGACGCCGGGGTCCTCCTCAGCTTCCTCAGCAGAGACGTGGTTCAGGCGACCATGCACAATAGGACCAGCCTTGCCAGCTGGTGTGGCAGGGGCTCGTACAGGTGTTCCCGAATTGAGTGCCCTCTGTGGGGACTCCCTGGAGTAGTGGCTAGACTGGCCACAACTGTAGCAAGTGAGTCCTGATGGGGGCAGGTAGCTGAGGACGATACCCACTTCCACTCGCCCCAAGTGTCGAAGTAATGGGGTTGGGCGGTGGTGGCCTGTATCCCGCGGTCCTCGGCATGAATGGAGAACGCGGCACAGCGCTATAGGGAACGAAGACCCTGCGCTTCTTGCTCTCAGAAACAGAGGAACTCGGGTGGTCCCCTTGTGCTGGCCTCTTGGAAGCCTCAAGTTCCTTCCTCCCCTGCTCAAGAGTAAGAGCCTGGTTGAACAGCTCCTGGTAGTTTTGGAACTTGAAGGGCAGCAGCTCATAGCGGAGCCTCGGCGCAAGCCCCTTGTGGAACAACTCTTGCTTGTCGGCATCATTGGTCACGTCCCGAGGGGCGTAACGAGAGAGATGGTTGAATTCACACCCATAAGCTCGGAGGTCCATACGACCCTGGTGCAGATCCAGGAGCCCCCTCCTTTTCAAGTCCATTATTGCCTGAGGTATGTAAGCCGCACGAAAAGCTGTGCGGAAATCCGCCCAAGTGAAGGCATGGCCATACGCGAATAGCGCCACATGACTCTCCCACCAACAGCCAGCCGCACCAGTCAGGAGTTAGGTGGCGAAGTTGACTTGCTCGGCCACTGGGACATGTAACGCGGCGAACTTGCGCTCCAGAGCGCGAAGCCAGTCATCAGCTACCAGTGGCTCCTTAGCATCGGCGAAGGTGGGTGGCTGCGAGCGCAGGAACTCAGTGAGAGTGCTGCAGTCATTGTTCCTCCGTGCATTCTGCTGCACCAACTGCTCGAGCAGTCGCTCATTTCGCCCACGGTTTTCCTCAATGGCCATCAAGACCTAAGCCATTGAGGGTGGTGGCGGCGGTTCCTCATCATTGTTGTTACCGCGGCCTCCTCGAGCCATTCTGAAGAATTGACAAGGACACAATTAGTATCTACTTCCGAATGGTTGAGACAATAGCATTAGCATCTACTCAAGTACACAGACTAGGGACGATAATACTTTGTGTAACAACGAACAAGGGACCAACAAGATGGAACTTGGGTCAAAGATCAGCATCATGTACTACTAGCGTGAGATTCAAATGGTTAAGAAGCCACGTGATTCAACACACTCTATCTGGCACAATCCGGGACCTTCTGTTCAAGTCCTTCGGTTAAAACCTAGAGGAGGACTAAGTGATTAGACTCAGTAAGAAGAAAAGTGTTCGTAAACATCTGAGTTTGCTTCGGATTGTAGCGCAGCGGAAGCAACCTAACACGTAACACTAAAGGTAGAATCCAACCCCATGATCCTAAAGTTTTGAGGTAACAGATGAGAAGTAAAACTTTTAACTCAAATCGAGGTAAGATGGCTCCGAGATTAGAATGTAACCAGATAAGGAGTAAAAAATCCTAAGATGGTTTTCACAACTCATTTTTAGGTTATAAATATTTTCACAAACACTAGACTCAACGTCGACCAATAGAAGGGTTTCCTATAGGCAGTCCTGCTCTGATACCAACTTGTAGCGCCCCGACCGCGTAACTATACAAAGATGTTGTGTGTCACCGGTCATGCGATACAACCGGAGGTTACTTGGTTACCACTCCCAGGCTAAAACCTTTAGCAGGCGTTGCTCGGAATGGATCATCGGCAACGCAACACCCCGAGTGATATCATAACGCAGGCACAACTATCAATGCATAATAGAGAGATCAAGACTTGTGGAACAACTGGCACATCACAGACTCTACGACTCAAAGCATTATAGTTCAACTCTTATAATAGAGAAAGATAGCAAATATTACAACCAGAGGTCACAGACCCAACAGTATATCATGCGGAAGCGAATTAAGTTGTTCTAAACAACAAGATCCAAATTATGGCCTAAGAGGCCTACAGATTAACATTCCCAGCGCCAGCTGTTCCGAGACGTCCCAAGCTGCCACCTGGGAACCCCAGACTACTCGTCGACGTCCACATAGAACCCACCTTCAAGATCGGTGAAGTCCTCCTCTGAAAGAATCAACAAAACAAGGTTGAGTTCGACGAACTCTGCAAGATTACTAGAGCTACTAGCTCGATGATTGGCTTTCAAAGGTTTTAAGGTTGTTTTGCGTAAAGCTGGTTTTCTTTAGAATAGACATAACTCCATGGCATCGACTAATTGATGCATGTAAAATGCATACATGAACTTTGCATTATATTATTTATATTTCAATCATATTTGCATCATATAAGGGTTATATCATTGTTTTATATTGATTTTGGGAATATTTCATAGTTTCCCTATTTTTCTGGAATTAACCCTGCACAGGCAGAAAACCCTATTTTCTATATTTTGATGTTTCAGGGACCCAAACGACGTCCAAATGACCTGGAAATTTACGAGCATCAGTTTTTGGAAGGAACGAAGCGTGGGAGCGAAGGAAGCGAACAAACGGAGGCCCGAGGGCCAAGATAGGGGGGCCCACACGGTCAGATTCCTTGGTCGCGTGGGACTTGGGCCTCGTGGCTCCGTTGTCGTCGATCTTTTTTCCCGAGCCTCCATCTTGACCTAAAAACGACTATAAAAATAGTCCCCGACGCACTTCGAAAAGGAGCGCCGCAGAAACACAGAAACCACGAAACAGAGACCTGGAGTTGCAGATTGGAGGGGGAAAACTCCGGCGGGGCGCTGCCGGCGTGGTCTCCATCTTCTCCATCGACTTATCCACCGTCTCCATGATAAAGAGGGAGTAGTCCACCCCTGGACTATGGGTTTGTGGAAGTAACTTATGTATCTCTCCTCTCTTGAGCTTCACTAATTAGTACCGTATGAGCTGCTGAACATGATTACGGTCATCTATGTAATACCTTTGTGGTGGATCTTTTATGAGTTAATATATGTTTGAGATTGCAATAGTTTTGTTTCAGTTATGAAAGTAGATGCATATTATGTACCCCGTTCTTGTTTACTTGTTCTGATCAAACTTGTGTATGAGAGCGTGTGAGGGGGAACATGTGCATTAGTTGGAGTAACGGGGAGTGGCTAGTGCGGTGAACGTGAGAAAAAGTTCCGCGATCCACTTGGGTTTTTACCTTACTTTGTTGCCTCACTAGGGATAAAGAAAAATACCTTGCTACCGGAGATGTGGGTGTGACCATTGCCACTACTCCATGACTAGATCTAGCATGTTCTTATTTTAACTTCATGTCATGATCTTAATGCTATGCTCTGATTTATCTTAATTACTAAGGTGTTATGATTTAGTTCACATCTCGGTGGAGTATAAGAGAGATTAATAAACAAAAGATCTCTATGTTAGGACGTGATGCCCATATAATTAGTAACTTGTCATGAAACCTTTATGTTGCAATCTCATATGTTAATTCTAGTGTCCCATTGTCTACCACTTTATTAAAGAGAGAGTGCATTTGTGAAACCATGAACCCCGGTCCATTTTTAATCATAAGAAACACCTTTCCAACAACTTTTATCCACTTTACATTTTCTGCCATTTAAAAATCCGAAAATACAAAAACACTTTTAAATCTTGCATTCATAATACAAAACCCAAAAATATCATCCATCATTATTTCCACCATCCTTGCATATTTACTAGTGGAATTTGGTGCGGCGACACGCCGCATCCGTTGTATCTAAAAATGTTAAAATTTAGAAATAATGTTAGTTAATTGCTGTAATTGGGAAAATTTATGTTTTTAAAAACATTTAGATTCTAAAAATTGTTGAAAGTGGGAACATACATGTCACGTTCATAAAATATTCGGGCTTCAAGGAGTTATATTTTTTGTTTGGAGGGTTTAAATTTGAAATATGGATTGAAATGCTTCAATTTGTTTATTTGTTTTCCTAAATTATGCCACAAGTTGACAAATTTGAATCTTCCAAACATGTTTGTTTTTTAGTCGTGAATAATTGGTTTTATGTTTTGGAAATGTTTAGGTTCGAAAAATTGTTCAATTTGGAAAGTTATTAAGATTGGTATTTTTGGAGGCTTAAATTTTAAATTTGGATTTGAATGTTCTAACATGTTTGTGTTTTTTGTACAAAATTTTCCAAATATTGGTTGATACAAAAGTCAATTTTTTGTATTTGTTGTTGTAATTTTTTTAACAATTATTTTGATATTTTCTAATATTTGTACGATGATTACCAAGTTAGTGAAAGGGTAGCACCTGTCAGAAACCTAACGCTTTGAAATAAGGTATCAGAAAAGAGTGAAATTCACGTTAATTTATCGGGTGCGTTTAAATATTTAGCGGATGTTTTTACGTTTGCAAAATGGTCAGGTTTGAAAGAACGCTGTAATTTTAGAAGAATCGAATTTGAAGTTATTCGAAATATGAAGGCATTATTTGGATTTAAATGCTGTAACATGTTTGTGTGTTTCCCACAAATTTGTACACATATTTGACAATACGGAAAGTTCAAACTTTTCTTTTGTTGCCGTATTTTCTTTGTTTTCGTTTTCGATATTTTGTAATAATTTGTGGATGATTATTTATGTAAATGTTTCCATTTTTCTTTAAAATGATTATTGGAAATGATTATGTTGTTTCCATTTTCTGTTTTTGCTTTAAAATGATTATTGGAAATGGTTATTTCATTTTTTTTTGAACTTGGATCAGATTGAGTATTTTTTCAAATTTGCAACACTTGTAATAATTTAGAGAAGGTCCCAAAGAATTTTAAATGGTTATTTTGTTTTTTACAAATTGTTAGAAATTGGTTTGAAATTTTTTGGAGTTGTATTTGAAAAGTTTTGTAAGTTTTGGGAAATAGAAAAACAAAATAGGGAAAAAAAGAGGGCCGGGCGTGCCACGCAGCAAGCAGGCCGGCCCAGCAGGCAGCCCAGCTGCGCAGGCCAGGCCCGCTGGGTCGTCAGCGTGACATCACGCGCGGCCGGTCTCTGACGCGGCGGCGTGGGCGTCGCCGGCGCCGCAGCAGAGCACGCTCGGACTCGCGCGTGCGGCCGCGGGACGCGCGCGGACGCGGTGTACCCGCCAGCGGCGGCGCCGCCGATTTTGAGACGTCGGAGCGTTGCCGGCGACCTGCAGACGGTGCGGTGGCGTCGATTGTGGCGAGGTCGCGCCGTTCCAGCACGCGAGAGTGGGCGAGGAGGGGGAGCGCGCGACGGCGGACGTCTCCGTGTGCGCCGATCTGGACGGGGAGGGCCGGAACAGCGGCAGAGCGTGTTGGCGTCGCCGGCGACGGCGGGATCGCGGGAGAGAGGAGGAGAGAGGGGGGAGTGCGCGCAGTTTTATGACGGGATCCCTATGTTTTTATGAAATTTCGTTTTGGTCCTTGTCTGCGAGAAAGGGTGGGTAGCGGAGCTAATTCTCAACTTGTGAGGGGCGTTTTTGAAAATTGAGAATTGACGGCCAGGAGCAAGTACTGTAGACTGCTACAGTGTACAACAGTAACCACTGTAGCTAACACTGTAGTAGCTACAGTGCTCGGGTGGCTCTCAGGCCGACAAAGTGCATTGCCTTAATATAGTTAGTAATTTATCATCATTGCATATTTATTTACTGTTTTGCATTCATTTATCTTGATATCATTCTCACACCTTGTGCTTGACAACCACTTGGTGAGGTTGAGGGCCAAAACAATTTACTTTGTTTTATAGGTTTTCAAGAGAAGGATAAGAAGATAAATCTTTCACTACTGATTCCCCGAGAGTTCGATATTAAACCCTCGAGTCACCCCTTGTGGAAAAACCGTCTTTCCTATACTATACACTTTGCACTTGGAGTTTCAACCTAACCCATATTCTTTTGACGCAGGTAACTACGTCAAGGGCCATCAAGACAGTTTTCTGGCGCCGTTGCCGGGGAATCATTGCTGTAAAAGTTTATCCAAGGGTATCTCACAACAAATTCAACTTCATCACCAATTTGTGCAAACACCTAATCTTGGGGAGGTTGCACCTACGTGAGCATCATCTTATCCATCTTTACCTTCAAAGCATTTTATTTTGTTTTGTTATTGTCTTGCATATCATATTTATATTTCGGTTTGCATTTTTTATTTTCAGTTTTGCATTTTGTGTTGCATTTGTTATTTCGGTTTGCATTATTTAGTATCATTTTATTTTCAGTTTTTCATCTAAAAACATAAAACCCATAAAAACTAGTGTTGTTTTTAATATGTATACTAAGCTATGGAGAAAGGTTATGTCAAAACTATGGGAGCTTACTATGAATATCGATCAACCAAAGAAGGAAATAGAATGCTTGAATTGCTTGAACATCCTAATGATATGGCCACTGAGTTTTGTGAATTACATAATATAACTTGCTGCTTTAGAAAAGACTATAAACACTCTCTCTATCAATGTAAGTATAATAGTGATCCTATTATTGCTTCTTATCAAGAGTGTAAATTTGCATGCCATGATATAGAACAAGTTGAGAAATATATTGCTTATGTTGCAGCCCATGAGATAGACTTTCTTATTGATAATTTTTTTGCAACTAGTCATGAAGCTCGTGTAATGAAAGGACACATTTCTATTCTTCTCCAACTTTGCAAAAAGGAATTTAGTGATAATGTTTATGTTAAAGAAAGAATTCTTGCTTCCATGGAAAGTACTAATATTTTGCAGGAAGAGGATGATGAAAACATAAGCTTGGAAGAGGAAGTATGTGAAGAGGAGATTGAAATGGATGTGCTCCAACCTAAGCTTGGGGAAGAGTTGGATCTCCCAACTTCACCATCAACATTTGATAATAGCACTCAAACTCAAAAATATTTTGTTATTTATGAGAATCCATGTTATGATGAGTGTCAAACTGAAAATTCTATGGTCCTATATGATAACCCATGCTATTATGATGAAACTAATAATGCTCTTTTACTTTTCAATGCTACTAGTGAACTTATTGATGATAATGAGGAGTGTTGCTTAAATATGCTATATGATAATGCTTTAGATAATGGTCCTATGCTTCTTGATAATCCTCCATGTTTAGAAGTTGTTACTTATTTATGTCAGGATGAAAATGATATACTTGCTGTTTGTGATGGTACTCTTACTCATGAGAGTCCTACTTTGTTCTTAAACTCTCCTACTTACACCATAGAGGAGAAATTTGCTTATGTTGAGAAATACTTATGTGATTTGCAACTATCTTTAGTTCCAAATCTTTGTTGCAATCATGATAGTAAACTTGATATTGATCTTATTAACTATTTTGAAAGAGGGAAGCATGTTAATGAATTCCATAATAAATTTAATAATCCTCTTTATGTGCCTAAATTATCTAAGTTGAATGATTCTTGTGGTTATATGGTTGAATTTATTTCTACTACTTGCAACTATTATGAAAGAGGAGGTGATAAGAACCCGCTTTATGTTACTAATAATTATATGCTGCAAGTAAATATTGTTAATATGCATTGGGAAACTTCTATTTATGATGATTCATTCATATACAAAATGCCAATGCATAGAAAGAAAGTTAGACTTCGTTGTTATTACTTTTGTGTTTTGTTTTCTCTCAACTAGGGTTCAACTTGACTATTATTTTGATTGTTTTGAGAACACCATGGGATCCTGGTATTATGCATGAACACTTCCCAAGTAAGAGGGACACATCAAAGTTCAAGCTCCCTCATGAGCTTCGTCCACAATAAATATCAAGTAAGAAGCCTAGCTACATGGCTATAAAGAAATCGCTTTACGGGAGGCAACCTGGTTGTTTTTATTTTTGATTTTCTTTGTGTCCTCTTGCTGTAACAAGAGACTTAGTTTTTAGTTTTGTTTCTGGAATTTTTAATAAAGTGCCAAGTTTTACCTATTTTGGTTTGAAAAAGTTGCTATTTGCACTCAGAGATTTTATTCCAGCACGAATCTGTGCACGGTATGATTTTTAATTCCTATTCTGTAACTCCGAATGAGCTGATATTTGAACTGTAGTTTCAACTTTTCATCCTCTGTAAGCATGAATTTTTTCAGAATTTTTAGACATATTTAATTAGGGTAGAAAAATACGTTTTGCTGCTGCTGTTTTTCTGGACAGATTCTGTCCCATTTTGTTTGATGCATTCTTTAAACTTTTAACTTGAATCTTTTTTATCCAATTGAGTTTATAAGTAGGCATACAACATTATACACTTTCTGGACATTCATATGAATTTTTGTTTAAGGATTTTATGCAGCAAGCAATTCGTTTGTCTATCACTACTAATGTCACCCCACAGAAAAGAAATGGGAGAAACTGTGTTTTGAATTTTTTTCACAGGGATTAGAGGAGATGCACCAAGAGCTATCCAAGGATGGTGAAGACCATAAGCTTGGGGATGTGAAGACAACCCCACTGGACCAACACACTCTCGGTTTGCACACGTCTAACTTCTGTTTTTTCAATCAATGCACTTTACACTAGTAGGAAACTGTCTTTCTGTGGATCACTTTTTGTGGCGCACGAAATAGCCGTGCGCCACAGAAATTATTTCTGTGGCGCATTAATTTCTGTGGCGCATTATTTTGCATGCGCCACAGAAATTTAGAATTTTGTGGCGCACGAAAACTAAATGCGCCACAGAAATATGGCTTTCTGTGGCGCATTCTATATATGCGCCACAGAAATACACATTCTGTGGCGCACCCAATCCCGTGCGCCACAGAAAGCACAGAAATGCTTTCTGTGGCGCACCCAGTCCCGTGCGCCACAGAAAGCAGCATTTCTGTGGCGCACCCAGTCCCGTGCGCCACAGATAATTTGCATGCATCCTTCTTTTCTCTGTGTCAACCCATATGCATCACGTGTGCTGGCACGCGAAGCCCCAGATCCCCTTTCTCTCTCTTCGTCTCTCAGATCCATCTTCTCTCTCCCTCGCTCGGCCTCTAGCTAACATCGATCGATCCGTGGGTGTGAGCAGCTAGCTACTCCGTACCTAACTTCGATCGATCCGTTGTGTAAATAGCAGCAGCAACTCGCGCGGTGCGCTGCGGAGCTAAAGTCAACGGCGCCGGCGGATCGATCGAGCGGTGCGCTGCGGCCTGGCCGGAGACGCTTGGCCCGACCCGGAGATGTGTGGGTCTGCACGCGGAGGCGCCGACGCGGGCGCGCACCCAGCAGCCTCGCCCAGTGCTGGGAATCCTCGTCGCCGTGTCCCGCACCACCGGCGGCCGTCCGCTCACCTACACTCAGCCCCGGGCTACCCACAACCACTGACAAGTGGGGGCCCGTGGCCACGTTGGCGTCCACGTCAACGTGGAGGTCCACGGCGAGGTTTGACCACGGCGACGCGCAGACCGGCACACGCTGGGTGCGGTGACCACGTGCATGATGGCGGTGACCGCGTGCACCGGCACGGACCGACGGCGGCGCGCAAGGATCTGACGCGCTGGCTCGCGTGCGTGCTCGGAAACGAGCGCTTCGGTGATGACGTGAAACACACGTTAGTTGGGAGACCCCAAGAGGAAGGTATGATGTAGTCAGCAGCAAGTTTTCCCTCAGAAAGAAACCAAGGTTATCGAACCAGTAGGAGCAGCAACTCTTCAGAAGGTTGTCAACGGCGCCAGAAAAATAGTTGTCGCAGGGAGTCTGGACTGTTGACGTGGAATCTGCACACAACACAATCAAACTACTTTGCCCCAACGAAACAGTGAGG
This sequence comes from Poa pratensis, assembly GCA_947311845.1. NCBI lineage: Eukaryota > Viridiplantae > Streptophyta > Magnoliopsida > Poales > Poaceae > Poa > Poa pratensis. Next base: position 6,867,232 of record CAMZMU010000095.1, read on the forward strand.
TTGTCAATCTCACTGGCTTGCTGAAAACAAAGGAATAAACGTATGGTGTGGAAAATGAGTATTAAATTGCAGAGAATGAAAAAGGAACAGTTTGCAGTTTGTGGTTGTTTAATCAGTGTAAAAGAATGGACCGGGGTCCACAGTTCACTAGTGGTGTCTCTCCATAAAAGATAACTAACATGTTGGGTGAACAAATTACAGCTGGGCAATTGACGAATAGTGAGCGCATGACAATGCATATACATGACATGTTGACTACTATGATATTTAATTGGGCATTACGACATAATACATAGATCGTTATCCAACAGCATCTATGACTAATAATCCACCGCCGGGTTGTCATCCGAGTCTCCCGTTGGTATTAAGTTGCAAGCAACGGATAATTGCATTAAGTAAAGTGCGCAATGTAAACAAACACATATGTCCGTGGACATAGCATCGTTGGGTTATCCCTAGTGGCAACATCACATCCACAACCTTAGAACTTTCTGTCACTGTCCCTGGTTAAACGGAGACATGAACCCACTATCTAGCATAAATACTCTCTCTTGGAGTTACAAGCATCTACTTGGCCAAAGCATCTACGAGTAACGGAAAGCATGGAAGATCTTAAATAACATATAAGATAGATTGATAATCAACTTGACATAATATTCAATATTCATCGGATCCCAGCAAACACAACATGTAGCATTACAATAATATGATCTTGATCATGTAGGGCAGCTCACAAGATCTAAACATGATGGCACAAGGTGGAGAGACAACCATCTAGCTACTGCTATGGACCCATAGTCCAAGGATGAACTACTCACGCATCACTCCGGAGGCAGGCATGGCGATGTAGAAGCCTCCGATGACGATTCCCCTCTTCGGCAGGGTGCCGGGAAGAGGTTCTGAACCCTCCCGAGCTAGGGTTGACGACGGCGGCGTCTCTGGAACTTTTCGTGGATATTTGCTCAGGCACTTAGGGTTTTCGCGTCGGGGGGAATAAGTAGGCGAAAGCGCGGCGGCTGCGGACCCCCGAGGGGCCCACACCACCCCAGGGCGCGGCAGAGGGGGGAACCGCGCCCTCCTGGCATGTGGAGCCCTGGTGGCCCTCCTCTGCTGCTCCTTCGCTCCGTCAGGCGTGTTCGGGAAAAATAGGCACCCCCGTGTAGTTTCGTCCAATTCCGAGAATATTTCCAGACTAGCTTTTCTGGAATACAAAAACAGCAGAAAACAGGAACTGGCACTTCGGCATCTTGTTAATAGGTTAGTCCCAAAATTTTTTATAAAAGTGATATAAAGTAGATGCAAAACATGTAGCAATTGGTATAAAACATGCATGGAACATCAAAAATTATAGATACGTTTGAGACGTATCAGCATCCCCAAGCTTAGTTCCTACTCGTCCTCGAGTAGGTAAACGATAAAAACAAGATAATTTTTGAGGTGACATGCTACTATCATAATCTTGATCATATAATATTGCAAGGAACATGTAAATGAATGAAGTGATCTAAGTCAATGGTCTATAATTTGCTATCAAATAGATAATGAGTAAACAATGAATCACACAAGTTAAACGTTTTCATGAATAGAACTTTCGAGACAAGCATCAAACAGTTTTGCATAAGTGTTAACTCATAAAGCAATAGTTTCTAACAAAAGGTATTTAATCAACACAAAGGAAGAATTTAGTTTCAGCATTTGCTTCAACTTTCAACATATTTATCTCATGCATATTGTCAACAAAAAGTAGTATAACAAGTCCAATACATTGCATATAACGCATGTTGTAACAAAGTTGACACTAGTGTTTGCTTGTGGAAGACAGAAAGAATAGGAAAACTGACTCAACATAAAAGTAAAAGAAAGGCCCTTCGCAGAGGGAAGCAGGGATTAAATCATGTGCTAGAGCTTTTAAGTTTTTGAAAGCATATAGAGATTGCATAAAATATTTGATACTCCTCCCAACCTTGCTAACACAAGCCATGGCTAACCGAATCCTCGGGTGCCATCCATCAATCACATACCATGGAGGAGTATCTATTTTTGAGAGGTGTTTGTTAATTGTCAACGAATGGTAGCGGGTGAGAACAGTATTCTACCTGTCGAACGGACTTTTAAGAGCGGCTCCCATGAAGTACGTTATTTCTACCAGCAAGGCAGATCATCCCTCTTTCTCTTTGGTTTACACACATTCAGGTATTTCACTGTTTGTCATTGCTTACTGATGAATCAGGGCAAAAGTGTGAAGAGAATTAATTGGTTAAAGTTGTAATTAATTGGGACTGGGCACCCCGTTGCCAGCTCTTTTTGCAAGTTATTGGATAAGCGGATGTATATGCCACTAGTCCAGGTGTAAAAGTCCACTCGACAAATAGAATAAAGAATAACCACACTAATTCCTCATGAGCTAGTAAACATTGACACAAAAAGGGAATAATAACATTTTGAATAATTTAAAGGTAGCACATGAAAAATTTATTTGGAGTGGCAAGGAAATACCACATATAGGTAGTTATGGTGGACACAAATGGCATGGATTTTGGCTCAAGGATTTGGATGCACGAGAAGCATTCCCTCTCAGTACAGAGTTTAGGCTAGCAAGGTTATGTAAGCAAACAAGAATATCAACCCGTACACCAAGTTTTATATGACAAACATATTGCAAATGTTATAAGACTTCATACCGTCTTCCTTGTTAACCAAACCCTGTTATTAGAAAATATCTAGACCTTAGAGGTACCACCGATGCAAACCAAATTTTCAACAAGCTTTACGGCAGTTCGTCACTAATAGGCTTAACTCATGTGATGCACAATTTAATCATGATCTACTTGTTAACTCAAAACAATTGACAAGCATCAAGTTATCAATTTTAGCGATCTACAAGATTAAGCAAGTTTTTCTTATACCAATTACCACATGCAACATTTTCTGAACCAACCAAACACCAATCAATTTATTCCATCAACTCTCCAAACAAATATAAGTGAAGTAAGAGAGTACTTTCTACAAAACAAAGCTAATAGCTCTGACAAGAGATACATGAAAACAAGAGCTAAAAGCTGAACAACGCTAGATATGAATACTCAACAAATATAAGTGAAGAATATGAGTATTCTCATGAAAAAGCGGAGCGTGTCTCTCCCAATCAAGAAATGCTAGGGTCCAGTCAAGCTTTATTGAAAATAAAAAATGCAATACTAAAAATAAAAATGTCGCAACAGTGAAACATGGGGTTCCCCTAGTACTGCCAAAGTGGGTCCACCCCATGTGGGCCCAAGTTGAAGATGGACAAGACCAAGACTCAAGTCAAGCTGGCGGGTTCACCGTCAAGACACGCAAGGCCTGCATCGACTAAGGGCTCCGGTCCTGGGGACCTTCCGGGTCCCCGAATCAAGCAAGAAGGCCAGGAAGGACCCGAGAGCCCGAGTTCCCGGCAGGAGGCCAGGCTCCCTCCGGGTACTTCCTACGTCCTGTGGATAAGCACTCCACCTCACCACGGAAGACTTGGGAAGCAAGGCGAAGGCAGCGCGGGGGGAAGCACGCCCGTGGTGGTGTCAGCTCCTGTCCACCCCAAGGCGGACGCTCCCACCTAACCCAAGGAGACGCTAGGCTGAGGAGAGGCCACGTCTCCCCCTAAACTAGATGAGGAGGGTCCTTCACCCCGAAGGTCCCTCACGCCCCTCACGTGACCCTGTGGCAACCCCTTAGCCTATAAAAGGAGGACCAAGGCACGGAGGAGGAGGGGAGGTCGAACCAAGGACGAAGACAAGCTAGAACCAGAGCAAGACTAGACTAGGGCTGCGAGGTAGAGAGGAAGGTGATCTCCTCCGGGTCAGGATCTGTCCTTCTTCTACCTCGGGCCAAAACCCTTCCGGGTACCCTGCCGGGAGGTTCCATTGTAAGCCACACTATGAAGAACTCATCAATCCAGACATGCAGGAGTAGGGCTTTTAGCCTCCGGGCGGCCTGAACCTGGGTAGCTCCTTGTGTCCCTTTGGTTGCATGCTTTGATCGTGGAGAGGAGAGCTTGATCTAGACTCCGCCCAAGAAGACGATTCTCAGCCTCCTTCGCGCCCCGTGCCGAACCTAAAAGGGGGTATCCTATACTCCCGGTGTCCGTGCAACGAGACACGACATCTGGCGCGCCAGGTAGGGGGCGCAAGTGCTGGATTCATCTTCATCAAGTTCATCGGCAAGTTCTTCGTCAAGCATGCCTCCAAGAGCGTCCAAGCCGGTCTCTCCCTCACGCACCCAAGCTTCAGCTGAACGTCGTGCTGCTGGCGCACGGCGGAGCGCCTCTCCGTCCCCGCCTCCCATGGAGAGGGTGGCGCCGGACGAAGTGGACGGTCGCGACAAGGACAACGGCCCTGGCGGAGCGGCGGCTCCAAAGGGCGCCACCATGCCTCCTCCTCGCTCAGGGGAGAAGAGCGTCTGCAACGGCACCGGCAAGGAGCCCACCGCTGGAGGAGGGAACCACGGCGTTCGCCCCAGCGGGGATCCACGAGCATCCAAGAGCAAGACCTCCGCGCACTCGCCTTCGGACGTGCAAGCTCGCCATGATGCTCTAGTCGCTGCCAAGGCACTGATGCAGTTCCCTCCAAGCAGCGGCGACCCCAAGGTCTACCAAGAATGGAGGACTCGCGTCGAGAGGCTCCTCGACTTCGCCGATGGTGGTCCGTGGGTCGAACCCACTCAAGCTCCCACCGTCGACAACCCCGGAGCAGCACAAGACAAAACACGTGATCCGCGAGGCCAGCCTCGTGGTGAACGTCAAGCCAAGACGGCGCCTCCTCGCACCGCGCCACCGATGGCTGATCGGCTAAACCGCGATCACGGCGAGGCCATCTCCATCGGGTCGTCTACCTCGCGCAACCCAGATCTTCGTGACGAGCTCAACAGCCGTCAGAACGAGGATATGCGCACCCGCATCGAGCGTCGCCGAGAACGTCACCGCCGGGAAGATCGGGGCATCGACCTCGCCGAAGGCTGCCTCGCCCTCGCTCCCGAGTTCCGCCACTTCAACTGGCCCAAGAAATTCAAGATCGACGTTCTCCGCTACGACGGCACCACGAACCCCCGGGACTTTCTGCAGATCTACTCTCTGCTGCGATGGTTGCCGGGGCCGACGAGGTCATGATGGCCAACTGGTTCCCGTTGGCCCTGAAGGGAGATGCCCAGACTTGGCTTCTCAACCTTCCCAAGTGCTCCATCCGTTCCTGGCGGGCACTGAAGGAGCAGTTTCTGGGGGCTTTCCAAGGCGGGTACGAGCGCCCGGGGGCTCCCAGTGATCTCCACGACTTCAAGCAGTTGCCGGGTGAAACTCTCCGCAAGTTCATCCAGCGCTTCACCCAGAAGATGAACACCATCCCGTGCATCAAGGAGGAGTTGGTGATCCAGTCCTTCCACGCCAACGTCCGCAACCCCAAGATGCGCGAGAAGCTGAGCATCCATCGCGTCGAGTCTGCTCGTAAGCTCTGGGAGCTTGCAGACCGGTGCGCTCGAGCTGAAGAAGGAGCCAAGTTCCCCGGGGAGGATGAACCCGAGGACAAGGCCGCTCCATAAGAACAAGAAGCGGGACCCTGGACCCGACAAGCGGATCTTCGTCACCGAGCCTCTTCCGAAGAAGACCAAGCCCGCGCCGACTTCCGAGGAAGAAGGTGAAGGTGATCCCTGGTGCCACATCCATCCAGAAGGCAACCACTTGCTCAAGGACTGCCGCATGCTCAAGAACCTCGCCGTCCGGAGCAACGCCGAGCTGATGGGGTCAGTCAAGACGGTTGCTACAACTGCGGCACTGCCGGGCACATCGCTCGTGACTGTCCCACGGGTCGCCAAGGCGGAGGCGGCCGTGGATGGTACCGAGGCGGCGGGGGCCGTGGAGGAGGACGCGGCGGTCAAGGTGGTCGCGGGTACAACACTCCGGAGGCCGCCCACGTCGGCAACGGGGAAGCTCCGGCTCCCCAAGGAGGCAACGGCGGCAAGTATCAAGAAGTCACGGGAGTTGTCGGGTGCATCCACGGAGGGTCTTCTCTGCCTCCCTCCAACGGCGCCTGCAAGAGACTTGTCCGGGAGCTGAACGCGGTTGCTTCTGCTCCGTCCAAGCCCCTGGACTGGTCTAGCCAAGTCATCACCTTCGACCCAGAAGACCACCCTGCAAACACTGCCGGGGTCGGGACCCTGCCGCTGATCGTGTCGCCCGTCATCCACAACTACAAGGTCACCAAGATGCTGGTCGACGGAGGCTCCAGCCTCAACTGCTGACGGCGAAGGTCCTGGCTATCCTTCAAATCCCCCTGTCTCGCCTACAAGACTGGGGTGTTCCAAGGCGTGAACGGAAGTGTTACTCGACCCCTCGGGAAGATCACCCTTCCGGTCACCTTCGGCGACTCCAAGAACTTCCGCACCGAGGAAATCGTCTTCGACATCGCCGACACTCCGCTACCGTACAACGGCATACTTGGCAGACCTGCTCTGGCCAAGTTCATGGCCGTCTCCCACTTCGCCTACAACATGCTGAAGATTCCGGCGCCGTGGGGCGTGATCAAGGTCAGGCCGACATCGACGATGCTATCTACTGCGTTCACCAGCTGAACCAGACGGTGGCAACCACGGCGGACATCCCTCAAGGTGTACAGGAGGATGATGATGGGGCTCTCCCCGGGGGCGAAGGGCACCCCGGGGGCTCCACATCTACTCCACCCAAGAAGGCGCCATTCCATGGCGATCCGCAGCTGACCAAGAAGGTGGCGCTAACCAGCGACGGAGTTCGCTCCATCACCATCGGCGCCCGCCTCACCGACAAATAGGAAAGCGCGCTCGTCGCCTTCCTTCGGGAAAACTCTGACGTCTTCGCGTGGGAGGCATCAGGTTTACCCGGCGTACCAAGGGAGGTGATCGAGCACAAATTGGCGGTCAATCCGGGGGCTCGCCCCGTGAAGCAGGTTCTCCGGAACCAAAGCAAGGAAAAGCTGGAATTCATCATCGCCGAGGTGGACAAGTTGATAGAAGCTGGTGTCATCCGGTCGGTTCCCCACCCAAGCTGGGTGGCCAACCCCGTGGTGGTACCGAAACCCATGACCTTCAAGTGGAGACTCTGCATCGACTTCACAGACCTGAATAAGGCCTGTCCCAAGGACCCTTTCCCCCTGCCGCGGATCGACATGATCGTGGATTCCACGGCCGGGTGCGAGCTGCTGTGTTTCTGGATGCCTTTTCCGGGTACCACCAGATCATGATGTCACTCGAGGACCAAGAGAAGACGGCCTTCATCACTCCCAAGGGCTGCTACTGCTACACCCGGATGCCTTTTGGCCTCCGAAACGCCGGCGCTACCTTCCAGCGCGCAATGCAAGCATGCCTTGGGTCGCAGCTGGGCCGCAACGTCGAAGCGTACATCGACGACATCGTGGTCAAGACCCGGTACAAGGACTCCCTCATCCAAGACCTGCACGAGACCTTCGAGAACCTCCGCCGGGTCAACTTCAAGCTCAACCCCGACAAGTGCGTGTTCGGGGTCCCCTCCGGCAAGCTGCTGGGTTTCCTGGTCTCTCACCGAGGGATCGAGGCGAATCCGGACAAAATCAAGGCAATCGAGCGCATGGAGGCGCCCCGGCGGGTCAAGGACGTACAGCGCCTCAACGGGTGCATCACTGCACTCGGGCGCTTCATCTCAAGGCTTGGGGAGCGGGCCTTACCGTTCTTCAGGCTGCTCAAGAAGTCAGGCCCCGTGGAGTGGACCTCCGAGGCCGAGGAAGCCCTGCAGTCCCTCAAGCGCTACCTCGCCTCGCCACCAATCCTCGTGGCACCAGAAGAGAAGGAGCCCCTACTACTGTACATTGCTGCCACCAACCAGGTGATCAGCGCTGTGCTCGTGGTAGAGCGTGACGCTCCTCCGAAGAAGTCAAGCAAGATCAAGGGCAAGCGACCCGGGAACTCTCTTCCGGGGCAACCGTGCAAGAAAAGGCTGCCGGGTGACCAGGGGTCTCATGATCCTGGCGTCACTACAACTTCACCAAGCGACGCGGATCCCGTCGGGAATGGAGAATCTCCCTCCGACGAGACTTCGCCGGGGGCTACATCGTCCCCACCCCAAGACGTCGACGAGGGGGAAGCCGAGCCCTCTCAGGACTCGGCGACCCGCAAGGTGCAGCACCCGGTCTACTTCGTCAGCGCAGTGCTGCGCGACGCCCGGGAGCGGTACCCCATGATGCAGAAGCTGCTGCTGGCAATCCTCATTGCCTCCCGCAAGATGAGGCCGTACTTCCAAAGCCATCCCATCACGGTGGTGTCCAAGTACAACCTAAGAAGCCCCCTGGAGAACCCACTTGCCACTGGTCGCATATCATGGTGGGCCATGGAGCTTCAAGGTTTCGGTCTCAAGTTCGAGCACACGGACAACATCAAGAGTCAGGCGCTGGCGGATTTCACGGCCGAGTGGACCGAGACGGCGTTCGACGACCCGGAAGAGGAAACCTGCCTCCCCGGGAAGGAAGATCCTAGCGCCTGGATCATGCACTTCGACGGCTCCTACACCAAGGGGAAAGGAGGTGCTGGGGTTGTCCTAACCTCACCAACCGGGGACCGGCTGAAGTACGTCGTCCAGATGCACTACCAAGGGAACATCTCCAACAACACGGCGGAGTACGAGGGCCTGCTCGCAGGACTTCGTGCTGCCATCGGCCTCGGCATCAACAAGATCGTCGTCAAGGGTGACTCTCAGCTAGTCATCAAACAAGTGAACAAGGAGTACGCGTGCCCTCAGATGGCACCATACGTTGAAGAGGTCTGGAAGCTGCAGCGGCGCTTCGACAACTTCCGGGCTGTGTACGTCCCACGGGGAGAAAACACGGCCGCGGATGAGCTATCGCAGGTGGCGTCCAAGCAAGAACCAGTGCCTCCCGGGATCTACATCGAGGTCCTCAGGCGACCTTCGATCCCCCCGAGAGGCTCGCGACAAGATCTGCGCCGGGGGCTGGCGACCCTTCTACCTCGACAACACGGGTAGCCAGCCCAGAAGCTCAAGACCCGGCAGCCCCTCCAGCGGAGGAAGCTATGCTTTCTTTCCGTCGGATGGTGCTACCGGTGGAAGGAACCCACCCACCCTGGGCCCGGGACATCGTCAAGTACATCATGGAGCACGCCCTCCCGGAGGACGATCACGACGCCGAGCGGGTGGCTCGTCAAGCCAAGCTCTACGTCATGATCGACGGCGAGCTCTACCGGCGACGGGACAACGGAGTCAAGCTCCGCTGCATCCCTCAAGAACAAGGCCAAGTACTGCTACGGGACATCACGAAGGCACATGTTCAAGTCATGTGGCATCAAGATCACTGGCGGGTAAAGTTTTCGTCACGGGTTCTACTGGCCAACAGTCCTCAGTGATGCGGAGCAGCTAGTCAAGACCTGTGAAGCCTGCCAATACTATGCGAAGAACATACATCAGCCGGCGCAAGCTCTGCAGCCAATTCCAATCTCCTGGCCGTTCGCGGTCTGGGGGCTGGACATCGTGGGAAAGATACCGAAGTCTGTCGGGGGCCATGAATACCTTTTCGTGGCCATCGACAAGTTCACAAAGTGGGTGGAAGTGATGCCAGTACCAAGACAGACAGCTCAAGCAGCCATCAAGTTCATTGAAGGGATCGTGTACCGCTTCGGAGTACCCAACAGAATCATAACGGACAATGGCTCTCAGTTCACAAGCCGATCCTTCCTCAACTTCTGTGAAGAGCTGGGAATCAAGGTGTGTTTTGCCTCGGTGTCCTACCCAAGGTGCAATGGGCAAGTGGAGCGAGCCAATGCGGAGGTCCTAAAGGGTTTGAAGACCAAGCCTTTGACAAGTTAGAAGACAAGGGCAAGAACTGGATTGAGCATCTACCAAGTGTCTTGTGGTCCCTCAGAACCACACCAAGCAGAGCCACTCAAGAAACACCATTCTTCCTTGTCTATGGAGCAGAAGCCGTCTTGCCAACAGAGCTCAGGCATGGATCCCCCGGGTACTTGCCTATGATGAAGACGCACAAGCTGAGAGGAGGATTGATGACATCAACTTCCTGGAAGAGGTGCGGTGCCGAGCTTCCTTACGATCTGCTCGATACCAGCAAGGGCTCCGCCGCTATCATGATCGCCATATCCGTTCACGGGTACTGGAACCCGGAGACCTGGTTCTCCGCAAGAAGCAGAAGCTTGATAACATGAACAAGCTGTCCTCCAAGTGGGAAGGACCTTATCGGGTGACGCATACCCTGAGACCCGGAGCTGTTTATCTGGAGGACGAGAAAGGCAGGCCGGAGGGCAACGCCTGGAACATCGAGAATCTCCGGAAATTCTACCCCTGAATACGAACATGAATCGCAGATAGTTCGAGTCAACTAAGCACGCCCAAGGGGCTAGTGTTCTGTATAAGGGTGTAAGAATCGTCGCCAAGGAATAAAAGATAAGTTTTTCAATTCCGTGAGCCTCTCTTGTTGTCGTGAAGTGTGTTATCCGTAACAACCCCCAAGCAGGGGGCTGACATGGTGCCGGTGGCTGACAGGTCGAGCGCGAGCAGCCTATCAGTAGGCGCTGCCACCTGATCGTGCCGTACTGCCGCGGTAAGAAGTGGAACGGGCAGTGCTGTGTTTTAAAGAACCTAAACACAGAAATGCACATTCAACTTTGCTTGCGGGTTGCTCCGGATGAAACACTTTCACGACATGTAAGGGAGGGTCCATTCTTTTCCTACTGAAAGTGTGTTGTGTGTAGCGCCTCTCCCGGGACAGGAATGGATGCTGAAGAGCGGCTCAGGAGCTGGATACCCGGGAAGGACAGAGTAGATCAAGGACACGGCAAAAACCAGCTAAGTCTTTGCATGTGCATCTGGCATTCTAGGCATAATATCTCGCTCGGAGTCAATATACCACCAACCTGCGCATGCTTGACAGTTGATGAGAACCTTTGCGGGGGTAATGCGTCCTCCCCGGCGAACGGTCAGATTTCCCTTCTGGCCTAGTACCCGTGGCTGTGGAGTGGACTCCCGGAAGGCATAGTGCTCTTAGGGGTGCTGCTACTGGTGCGGGCGGTCAGAGCACTTGTCACCTAAGAGATCTCCTCAGAAAACTTGACGGCGCGTTAGTGCAAAGGAGGTTTGGGAAATGACCCCGGGAGTTGAGCCCTAGGATTGCATTCATCTGAACTTACATTCTGAGTTTACAATTCTGGATTACATTCAGTCGAAGCTTTTCCTGGATACATATCTAGCCTATGCTACTAAGGCCAGCTCAGGGCTCCTGGCTGTGCAGCTCTGTCTTTCTGTTTTATTGCCTGCCGGGTGCACTCTTCTCCCGGGGACGCCTGGGTGAAAAGATGACACGCGTGCAGAATCTTGTCAGGCGCGTCGAAGAGCTCGACCCCTTCTGCCGACCAGGGCGCTCCAGGGCCAAAGAGACGGAAGATTCCGTCCGCCAGTTCGCCTACGGACTGACTCTCGGCCTGCAAAAGTCCAGATCAAGATCAAGGTCATCCAAGAAAAGGCGGAATCATGGAGAAGAGCAAGCAGTGAACCTGCTCAATGGCCTCGAGTTCAGCCACAACCAAGGACAGCTCCGGAATACCGGCAGTCCTTTCCTTCAGGATGGACCACAGGTGCGTCCTCCTTACTGCCCTAATCCTTGCCTCTTCTTGGCAACAGGACCAGAGACGGCCGCCAGGCGAGCAACGTTCTGGGCAGCAGAAGGACGGGACGCAACCTCGCCGTCAGTGGCTCGGGCTCCAGCTTCGCTGGGTGCCTCCGCCGCTCCTCGAAAGACGGATTCCGCCGTCGACACATCGGACAAGGCCCTCTCTGCTTCGCCGGACATTGTTCTGCGGGACGGGGAGGCAAAGGAAGAAGAGGAGCGGAGCAAGGCGAGAAGATGTGGCGAAGGGGTGGAGTCTGGATGGTCTTTTATAGGCCTCCCTGCTCCACCTACCCCTTGACGCTACGGCTGCTGCAGTAATGGGAGCGCGTTTTGCAAAAAACTCGTTCTCATTCACACGGACGCGACACGAAGACAAGGAGGAAAACAAGATCTTCTTCATTTACAAGGACTACAAGGGGACGATCTTTTTTACAACAAAAAGGTTGGCTCCCGCCGAACAAGGAGCACCGCCGTACAATGGAAGACGCTACTTCCAGAATACGACGTCAAGGCCGCCAAGGAGGAGGTCAACGAGATCTCCATGGCGCCCGTCCGAAGCTCCTCGCCTTCAGGAAGACGAGCTCCCCTCGACCTTGATGTCAGATGAGTTTTCCTCATCTTCATCCTCGTCGTAGGAGCTCGAGCTGCCGCTGCTGCTCTCCATGCAGCACTCCACGCGTCCGCCATCGACACCGAAGATCTTCACGGAGAGCGTAGCATCTCCGTCGTACCGGAACACCAAGCACTGCCCCCTGGACAGGCGGCGGGCACGGGAGAACGACTTCCACCCCGGACCCAGAAGCAGGGCGCCTTCAGTGGTGCGCTCCGCCATGGCCCAGGAGGGGCCATTGGGGCAGCCTTCCACCTGCAGCCAGAAGCCGGAGGGTCCGATGTCCTCCGTCGCCATCGCGAAGGAATCCGGCAGAGAAGCCGGCTGCGAGGCCTGCGGTTCAGATCCACGGCGAACTCGAATGGCGCGAAGCTGGTATGAACCATGCTCCTAGGAAGAGGGGCAGCGGTGCCGCGGCCTCCACGGCCGCCGCGACCGCGAATCCCACGACCTCGCGGAACAGCTCGACCACGAGTGGAGGGGCCACTCTCCGCAGCAGCTGAAGAAGTACGAGGGCGCCCAACTCCTCTCTTCGCTCTCGCCATTGGCGCTGGCAGCTTGTGGGGAGGCCTGGAGTTGGACCAAGGAAGAAGATGACCGAAAAGGCCAGGGGTGCGCCTCGCTTTTATAGCCGCGGCAGTGCCTCTGCCAGCGTCTCCTCGGTTCTTCCGTTAGTGGGAATCGAGGGGGCCCTCGCAGTTATTCCCCCGAGCGGAGTAACTCCAAGACCTTCAAGGCCATCAGTGAAGCAAGCTGAGAAGACCAGGTACCCGGGACCCACTTTGACCTATCTTTAGGCCATGGCCCCGGCAGCTGGAGTAAGAGCCGCCGGGACCATGCCCGGGGGCTACTGTCGCAACAGTGGAACATGGGGTTCCCCTAGTACTGCCAAAGTGGGTCCACCCCATGTGGGCCCAAGATGAAGATGGACAAGACCAAGACTCAAGTCAAGCTGGCGGGTTCACCGTCAAGACACGCAAGGCCTATCGACTAAGGGCTCCGGTCCTGGGGACCTTCCGGGTCCCCGAATCAAGCAAGAAGGCCAGGAAGGACCCGAGAGCCCGAGTTCCCGGCAGGAGGCCAGGCTCCCTCCGGGTACTTCCTACGTCCTGTGGATAAGCACTCCACCTCACCACGGAAGACTTGGGAAGCAAGGCGAAGGCAGCGCGGGGGGAAGCACGCCCGTGGTGGTGTCAGCTCCTGTCCACCCCAAGGCGGACGCTCCCACCTAACCCAAGGAGACGCTAGGCTGAGGAGAGGCCACGTCTCCCCCTAAACTAGATGAGGAGGGTCCTTCACCCCGAAGGTCCCTCACGCCCCTCACGTGACCCTGTGGCAACCCCTTAGCCTATAAAAGGAGGACCAAGGCACGGAGGAGGGGGAGGTCGAACCAAGGACGAAGACAAGCTAGAACCAGAGCAAGACTAGACTAGGGCTGCGGAGGTAGAGAGGAAGGTGATCTCCTCCGGGTCAGGATCTGTCCTTCTTCTACCTCGGGCCAAAACCCTTCCGGGTACCCTGCCCGGGAGGTTCCATTGTAAGCCACACTATGAAGAACTCATCAATCCAGACATGCAGGAGTAGGGCTTTTAGCCTCCGGGCGGCCTGAACCTGGGTAGCTCCTTGTGTCCCTTTGGTTGCATGCTTTGATCGTGGAGAGGAGAGCTTGATCTAGACTCCGCCCAAGAAGACGATTCTCAGCCTCCTTCGCGCCCCGTGCCGAACCTAAAAGGGGGTATCCTATACTCCCGGTTTCCGTGCAACGAGACACGACAAAAAAGCACACACACGCTCCAAGAAAAGCACATATGATGTGAACGAATTAAAATATAGTTTCACTAGAGATGACCTGATAATTTTGCCGATGAAGAAGGGGATGCCTTGGGCATCCCCAAGTTTAGACGCTTGAGTCTTCTTGAAATATGCTGGGGAGATCCATGGGAGCCTCCCAAGCTTAAGCTCTTCACTCTTCTTGATCCTATTATATCATCCTTCTCTCTTGACCCTTGAAAACTTCCGTCACACCAAACTCAAAGTAGATCTCATTAGAGGGTCAGTGCATAATCAAAAATTCACATGTTCTGTAAATACGCAATATGATTTGTTACTTTAAACATTAGCTACAGCCACTGATGTTATGTGAAGCTCTTCCACCCAAAAAAGAATTTCACTCAACACTAGTAAAAGAGAGAATGCGAAAAATAAAAAGGCATAATCTGTCTAAAACAGAACAGTCCGCAAAGACGAATTTTTTCGAGGCACTTACGACGCTCAGATCGAGAAACTCTGAACTAATGAAAGTTTCAGACATTCATAAAGATTACGCACAAAAAATTTCAGATTTTTTTAACAATCTGGTGATTTTAGGAATTTCGTACAGTGAACAGCAAAAATCTGTTTCTGCGCAGCAGTCAAAATTAAGCATCATCTTATCATTAGAGGCTACTCTTGGCACAATAATGCGAGAAAATAAAGATACAAAGGAGTTGCTACAGAAGTAAACAAACTCCTTGACTCAATAAAAGAAAAATTGCAGAAAAATAAAATGGGTTGCCTCCATAAGCGCTTTTCTTTAACGCCTTTAGCTAGGCACAAAGCATGCATCAAGTATTAGCAAGTGAAGAAGCATCAACATCGAGGTCGGAAGTTTTCTCAACAATGCAATTTATCTTGTCTATGTAAGTTTCGGAATTCCCTTTCTCAATACCTCTAGGCTCATCATTTTCATCAAATGGGTTCTCAGGAACAATCCAATCAATTTTTTTTCTAGTGCCTCCTGCATTCCTATAAGCTTAAAAAGTATAGGTATTTTAACTTCCCCCTCACCATTAGTTTCCTTAGTGTACTTGAGCCTCTCTTTTTCAAGTTTTTCAAGTGTATTAACAACGTCAATACAATAACCAAGCATCTTGTATTTAATAAAAACTTTTCTAGCTTCCCTAGCAACATCACCAAATTCTTTAAGTAGGGTTTCTAAAACAAAATCTTTCTTTTCACCATCTTCAGTATCATGGAGTTTTAGAAACATGTGCTGCATTATGGGACTAAGGTTGACAAATCGAGCTTCCAACATGTGAACTAGAGAAGCTGTAGCAATTTCATAATTTGGAGCAAGTTCTACCAAGGATCTATCTTCAAAATCTTTAACCATACTAACATGATTCAAGAATTTCTCAATGTTATCTTTTCCAATGATAGACCCACTACCCACAGATATTTCTTTTAAAGTGTACTTAGGGAGAAGCATGATGAAATAATAAAAACCAAACAGAAAATAAACTAGATGCAAGTAACTAATTTTTTTGTGTTTTTGATAATTGAAAGCAAACAAGATAAAATAAAATAAACTAAGCAAGACAAAAACAAAGTAAAGAGATTGGAAGCGTGAAACTCCCCTTGCAGAAGACTGCTGTCTCCCCGGCAACGGCGCCAGAAAAATAATGCTGTTGACGGGAGACAGAGAACTTCCTGAAGAACTTCTACTCCCCGGCAACGGCGCCAGTAAAATAGCTTGATGACGTGAAACACGTTCGTTGGGAGACCCCAAGAGGAAGGTATGATGTAGTCAGCAGCAAGTTTTCCCTCAGAAAGAAACTATGGTTATCGAACCAGTAGGAGCAACAACTCTCCAGAAGGTTGTCAACGGCGCCAGAAAAATAGCTGTCGCAGGGAGTCTGGACTGTTGACGTGGAATCTGCACACAACACAATCAAACTACTTTGCCCCAACGAAACAGTGAGGTTGTCAATCTCACTGGCTTGCTGAAAATAAAGGATTAAACGTATGGTGTGGAAAATGAGTATTAAATTGCAGAGAATGAAAAAGGAATAGTTTGCAGTTTGTGGTTGTTTAATCAGTGTAAAAGAATGGACCGGGGTCCACAGTTCACTAGTGGTGTCTCTCCATAAAAGATAACTAACATGTTGGGTGAACAAATTACAGCTGGGCAATTGACGAATAGTGAGCGCATGACAATGCACATACATGACATGTTGACTACTATGATATTTAATTGGGCATTACGACATAATACATAGATCATTATCCAACAACATCTATGACTAATAATCCACCGCCGGGTTGTCATCCGAGTCCCCCGTTGGTATTAAGTTGCAAGCAACGGATAATTGCATTAAGTAAAGTGCGTAATGTAAACAAACACATATGTCCGTGGACATAGCATCGTTGGGTTATCCCTAGTGGCAACAGCACATCCACAACCTTAGAACTTTCTGTCACTGTCCCAGGTTAAACGGAGACATGAACCCACTATCTAGCATAAAATACTCTCTCTTGGAGTTACAAGCATTTACTTGGCCAAAGCATCTACGAGTAACGGAAAACATGCAAGATCTTAAATAACATATAAGATAGATTGATAATCAACTTGACATAATATTCAATATTCATCGGATCCCAGCAAACACAACATGTAGCATTACAATAATATGATCTTGATCATGTAGGGCAGCTCACAAGATCTAAACATGATGGCACAAGGTGGAGAGACAACCATCTAGCTACTGCTATGGACCCATAGTCCAAGGATGAACTACTCACGCATCACTCGGAGGCAGGCATGGCGATGTAGAAGCCTCCGGTGATGATTCCCCTCTCCGGCAGGGTGCCGGGAAGAGGTTCTGAACCCTCCCGAGCTAGGGTTGACGACGGCGGTGTCTCTGGAACTTTTCGTGGATATTTGCTCAGGCACTTAGGATTTTCGCGTCGGGGGGAATAAGTAGGCGAAAGGGCGGCGGCTGCGGACCCCCGAGGGGCCCACACCACCCCAGGGGCGGCAGAGGGGGGACCGCGCCCTCCTGGCGTGTGGGGCCCTGGTGGCCCTCCTCTGCTGCTCCTTCGCTCCGTCAGGCGTGTTCTGGAAAAATAGGCACCCCCGTGTAGTTTCGTCCAATTCCGAGAATATTTCCAGACTAGCTTTTCTGGAATACAAAAACAGCAGAAAACAGGAACTGACACTTCGGCATCTTGTTAATAGGTTAGTCCCAAAAAATGTATAAAAGTGATATAAAGTAGATGTAAAACATGTAGCAATTGGTATAAAACAAGTATGGAACATCAAAAATTATAGATACATTTGAGACGTATCAATCGGGTTCGTCGCGCTACGGGGAGGCAAGCGGCGTCGCTATGCACCAAATGGTCGCCGGGAAATGCTCCGGCGACGAGGTCGTGCGGAGGCGGGCTACGGACTACGGCGGAGCTACGGCTACGCGGCGAAGTAGAGACGGAGAAGGAGGACGAGCATGTCCAGGAGAGAGGCGAGCTCACCCTCGACGCGTGGGTGATCTCGTAGGTGACGGAGGAGGTCGGAGACGGCGACGATGGAGCGGCGGAGCTCGGTCGGAGTCGAGGAAGACGAGGTCGGCACTGGCGATTCGTGGCTCCCCTCTTCGATTCCTCGGGCGGAGAAGGAGAAGAGGACGCGGCGGAGACGATGGTGGTCTTCGATCTGCTCTGGGCGGCCTCAGTCGACGGCGGCGAGGTCGACGGCCATGGCTAGGGTTCGGCTCGGGAAGAAACATAGAGAGAGAGGGAGCGTAAAAATATCTGGGGGAGAGAGAGAGCAGCCTCGGTGGTGTTCTTATCCTCGTCGAGCTGTACTGCGGTGGAAGGAGAGCATGGCGGTGAGTGGGTGCGGCTCGAGCAGCTCGCCGTTCGGTCGCTACAGGAAGACGATGATGTTTTTGCAGAAACCCCTGCCCTTTCCTCGTTTCCTGTTTCTTTTATTTCCTTTTTAAAACCAGTAGCTTTTAGGGATTTAATTGGGGACTTTAAACTATTCCAAAACCTATGAAAATATTCATGTAGCCTCCCCATAACTTGCAGAAGCTCCACAAAAATTGATGTTGCAAAATAAAATGTTCTGGACCACATTTGTTCATAAGGTTGGATTATAGTATTTTTGGTTAATTTCAAATTGATATTACTTTAGTAATTTTAAAGCAAGTGCAGAATATTATTTTTGAACTCTTGAAACTTCCTTGACAAATATAGTAACTTGCTAACTTTTGTTTGTCAAGATTAATTGTTTCAAGTCGAACACCTTAATGCATGGATGCCATGATGCAATGAGTGAAAATTTGTTTCAAATTTTACAGTACCAAAAGTGGGGCTGTTACATCCGAATACTTTTGTTGTTGTTTTGTTCTCTAATTTGCATGATTTGAATAGGACTAACCCGCATCGCTGACACCAATCCGTTTTCCCCGCCACCGGATCTAGGAACCTTTTCCGACAGATCCATCCCATATAGTGCTGAAGATGGAAAGGGACGGGGGTGTGAGGAGAAAGGGACGAGTAAGGAGGAGGAAAAGGGGACGGGGACACGACGAGGGGTGGGGAGAAAACGGCGTGGAGAACTAGAGAAGGGGACACCGACTCGTGACGCGAGCGAGCAGGAAGGGACAAGGACGGTGCACGATTTGAGAGGAGAAAATTGCCTTTTTTAAAGGGAAATGCTAGTTTACCCCCGGAGGATCGATCCTCCGGGTCGCACGACGGACGCGTGTCCACGCACGTGGTCCCACCCACGTTACTCCTCTTCCTTATCCATCCCCTTCCTTGTTTCGTACAAGACTCCAGAAGCACACCTCCGACTGAATCGTGAGCTCGCGCCGCCCCTGGCCAGCTGGCCCCGCCCCGCCGGCGCTCCCCATCCCACCTTCGGCTAGCGCCGCCGTCCCCTCATCCACCGCTGCGTCGAGCTCCGCCTCGTCCTCCTCTGCGCGGACGCCACCTGCACCGACCACCGCAGCCGGTGCTGGAGCATCCTCCTCGACGGCCGCAAGGACGACTCCCGGCGCCGCCGCGCCCTCGCCCGCCCTTGCGCCGAGCTCCGCCGCACCCTACCCGCCGATGCTTCAAGCTCCCATGGCACAACGGCGGCGCGATGCTCCCATGGTGTGGCGGCGTTGCTGCCATGGTGGAGGCGCGATGCTCCCATGGTGTGGCGGCGTTGCTTCCTTCCCTGCTCACGGTGCTATGAGGTGCACGGCGGC
This sequence comes from Poa pratensis, assembly GCA_947311845.1. NCBI lineage: Eukaryota > Viridiplantae > Streptophyta > Magnoliopsida > Poales > Poaceae > Poa > Poa pratensis. The sequence goes on from CAMZMU010000095.1 coordinate 6,886,515, forward strand.
GCTTCTGCCGGCGAAGGTGCATGCTACCGACGTGGAGGCATGGTGCTCCCATGGCACAACGGCGTTGCTGCCATGGTGGAGGCGCGATGCTCCCATGGCGTGGCGGCGTTGCTTCCTCCCCTGCCCACGGTGCTACCAGGTGCACGGCGGAGCTTCTGCCGGCGGAGGTGCATGCTACCAACGTGGAGGCATGGTGCTCCCAGGGCACAACGGCGTTGCTGCCATGGTGGAGGCGCGAACCTCCCATGGCGTGGCGGCGTTGCTTCCTCCCCTGCCCAGGGTGCTACCAGGGGCACGACGGAGCTTTTGCCGGCGGGAGGCGTCGTGCTACCAAATCGGAGGTGCGATGCTTCCATGGCGTGGCAGTGATGCTTCCATGGCGTGGCAGTGATGCTTCCATGACGCGGCGGCGATGCTTTCAAGGTCGCCCGACGGTGCTACCAGGACACTGCGGCGCCGGTGAGAGGCGCAGCCAGCTCAAGGTCACCGGAGTCGAGAGATGTGAGCCATGAGCGGTGGGTTGGTAGGAGTGGTGTGTGCAGCGTCAGGTCGGGGAGAATTTTTGTGTAGGGAAAAAGAATGCTCACGGAGCTGCTGTTCAGCGTTTGACCACGTGAGGGGACACGTGTCGTGTGCTCCATGCGGAGGATCAGGAGCCCCGATCCTCCGGAGGACGCTCAGCACTGCCCTTTTTTAAAACAAAAACGTCATGCGCCACAACAAAACGGAGGGAGTACTAGATCAAAGTCAAAACACTCTACATAGTGGTGGTTTTCCGAGAGCCAGCTCCGAACATAGTGGCTTTGAGCATTACTCAAGAGGAAATCATATCCATTCTCCCAATAATGTCCCTTAATCTGCACCGTCGATTCTTGGATCGGAGGGCCAGGATGGGAAACGCAGACCTCCCATTGGATCCGCACCCTCTTTTCGACCAGAGCGAAGCCACCGAGCACTACCAAAGCGAAAAACGCGCACACACAGAAGCAGAGCACAGTAGCCAAGCAGCTGAGCTAGCGAGCCCCAGTGAGTCACTCCCACCGCCGCTCCCGATTCCCGCAGCCGCCGCCGTCCGCGGCTCGAGCTCCTCCGCCCGTCACCCCTGCAGACCGCGATCTCCTCCTGAACCACTGGCCGGAACTGCCTGCTCGCCCCCGCTGGAGATCCGCCCGGAGCGGCATTCGTCTTTCTGGGTAAACCCTAGTCTCAGTTGATTTGTGTGTTTCCTCTTGTCCGCGCTGCGAAAAATCGAGCCTTTTCGAGGGATTTCCGGCCGCTTCTTGCGGAGGCTGCTGTTGCCACGCAATCCGTCCGTGGGGGTTGCTCAGTTTGTGTCGGTGCGACTGTGTCGGAAATTTCGGCGGACGCATTTGCCTCTCGCTGTGTGCCTGGGATCTGGGAGCCTGTAGGATTCTCGTTTGGAGCGTAGAGCTGAGCGCTGTGTGAGAGAGCCCTTTTTCTTCTTCCTTTCTTTATTTATTTTGAGATGCGCTAGAGAAATATTCGATCTTGCTGTCCTAAATGTGGTGACCAGTTCTCTGTGGTCACTTCAAGGTGCAGATTTATTGCTTCGATATCGATATCCTCATCCATATGCAAAATCTGTAGTGTTAAACATTTCTCTTCTGTAGTGTATTTTATTGGGAATAAAAATGAAATATGTTGCATCAGAGTTTGCTCGCCATTCAGGAGCTATTCCCATTATTTCCCCCACACCAGTCACATGCAAAAACTTAATTTAGTTCCAATCCACATACTGTTTCAGGTAGTCTAGTGGTTGATTTGCTGGAGAATTTGGGGATAGTAAAGAGGTGATGTGAGCCACACAGAGTCTAAGGTAATTGAAAATTTTAGGAAACCTTGCACCTCTAATTTCAGAACATACATAGTGCTATATTATTGTTCTTGTAAGTTGAAGCCATGGCCAAACAAGTGGGAGCTTATTGATATTATCATATATAAGGTTAAGACAAATCATAAGTAACTGTAAGCCCCAGTGAGAGTGAGCTTCTAGGACATATAAAAGGAAGTTTTGATAAGCTGGCTGATTGAAGAAGCTTAATCCTGTCCAAGACCCTAAACTCTTTGAATGCAATCATTTTCGGTTGCCATATTCCACTTCTGGGATAGTAGAAACTGCAAGCTTGTTTTCAGCTATGTTGTTTTCTGTAGGTCAATCTGTGATTTGGAATGTTTTTCCGAGCTGAAGCAGAGAAGTCTTGGAGCTGGATAATAATATTATTTTAGGGATATGCTCCAACCAAGGGAAGCTGATGTGCCTGCACTCTTTGCTGTATTTATAGTACTTCCGGTCATAGCTTATTTTCTTCTTGGGAGATGGCATGAGGCTGCAAGTAAGAAAGCAAGGGTAGGTGTGCTTGCCCAGAAAGCTGCAGAAGAAGCATTTGAAGTGGAAACAATGGCTTGTCCAGATGTTATATTGCCAGGACCCTCTCTGAGACCTATGCCTTATTTGAGATCCGTTCCTTCTTTAAGATCCGAGTACCACGAGTGTGCTACTTGTCATGGCCCTGCGAAGACTAGGTGTTCCAGGTGCAAATCTGTTAGATACTGGTAAGATTCTGACATATTGTTCTTTTGTTCTTAAAATCAAAATAACTGTATGGGCACAGATAGCTGTTTGCATCTTACTTTATCATCTGATGTTTGTTGATTAGAATAAGTTCATTTACTGAAAAGGTACTATACCTCAACTTGGTCACCGGGTGGGTGAGCCACCTATTTGATTTTATTGATGAAATATCTAATGTAGCTTAGCTTGTATGATTCGGTAACCTGTAGCTACATTCAATCCAGCACCTGATTGCAGCAGCAACACATCTAGTAACTTCAGCCTTTCCACAGAGCTGATTTTGTGACGATTTTATCCCTGTACCATGACTTCCTGTTTATCATGTGACCTCTCTTGCTTGTGTGATAATTAGTTTTAAACTTATATTGCTAATGTTAAACTTATTGCTCTGTTGTTGGGGCCATTTTCTAATACCAATTTGAATGTTCACAGCTCTGGAAAGTGTCAAATAATGCACTGGAGGCAAGGGCATAAGCAAACATGCCAGCAATGGAATGTTAACGGTGGCAGCACTACGGAGTGTTCTGAACAGATGCCATTCTTGACTAACCTGAATTCACCTCTTCCAGGAGGTGATATTCACCTGCATGACATGAATTTTGACACAGTATCAGAGCCATCTTTTGGGACAACCGATAGCTATAAGCTTGATGCTGATCTATTCCCAACAGAGAGAACCAACATGAATAAATCAAACCAGAATCTCCGTTCAACTGAAAATAGTGATTCTGTTGCATCTTTTAAAAAGAGCAATTACAGTGTTGCTGAAGAAACCAGCTCTTCCGAGATTTTATCGTCAAATAAGGTATCATATCTTCTAATTCAGTTTTTATTCTCCAAATTTGTTTCACTCAATCCTTTACCTCGTCCTTTCAGGTTTCAAACAACAGTTTTAGTTGTTCAGATGAAAAGAATGGCAACCATGATTTGACTTATCCTCTGAATGGTTCAGTACAACAACCCAATAGTTGTGCTCCTGAAACAAGAAAACGACCAAAAGCAAGCATCACGGTCTATGAACCTGACATGGGTGTCTATTTAACTTCTGATATGATCAGTTCTTGTGAGGGGCCATATGCTTCCGCAACAGAGTCACTACAGAGGAGCAATTCATGTGGAAAATCTACTGGAAAAGGAAATATGATCCATAAAAAGCCACCATATCCACCAGGTAAGGTGGCTTCATCACAAAAACCACAGGAGGAGTCAACATCATATCAATACGATGGCCATGACAAGAATCCTTACAGCAAAAATGAGCAAAGTAAATGTTTCTTTTCTGATGAAGTGAGCTACCTTTTTCTTATGTTTCCTCCTTTATCTCATATATTGTATTGTGTAGGATCAGCAAAAGCAAGTGTTTCAACAAGCAACAGTTTACAAGGATGCACTGGAATCTCAAAATTAGGAGCATCCAAGGTTGAAGTCTTGAAGAAGCCCTCAAAATTTCTTAAAACAAGCCTGGTGGGTTTAATCAATGATAATAAGAGGAGTAAGGTTAGGAATCAGTTATGAAAAATCTTTCTTGTAGCTACCTTGCTATTTCAGTATGTAATTACTTTGTTCTAAATTGTAATTTCAGGTATTGTTTCGCTACGAAGATCTTGTTAAGTTCTTTCAGTATGAAGTACGGGGCATTTCTCCTAGAGGTCTTTTCAACTGTGGGAACAGGTATGACATTGTCTATGTTCAACTGTTCTGCTGCCTTAATTTGTTTGTTATTATATGCTCTTTTTGTTGAGATGATCATCATGCGGTATGTCGGAAAATAAAAATGTAAGAATCTTAACAGGATTGATGAGACTGAATTTCAATTAGAAGGTGATTTACAAATACTAAGAACAAACTTTACACTTAGATCGGCAAATTTGAAATGCAAAAATAGAACCAAATGGTACTGCATGGGCAACTGATAATCCTGGTGTACCAAAAGTGGTAGCGAAAAAAGTAGTTTAAATAAGGATTAATTTATTTAGTCAAGCAAATTGTGAGTCTAGTGGTGTTTCTTTTAGTTTTGTTTATATAAATTAATCATTTTCTTGGTTAAATTGTATTTTGTCATGAGTTATATCTAATGACTATTTGTTCCTTTTTTGCAGCTGCTATGCTAATGCTGTTCTACAATGCCTTATGTGCACAAAACCCCTGATGATCCACCTGCTTCTGAGATTGCATTCTAAAGACTGTAATACTAAACTCCTAGCATTTTCCCATTTAATACTGTTTCTACTTCTCTCTGTCTCACTTCGTTATCTTCTTTTAGGTTGCTCAAAGAACTGGTGTCTTATGTGTGAACTTGAGCAATATGCTTCAACTTTACGCGAAAATGGCGGACCCGTGTCTCCTAGTAGAATCCTCTCTAATCTGAGGAATATTGGATGTCGCTTGGGTGGTGGAAGTCAGGAAGATGCTCATGAATTTTTAAGGTGTTTTGACTTACATAGTAGATTTAGACATTTAGTTCCTCTTTTTTTTAAAGATGTGGTTCTCTGCGTTTTCTTGTCATTGTTTAGTTGGCTGAAACAAAAAAATTGGGTTCACTGTTTGCTTTTTAACATATTCGGTTAGTTAGAACTGCAACCAAAGTTTGTTCTGACTTTTGTGGACCGACAATCCTGTCAACGGTAATTCACAGGAAGAAAATCAGTCCAACAAGTAATCTCTCGTAGCATTCCTGGAACAAGCTAGTCTACTAAATTCCTCCCCGCCGAAAATTAAATACTCTGAACTGAATTTAAGTCGATAATCGCTCTGTTGCTGCTGTCGTTGTTGTGTCGTGTGGTTGTGAAATACCGTCACTTGTCCGGGTGTTGTTGTCATGTTGAGTGAAGCTTGGAGGTTGGTGCCTGGTGTCCGAGGGAAGAGAATTGCCAGCCAGCTGGTTGAGTACCATGACCGCCTCATTGAAGTTCTGCGTTGCACAGACGGCTTATAGTGCTGAGGAGCAGCCTGCAGGGACTTTAGGTTGGGGGTATCGGAGCACATGCGCTGCACATAGCCACAGAGTGTCAAAGAAAGGGGCGGCGTTGGTGAATTGTGCACGACTGCACAAGTAATTAGGGTATTGGGCTAGGCACCTATCCTTATTCAGTGAATTTCTAGTTTATCTTCTATGCCATTATTTACCAAAGTTATTTTGGTAAGTCAATAATGGAAACCAAGTTAACAACAGACAACCGTACTATGGGCTAATTGGCTTATTCAGTTTTAGTGATGGTTTTGGCTTCAGTCTTTATGCCCATTCCTAGTTCTATTGCCAAGGTAGCTTCATTTCATTATGGAAGTGATCTTTTGGAAACCTAGCCCAAACTTCTGTTCTATACTTAAAAGCCTGTCATTCCATATTATTGTTTGAATAACATCATTATTCTTACCTTGCTGTGAAATATTTTCATTTTCTAGACAATGGAGGCAAAACTAGTAGTTTTGCATAACTAAAATCATACAAAGATCAAAATATATTTTGTCCATGCAAGAGAAGCAATTTATCAAGCAAAAATACTTATCCTGAAATATAAGCTTAAACTTTTTTTTGAGTACAAATATTGAAGTCAAAAGAAATGGCAATTTATAGAATGTTTGATCATAAGAGTTTGTGTCGGTAGAGGTTGAGTATCTTGCTTGACTTCCTTCAAAGAAGCTTAAGCTGATCATAAGAGTTTGCGTCGGTAGTGGTTCACTATTTTGCTTGACTTTCTTCAGAGAAGCTTAAGCTTAAAATTTTGGTATGTCTGATTTGTTTCAAATTGTAAAATGCAAATTTAATACTCGTCATAAGATATACGGTTGCTGATCACAATATAACTTAATTACTGCTTTCTGCACTAATTAAAAGACTTTTTTTTTTTGCAAAAGGAACTTCACCTATTGCTAGTTAGCTGGAGACCTGCTTCAATCATCGAATACAATGCTGTTCAATGGAATAGTCCAGTCCTGTCTCCTGGTACCTGGAGATGTAATTATGTTGTGTGTTTTTAATACTTAGAGGCTTGTAAATACACCCTTTTCTTATATTCTCATCGTCTCTTATGTTTGTACTTTATGAATGGTTTGAGGAAAAAGGGATGGGGGAAAAGAAAATTGCTCTTCATGTGTTATAAATTTGACAGACCCTTACTATCCCTTTTTTATGTTGATCATATTTTCAAACTTTGTTCATAATTTTCTTGATTTTCAACATCATCAGGCATCTTGTGATGTCTATGCAAGCAGCATGCTTGGATGGACTGGGTGGTGAGAAGCAAGTAGAACCAAGCTTGCAGGAAACTACACTGATACAACAGATGTTTGGTGGGCGCCTTAAATCTAAGGTAATGTTACAAATTTCTGGCTTGAGTTATAAATTTTGAAGAATGATACTAATTTACTTAATCTCATGCTTAAATTATACCATTTATATCGAATATATGTTTCCTGTATATAACAGATGCAGTTTGTGTCTTAATTTCATTTTTGGCTTGTGCCAACTCTCTTGCTAGTTTCTCATGCACTGTTCGTCTATCATATACTAACTGATTTAGTATATGAAATTAAGGTCAAGTGCCTCAGATGCCATCATGAATCTGAAAGATATGAGAATATAATGGACCTTACTTTGGAGATTCATGGTTGGGTGGAGTCCTTGCAAGATGCTTTGACACAGTTCACTTCTCCTGAAGATTTAGATGGGGAGAATATGTATAAATGTGGAAGGTATACTGTGACAACTACTGCACTTGCTATCATTTTGTTGGACTGGACCACAGCTTATTGAAGCCTCTTAATTTTATTGCAGGTGTTGTGCTTATGTCAAAGCAAGAAAACAACTAAGCGTGCATGAGGTGCCAAACATATTAACAGTAGTTTTGAAAAGATTCCAGGTACTATGGGATTTCATCACTCCATGCAATACATATCCTAGTATATCTGTATTTGTATTATCTATAATTTTCAGTTATATCTCTGGAAGCATATATTCATACTTCCGTGTAGCTGTCATGAGTCATGCATTGTCAATATGATTTTTTTTTTTAGAAATGTCTGATTTATGGTAGTACTTCAAGTTGTGTGTTTTGCATATTCGAATTGCAACCAAACCCATCTTGAACAAGTTTCCTGATGACAGAAATATAATTGATCGATTGGTTATTAATTGTTAGTTCATTACAAGCACTCTGCAATCACACAGTTGCCTGTATTTTTTTCCAACTAAGGATCTAATTCTTTTTCGTGCTTCAGACAGGAAAGTATGGCAAGATTAACAAATGCGTCACTTTTCCCGATATGTTGGACATGGTTCCTTTTGTGACTGGGACTGGTGATCACCCTCCTCTTTACTTCTTGTACGCTGTGGTCGTACATGTGGATACAGAAAATGCATCATTTTCAGGTCATTATATATCATATGTCAAAGATATGCAGGGAACATGGTTGAGAATTGATGACTCAGAGGTACTAATAAATTTCCTTGGAAGTATATTAAGGACATCTGTACCTGTTGCTTGAAGATATCCTATACTAATGGAATCACATAGGTGTAGATTTGTCATAAAGAAGCAAACGTAATCATGAGATTAGATGCCCAATAGCCCATAGTATACTCTTTTCAAATACACGTATGGTGTAATCTTACTGTTTTGTCCTTATGAAACTAATTATGAAATGAGGTTTGTTCCCTTCCAAAATAGAGAGACCTTTTAGTGCTTTGCGACGACAAACATGTAGTCCGATTTATTATCATGTGTTGTCTTTTCTTTAGTCATGTTATAGTTCAATTTAGGTCACAGAAAATACAATCTGATAGTTTGCATGAGGTGACGTGGTAATTTGTGTCTTATTATATGCAGGTCAAGGCCGTATCACTGAATCAAGTTATGTCAGAAGGTGCATATATGCTATTCTACTTGAGGTACGGGCAACCTGTGATTTGTCGAATTATTTTGTTCTCTTCACAAGTCTCATATTTGTAAAATTCTTTCAGATCTTTTCCTCGTCCTCCGAGGATATACATTGAGAAAGGCCTATTACCTGTTCCATCATCCTCAAAGCGTCACTCGTCAAAATCCTCAAAGGGCTCTAAACAAGAACAGAAGAACACAGAATCGCTCTTTGCTTCTGATGATCAAATCCTGGGTATTTATGATTTTAGACCAGATGAGGAAGGCTACAGGCAAGATCAGCATGCCGAGTCAAGGTCCAAAAGTTTATATCACATGGACGATGCTTTTACAGATTCGGTTAGCACAGACTTCTCGGACGCTACATCAAGCGAATGGTCGCTGTTTACCAGCTCGGACGAATCTTCGTTTACCACGGAAAGCACTAGAGATTCATTCAGTGTGGTGGATTATGGCGACAATGCTGGCCTCGATCCAATCACCTCAATATTCGGGCCATATTACGCTCCTGACCATCCTGCGGGCAATTTCGCCTCGTGTACAAGGTTCTCGCCTTCCAATCCACAAACAAGATATTTTTCAGAAAGCACGGGCTTCGTCTCAGATTCTTCCTTGCCAACCCACCCCTACAGCAATGTACATAATAGAGGAAGATATCCAGACAGGGCCTGCGCGACTTCAGCCGAACCACTCGCTTCAGCGAACCAGCGAAGCGTGTATGGTAGGTATGGCCACAGTAGAGATGGTTTTGTTCAAACATCTGGGTTTTGTCATATGTAATGGTCTACATACATCTGATAGCTTTAGCTGGAGCTCGGCCGGCGCCTGTGGTTAGCAGCGCCGTTAATATCGCCTCATGTTATTTTTATTTCAGATGAGGCATATTTAAATCTTAGCTGCATATTCTAGAGGTAGGTGACCCTGTGTAGCGAAGTAAACTAGATTTCTGTCTAGATGCTTAGCGTTTCAGATGATGACATGTTAGAACTCGGGGACAGCCATTGTTCAATCCAAAGATGGTCAAGCATTTATTAATTGTGTGGAGGAAGGCTCCATTTGCTCTGAGATTTCTAACATACTGCTGTTTTCAGCCTCTGTTGTACACTTCTGAAGTACCAAGGTGAGGACATCAACTTGTCATGACCAGTTTAGTACATATCCAGGCCATGGAAAGATGCCATGAAAGCTTTGATGTGAAGTCGGGACAGTTTTCAGCAATAATAATCTCTTCCTTTTATAACATACTCTAAGGGCCTCCTTTGGTTTAAATGATTTTCAAAGGAATTTTATAGGATTTCAATCCATAGGAATCTTTCCTATGGAGCCCATTTGGTTCAAAGGATCCTCCAAATTCCTATGGAATGTTTTTCTACACTAAAATCTCATAGAAATTTCCTATGGATCCTCCAACTATGACTTGTACCTAATTTCATAGAAAATTCCTACGTTTTTCCTGTGTTGCAACCAAACAACTAATGTGACTGGTTCCTGTGTTTTCATTTCCTATAAAATTTCAGGTGTCGTGACATTCTATTCCTACGTTTTTCTTATTCCTGCGAATTCCAATTCATGTGAATCAAAAGACACTAGTTGCTGGATGAATGAGCCAATTAGCGGGGCGTTGACCTTATCCCTGTGTGTACAGCAAACGATACGCGTGCATAATGGCGAAAAGCAAGATGCAGTACGCCAGAATACTGGTGGTGGAGGTTCGTTTTGTAATACGCGCCCATCTTGTTCACGTTTTCGTGTTCCACACTATTCTGAAAACGATACGCCTGTCCTTTTCTCCCGAATAATGGCGAAAAGGATCTAGGCTTTATCTTTGTTGTGATTTTTCGCTGCTGCTGCTTTTCTGCTCATGTGCGCCAATTGAACAAGTAATGATCTGCTGAGACCTTGAACTTTTCGACTTGCCATTCTGAATATAACTATTGTGGATGGACAGTGTTTGTGTATCATAGATGCCGTCTTGCACTAAATCTGAACAAAGTTGTCGGGGTTGAATCCCAGAAAAAAAAGAACCACAAAAACCCTAGCATTGCATCCTTTGGGTGAAACGAGCGGCGAGCCTAACTTAGAGAGCATTTTCAATTGGAATGGTCCCATCAGTTGTTCGAACGTGTTCGTTTTGAACTCTTATTTATATTTTTATTCAGCCATGTCTTTTAAAACTGCCTGCAATTGCATCTGATTGGTACTCCCTCCGTTTTTTAATATAAGATGTTTTAAGTGTTGTACATGTTGTCTAGATACATATTAAAGTGAGTGAACATATACACTTACACTGTGTATGGATGTAGGAAAGTTTGCTGGGAATTGAATTGGACTAGCAATTTCATTTCCAAGATGGAAAGGAAATGGTCTCCAATTCGAATTCCACTGTTTAGTTGTGAATAGAATTTGTGACTGGAATTAAAGGGTAGGACCTGATTCTGATTCCTGTTTGGATGTATAAACATTGGAATTGAATGATTTGTTGAGTTTGGACAATATAACACTGTGTTTGGATATATATTTGAATATTGATGTATTATTTGCACATTCATATGACAGCACCAAATTGCTCACTGCACTTGGGACAACACAAAACATATCACAAATTCTGCAATTTTCAAACAGATTTTATTATAGAAAATGTGAGAAGGGAGAGCTCGTCCGAGGGAGAGATGTGAGACGGAGAGAGGATGGTGCGGCTCAGTGGAGGGCGCGGCTGGGCGCCCTTCCCGCCGCCGTGCCCATCCCGCCGGGAGAGAGGAGGGTGCGGCCCTTCCCGCCGCCGTCCCCATCTAGGGTTGAGAGGGTGGTGCGGCTCAGAGGGGGAGAGGAGGGCGCGGCCATTCCTGGGGACAGCGGTGCTCAGAGGAGAGGGACATGGGACGGCGGCGCTCGGAGGAGAGGGAGTGGAGGATGGCGGCGCTCGGAGGAGAGGACATGGACAGGGGACGGCGGCGCTTGCTCCCCTAGAGGTCGACCACGAGCGAGGTCAAAGGAGGGTAACGATTCGCTGCGTTCGCTCGCTCGCTCGTTTCCATGCCTTTCCCAGCCTCCAGGCTCGGAAAGTTTTGGGCCGAGCGGGACACAGGCGGGGCTGCGCTGGGAATTGGTGTGAGTTTCCAGGCCTAAATTCCATAACCAGTCCAAACAGTGGAATTTGTTGTCCAATTCTAGATTCCCTGATTCCAGGCCCCAATTCCTACATCCAAACACAGTGTTAATCATGTCTACATACATTTGTGTACACATGCATGTGGACAAATGCTAAAACATCTTATATTAAAAAACGGAGAAAGTAGAATTCGCATAGGTTGGGTGTGGGGGTGCGAGGCGAAAACCTTGCATGACCATGGTCATGTTGGTGAAGAACTGACGATGATGTCCGTGTGCGCCTATCCGATCCCTATAGGCGTCATAGTGTAATATCCGATCCCTCCGGTCCAATATTTGATACTCCCTCCGATCCGGAATAATTTTCGTGCGTTGTATATGTTTTTTGTGCTAGGCAGTACACTTTCCATGACACTTTTATTGGACCGGAGGTAGTATCTTACTGGGCAGTTGGTCCGTTAGATGTGACATGGGTATGCATCGATACAGTGGTGTGGACAAGTTAAAATTCATTTAGACCGGAACAGACCAAGGCCTAGTTTGGCAACAAAGTTTTTTTGAAACTGAAGTATTTCAATACCAAAGTATTCCAACGCCAGGCAAAGCAATACTTTAGTTTTCTCTCCTTTCACAGTTTCGAAAAAAGAGGGTGAGACCTCTTTCTCCAATACTTCAAAAAGACTACAGTTTTGGACAATACTTTAGTTTTAAAGCCACATTATTTATTGGATCCAAACACCTTAAAGTATTCAATACCTCAGTATTTTCAGAAAACAAAGTATTCTCTGGATACTTCAAAAATACTTTGATGCCAAACGGAGCCCAAATGTGTTATGTGAAGACGTGTTCATCGTTAGGTTGAAGCGAGTAGAGATTTCTCGCTCCCGTGCACCCTTATTTTTTTTAAAAAAAATAAAAATTATATTTCTAAGTTTCAAAAAAATTCTAAAAAACTCTTGCATGGCGTTAATGATGTATTAAAAAAAATTGTGAAAATCTCGATTTGAAATACTTTATATTCGGCTCTACACAAAAATTACAAATGTGTGGATCTAAATGCACACACTTTTAAATCTTCAAAATATACAACATTTTTCATTTTTGTATAGCCCAGAATGTAAATTATTTCAAATCGAAATTTTGCACGTTTGTGGGACATCATTGGCAATATACATGATTTTTTTTAAAAAAACTTATAAATACTAGCACAATACCCGTGCGTTGCTACGGGTGGACCAATATTCAACACATCATTTTAGCAAAAACAATTGGATTTTGTTATTACATACACATATTAATTAAATGTCTTGAGATTGTACAAATAATTAAAAAGGGACAGATAACGTAATCTCCCTTCATGTCCGTGCGTTGCAACGTAACACATATTGAAGAATCATAACTTGTGTAGGTTATTCCAGTTCACGATCTTGATCACTACCTTAGAATGCTTAGAAATGCATGATATTAAATTTTACGATCTTTAACTATCTACACTTTGATCAACTAAGATCACAATACCATGTGTGTTCTGTTTATGCCTCAAAGCCATCGTGAGCAGCTCCAACAGTTAAACTTAGGGAAGATTGGAACGGGGTTTAGGCTGGAACGCTTTTATTATGGTTGGAGGACACGTCTGATATGGATCTTGTCCTGAAAAAATCATGGAGCGCAGCTGCTGCTTCTTGCAGGGTACATGTGCATGGTTGGCGTCGTGGTAGCCGACTATCTCGGGAGCCATGCAAGAGTTTTTTTCAAAAAAAATAGAAACGATATATTAAACCCTAAACCCTAAACTAAATTCCCCCACTGGATCAGTTTTGCGACACCTTAAATTGGGATCCCCTAGTTAACCTCTTCCACCCCATCCTCCTACGCAGCCTGATTCAGGCAAAAGGCGACGACAATCAGGATGCAGGCGGCGTATCCACAAAATGTCCTCGCCGTGTCCGCTAAGTGCACAATCCAATTTAACGGCTTTGGCAGGTTTTCGCTAGTCCGCGATGCTCCGTCGCGGACTTCCGCCGGTGTTCACCGATCCGTTAAGCTGCCTCTCTGAAGCTCTATACGTGACACATGTTAATCTGAATCAGCCATCAAGCAAGTTCGACCAAAAAGAATCACCTCGCTGCTCAAGCTCAACCAGCGCCTGCTCATGCGTGTTCCGGCCTCTGGCACCTCGACTCCGCCCCCGGCCTGCACCACCATGGCACGTCCCTGCCTCCTATCCGCGCTAGGCCACCAGCCGTCGTCGCCCTGCACCAGCACCACAGACCATGGCCGCACACCACACCCACCACCGATTCCCGACGCGACGCGCCACCACGCCAACCGCTCCCCTCCAGCCGTCGCCGAGATCGCGCCCTTCTCCCCGACCTCGCCTCCACCGAGCAAGAACGGGTTGAGGAGAAGAATAGGAGGGGATCGGGTGGATAGGTTTTGGGGGGGGGGGGGGGGGGGGGGGGGGGGGCAAACTGCAAAAGTGTCTATTGTTTTGACTGCGGGTTAATTGTACAAATCTTAAGGGGCTAAAGTGCAAAACTACCACGACATACCGTACCACGGTCGTCTATCCGTATTATATACTACCTCCGTTCCAATAAAAGTGTCGTAGGAACTATACTACGCTAGTACAAAGTACTTCTATATGTCACAACACTAATTCTGGATCGGAGAGAGTAGTAGAGATAATTTTTGAATTGTTTTCAGTAGAGGGAGCACAGGATCTCGGGAGCCAAAAGTGTTTTTCGGGTTGAAGCAGACTTCTTTAGACACAAAAGCTTTGCTTACACTCCCCCCGTACCATAATATAAGATGTTATTACAACCAAAATTTAATTTTGTATCTCATTGTTAAAGCTGGTATCCCATCACTATTGGGCTGTAAGAGTGCCATGTTTAGTCTTCCACTCTTGTCCGGTTTGGGATTTATTAATTTAAAGTCGAGCTCATCTCGAGCCTTCCATGAAGACAAGGAAATTCCTATTGCATACGACACTTTGCATTGCTTCGCAGAATTGCATCAATTGATAGAGGAATACGAAACCTTTTCTCATAGAACAGAAGTTTCGACACATATTCAATCGCCGGTGGGGCCAGAGGGGAGGGGAGGGGGTGTGGGGTGGGACACCTGCCGAAGAGCGCATCGGAGGTAAGGCACCGAGCCCACGTGATAAGCCTAGCTTCCCCTATGACACATAGAGCATGTGGAACCGACCATCACCTCTATTTTGGTTGTGAAGTTACCATACCTTAGAGACATATATACAAGATCTCACCACCTCCATTTCTATGATAGATTGTATCCACTAACTCATCTCTATTGTTGATTGATATTATGCATTTGTTAGTAGTTTATCTATAAATTACACATTATAACTATTTGCATACGCCAGTCCACGACTTTGTTTATGGATCATGAGTAGTTCATGTTGTTCCCAAGGGCATTAAAAACATATTTGATGGATTTATGTGAATTTGAACTAAGTTATGGTTTGCTTTAATTTTTGTGTTCCACATAACTTTCAATTAAGCAATGGGTTTCATACTAATGTGCATTAAGTTACAGTTTGCTTTAATACTTCTGTTATAGTACTATAATGGTAGCGTTTGTACGTCGAATTCATATTACTTCACCTATACGGGATTAGAGGAGAGAGCCATGTTGTGAAAATTTGACGAGAGGAAAATGGACTGATAAAAACTGGCCCCATTTGTTGTATTCATATGGCGATTAGTGGGGATCGTAGAACATATTTTGTTTATTATGTTTCATTACCTTACATATTTCCAATAAAATATAGGTAAGTTGTTGGAAATTTAGTCATAAATAGTAGTATATTGCAATGGGCATTGTGCTATGCTAAGAACATGGTTCACCCACATGAGAGCATGCAAATCTTTTAATAAATAAATCTGTTAGACAAGTATCATAAGTTTGCTATATAGCTTGCCTTAGAGTTGATCTTGAGGTCGGGGCTATCTACGAATTCTATTTACTTTTACAATCATTTTCTTTATTTGTAGTTCTAAAAGAAGTCCGACCTAAGACTCGTTACATTTAGAATTCATAGTAATCCAAGCTTATTATTAAAACTCGTTCATTAGCAATCACACTATTTTGGTCACAAGATTGGAGGAAATTTCTTAAGGTAGGGGAGACAAGGTCCCACAAAGGTGCATCAAAGGCATACACGATAACAGGTTCCAAGCCAGTAGGTGAGATATGGTGTGGCCGTTCTCGGATTGCCAATTTTTTTGCCAACACTTGAGATTTTCTCCTGAATATAGAAATGCGGTTATTACTATAGGTATTGCCATCGGTACATTTTTTTAGGCACACCAGTACATATGTCTTGATGGTGAAAAGAGAAAGATATAAGGTAAACGCCTGAGAAAGAACAAGTATAGTTTATCTTCCATTATTGCGATTAAAACTTGCATGTCTCTATTATTAATTTATCAACCAAAAGATATGCTGACTTTAGCGAGTTCTTGAATCCAAGCAAAAAGGTTCCTTGCACAAAGTGTATCATGAAGAATGCACCACTAATATTTTTTACTTCGACGAGGAATACAATATATTACAAATGCACTGGGTGAGCCTTATCATCATCATCATCATCATCATCATCATCATCATCATACTACTACTACTACTACTACTACTACTACTACTACTACTACTACTACTACTACTACTACTACTGTCTCAAGATTCTTGACGATGGATCTCTAAGAAGCTTCATCGACTCTATAAAAGAAGCAACAATTGCAGTAATAGGTAGTGTTTGAAGACCTTTAAATACTGGGTTATGACTCTTAGACCAAGCTGAGTTTGGTAGCCGATGCATCAGCTCCTCCCTCTTTCATTTCAATCTAAGAAGAAGATAAAATAAGATAGAGATCCAGTTGAGAGCTAGGTGGATGTTTTTATCTGACAAGAAGTGGTACCAGATTCACTCCACAAAACTATTACCGATTTAGGAAACCCAACATTTTTTACTGATATTTCTTCTAATGTTCTGAGCCTCCTTTTTTCAGCGTGAATTCAACCTTTAAACACCAATTACCCATGTGAACATTCGTCCAGATTATCTAATATTAACTTTTAACCCTCTTCTGTAATACGTGTCCGTTGGGTAAGGTGAGAATTGATGATCGAGAAACATCAGAGGACGACGATGAGTGGGAAGAATGGAGAAGAGGACATGATCGTCGATGATCAACGCTCTCCCAGCTTCACATATTGTTGGTCACGTCACATATTTGACGGAACCTCGTCAGAGGGCCAGGAGCTCCCGCAATTGCATTATAGAAGAAAAGAGTTGGTCCAGTTAATAAGGGGAACCGAACACAAAAACCATATATCGCGCAGTTAATTTACGGGAACCGGCATTTTAAAAAATGCTAAAGAAGGATAAAGCCAGACTCAAAACTTCTTAGCTGTGGGATTTGAGTAGAATTTATAGGGTAAATGAGGGTTAGAAAGTAAAATTCTTTCCTCATTCCATCTAGTCGTAATTAATTAAACCCCGAAGTCAGGATCGACCTAAGGAGCCGTTTCCGAGATGCAAGAAACCAGCGAGGTCAAAGACGTTAGTGAGCCGCTCAGTGCAGTGGACCCAGAAAAACTCCAAATATAGCCGCAGGGGATCCGGGTCGAAACGTGGACTGTGCCCGCGCTGTGCATGCATAACACCGCTGTGACGTGCCCGCTCCTCATCGCGATCAAACTCTGACCGAGGCTCCCGAGTCCCGCCTGCCGATTTTCCCTCACCCAACTACCCTCACAGTTCATCCTTTTGAATTTACTTTCACATTTTCTACTTGTGTTTTTTTTAGAAAATTAGGAGTAGTACTATCTTGGAGAGCAAAAATACATGGAAAAGAATCGTATTACTATTTGGTGCTGCTATTTATAAGCAACGTCCGGGAAAGCGATCGCTCCTCACATCTCCTCCTCCTCCAAATTCACACACCCCACGCAAGAACAACCAGCACAAATAGTTTACCACCACCCAGCTGATCGAGAAAAGAACAAGAGAATCCCGCCCGCGTGCGTGTACAATATACCATAGCTGTGGTCGAGTTCATCTCTCCTGCCTACTTCTTCGAGCCCGTGCGGCGAGTTGGAATAATGGTGGCCGTGGAGGTGGCGAAGGCGGCGGCGGAGGGCCCGATCCGGGCGGAGGCGGAGGCGGAGGCCAAGGTGGACACGGCGGTGGAGGAGGAGAGGGAGTACAAAAGCGACATGAGGAAGCTGGAGGAGCTCATGTCCAAGCTCAACCCCTGCGCGCAGGAGTTCGTGCCGTCCTCACGCCGCGGCCGCGCGGCGCCGGCCCTCTCTGCCGACGCGCCGGTGTTCGTGTCCGCTGCCGACCTCTTCGGTGGCGCCGCTGGACAGCTGCAGCCGGGCGGAGGCGGCAGGGACTCCAGCAGCGACGGATCCAGCAACGGCGGCGGGCTGCCGCAGAATCGCCGGGTGGGTGAGCTGTGAAAATTGTCATCTTTTTCTTCGGGGTTGCCGGTTTTTATTTGTGTTGGGTTTTGTGTGTTAATAATCACCGGATACTTCGGCCTTGCTTTGACCAGTTTGCATTCATGATCGCCGGAGTATCCCGTGATTTGCGCCTTCCGGTAGCCTCCCTTGTATACGGGGTTCGGTGTTACGATCGGGATGGATTCAGACTCATTTAGGCGATGGGGATTACCTTTTCTTCTGCAAAAATTGTTTTGGTATATTGTTGAAATTGAAATCCTTAACTGGGACCGTTTTTTTTTGTTTAGTCTGATATGCTGTTCTCTCGATCGTTTCCAGAAGGAACCATCTTAAATTGTCGAATGAAAGATGTTTGTTCCAGAGTCGAAACCCTTTAAGGCTGATAAATCGGATCAAATGTTCGATCAGTGGTATTTAATGATCACTGGTTGGTGGTACGCTGATTGTTGCCAGCAATTCAGTTGCAAAATTTATGTGATGTGATACGCATTGTCTCCCTTGATGTTAACAATTGGTTTGGTGTACCTCTGTTTTGGGTTTCAGAACTAAATGCTATGCTAGTGATAATTGACCCTGTTTTCATGACAACAGAGAAGGAGTGGCTCCTTCAACCAGGGGAGGAGAAGGATGGGGGTCCGGACACGGCGATCTGATAGGGAGGATAGTGTGCGGCGGACTGTTTATGTCTCTGATATTGATCAGCAAGTAAGCATGCTGTATATAAATAACCGGTGGTATTTGAATTGGTTATTTGTTTATCTTGTTGTGTAATTATAGTCCTGCTGCTCTGTAGGTGACTGAACAGAAGCTGGCTGAGGTGTTTTCTAACTGTGGACAAGTAAGTCTCAAGATTCGTTAAAGGAAATGTGTGGTCTCTTAGCGGAACGACTTTCATTACCTTCAAAATGAAATAGATAACACGATTAGCAGCCCTTATGGGTTTCAGATTTTATTGGAAGATATTTTTTATGACTTGGTAGCTAGGATGGTCTTAAAATAGTCGCCCATCCTGAAAAGTGAGAATAGAGCTCAGTTGACTAAGTAAAATTACTGTGGCGGGGCATGAGCCTGTGCCATAGAACAAATACTAGATAGCAAGGCTAGCAGCACTGTCTGCCAAGGAGCTGAAACTAAACTTGTTTTTGGAAGATGGGAGAGGGGGTGGGGAATAGCAACATTTCACCATATAAAAAAAATCCCCTTCTGTTTCTAACTATGAAAATTCAAGTGAAAGGTTTAGGCTTCTGCTACCTGTTGCCTTTGGCGTTCCTGCAGGGCTAGACAGCTATTATTACATATGTTTTTCTTTTATTCAGTTGTCTACTACTTTCCTCAGAATGAACTTAGTAGCTTTAAATGGAAGCTGTCTGAAATTCAAGTTCCGCTCCATGTATGGCTTTCTTTTTTGTAACTGCACTTAGCTGTCGTGAAGCTCAGCTAACTTTCTAGTCCAATTCAGGTGGGCTGCCTTTTCAATTGTATACTTGCCTGAACCAAAATAGACCTTGCACTATGTCCGTATAAGACTATACGGATAAATCAGCATTTATTTTGGGTATTGACATCCATTCAGCTATGCATGCATGCTGAATGTTGATGAGATCACTTATTTTTCTTAAGGGTTGTACTGTATAAATATAGCTACCCTACCTCTTTGTAATATGATTATCATGTATCATACTCATCTTCTTATTTGTACATGTAGGTGGTAGATTGCCGTATTTGTGGTGATCCCCATTCAGTCTTGCGTTTTGCCTTCATTGAGTTTGCTGATGATGGTAGCCCCTTCAAGGCTTCCCCCCCTTCTGTAGTCTTGTGTATGGATAAGCAGCAAAGCTGAAGTTCTCCATTGTTTGCAGGTGGCGCAAGGGCAGCACTAACACTTGGGGGAACCATGCTTGGTTACTATCCTGTTAGAGTTTTACCTTCTAAAACAGCAATTCTACCAGTGAACCCCAAGTTTCTTCCTCGAGTAACTACATGATTTGATTGCATACTTCCATCTACTTTGAGCTTAAACTGCCAATTTCTCATTCCAACCAATTTGTAATGCTCTTTCCTCTACAGACAGAAGATGAGAAAGAAATGGTTTCAAGGACCGTATATTGTACTAACATAGATAAGAAGGTTTGTGAGTCTTATTTGTTTAATTATAAATGTGCTCACAAAGTCACAATTGTGATTCTTATGCATGCATAATATGATAGTCTTCGAAATTTAGAAGCATAGTGTAATTTTCACTGACTTTGTTTAATTAATTTTCTTATCTGATCATTTAATTGATTAAAATGAACATTTAAGACGAAATACAAAGTTGTTTAATGCCTAACTAAGCAACCTGGTCTGTTAAAACTAGAAGTACTGAATCAAAAGTAGGGTCAAATGGCAAACAGGTCAGAACATGTAATGCTAGTGGTTGATCTATTTCTTATTTGTAATCAAGAAATGATGATACGTTAAGAAGTTTCTCTGCTCAATTTTCGTCTTATATCTTACGTCAATTTTTAACTATTTTTTAAATGAACAACCTTCTGGACCATGATGCATAAGGAAAGCATTTTCACGGTTGCTTAACCCGGGATTATAACTACAAATGGATCTGATTCAACGCACAACTAGAATTCTACCACACCATGTCAATTTTAGGCATCTTAGATGAAATTGCTCCTCATCCATCTGTTCGTTTATGGAATACTTTACCATGGTGAGGTGCAACCAACTATCAAGTACCTTCATAGCGGATACATTTATCTGGCATAAGCGAATAGATATGTGTATTAGCCTTATAACATGTTACTATTTTAGTGGTTTACTGGCATCTCTTGCAGTGATATATGGTGTTCTTTTGAGTTATTA
The DNA here is from genome assembly GCA_947311845.1 of Poa pratensis. Taxonomy (NCBI): domain Eukaryota; kingdom Viridiplantae; phylum Streptophyta; class Magnoliopsida; order Poales; family Poaceae; genus Poa; species Poa pratensis. The sequence continues at coordinate 6,907,446 of CAMZMU010000095.1, forward strand.
CTGATTCTAGAGTTTTGATATTTTCTGTTTTTAGTATTTGTAATTTATTCATGTCACAACTCAGATTTTCTGATATGATGAATGTTGTTATGTTGAATCAAGAACATAAAATAATTTTGTGACAAAACAATGATGATTCAGAATTGTAAGGTGTAGATCATTTTAGCGAATTAAGGTGTACTACTTATGTGTTATTGTTCTATTCTACATGGCTGTCAAGCTGCTTTGCTTAGTTATCTTCTTTATTATGCAGGTTACAGAAGATGATGTAAAGGTTTTCTTTCAACGTCTCTGTGGAAAGGTATGCCATACATTTAGTTCTTTATAATTCACATTTACCTTTTCGTAAAACATGTTGCCTTCCTTTCAGGTTTCTCGGCTGAGGCTCCTTGGTGATTACGTGCACTCCACATGCATTGCGTTTGTTGAGTTTACTCAGGTAAACAAGGCATTCTATTGTTGAAGTAATCAAGGTTTTATTATTTAATCTTCAAGGAGCTATTGATACTTAATACATAGTAGTCACCTAAAGTTATCTGGAAAGATTATTCATAAACAATACAAATGAACAGGGCTAACAGAAAGAAACAGTTTGTGTGAATAAAAAACACTTCAGAAGTCGACATATCTGATAGTTTTGTGCGCATACTGTATTTAGATGTTCAATTTATTAAAGTTTGATGCTTGTTCTCTTTACTCACTGTTTGATAAAAAAATGTGGAAAATATATTCATAATAACCTGCAGTGATGACCACAAATTAGATGAATCTTGCTATCCGTGTTTTGTTTGGGTCTTTGAGTTGGTGGAACTGTGGGAAAATATGGTTCCACAACCGGATTCTTTTAAAATTTCCAATTTTGGTTAAAATTTATGGAAATTAATGCTCACCGCTTTTATGAAAGGAACACTTGGTTGTAGTATTTGCTCTGCATCTCGTGACTCTGCAGAAGTCATTTCCCTCTCCGTGTGAACTTTATGTAGGCAGAATGGCAGATTCCCTTCTTTCTGCTTTAGCTGCATTGGATTTGACAGATAATCTTAACAAATCTGTTAACTACTAAATATTTAGTTTCATTTTGTGCTGAATTATACGACTCACCTTTTTACAATACATCATTTGCAGGCAGAAAGTGCTATTCTGGCCCTGAACTTCAGTGGTATGGTCCTTGGCTCCCTTCCAGTCAGGTAAAGAGTGGACCAGCCATGTCTATCGTTGCTTATACTCTTGATCCTCATGTTCTTAATCTGATCATCCTCAATTGCGCAGGGTGAGCCCTTCAAAGACACCGGTGCGTCGCGGTCGCCCCGCGAGATGTCGAACTGAGCCCTGTCTCGTTCGTTCCAACGTCCCTTCAGAGGCTATCATCAAAATGGCAGGCATCCCAGGTAGAGCTTCTGGCTGGCCATGGCCTCATCAGAACTCTCGCCTCGCGGATCAGTGAAATGCCGTTTGCAGAGTACTCCAGTACCTAGTCTAGTCTAGTAGTTGCTAAAATGCTAATGTTCGTCTGTTCGTTCGTCAAGGACCCATCATCTGTGTGGTGGGCGAGGCGCCGTTTCCATTTCTTTCGTTCGATGTTCTTTCTGCAAGTTATGGCTGGATTGAATCTATATTAGCCTTTGCAGGCAGTTGAAGAATAATGCTAATGTTAATTCTGTGTTGGCAAACGAACTCCTGTTATTTAGTCTTCTTGCCTTTCGATTGCGACAATGATCGATCGTGGGAACCCGATCGCGTTAGTTGCTGATGTCAATACATGAGGGATAGTTTGGATGTACTTTCAAAACGAGAAGAGTAACAAAGGTTACAGAGGAGGAGGCGCATGAATCTTTTAAACCAATCTAAAGGTTCATTTTATTCATAGGATAGATAAATGTAAAAATATGAAACCTGTAAGATTGCGGAGGTATGTCTAATTGAATCCTATGGTATGTCTAATTGAATCCTATAACATTTGATTGTGGTAAAGAATATTTTTATAAGGTAAGACCTTATGCTTTTGTCCTATAGGATTTACACTACAAGATTTTTATGGGATTAATTCCTACGGAATGATCCTATGAATCAAACAATTTTCATAGGAAATTTTCCATATGAACCAATCCTTCAAAAATCTTTCCCCATTCCTTTTAATCAAAGGGGCCCTAAATGTGCTTCCTCTTGTATTCAATGGGAAAAGGATGAGGCGCACCAGTTGCACGCAGTAGCTCAGCCGATTGTCCCAAAGGAGAAGCGGCAGATCAGTGGATCAATAAAAGGGCCTAGTGGCAACCTCCTCGGTCTGGGCCGTTAAAAAATGTGTCCAACATTCGGAAATCCATAACGGGTAGCAGGTACAGATGCACCCACTATCCAAAAAATAAATTTCAAAATGTCAAAAAATTAAAATATTTTTTTTGAATATATTTCAATACATTTTATGTTAGCACAAAAAGTTACGTGAAGAAAAAACTTTTTTTGCGACCTGTGCAAAAAAGACAAATCTGGCTGCTGCAAAATGATTTTATACGAGACATATTTTTGTCTTTTTTGCACAGGTCACACAATTTTTTTTTCTCCACGGCATTTTTTGTGCTAACAAAAAATGTTCTAATGCATATCCGAAATTTTTTCTGTAATTTTCTGACAATTTTTTAAAAAATTAAAAATATTTTACATAGTAGGTGCATCTACACCTGCTGCCCAAATCGCCGCCTCCGTCCAACATTCGCTTACTAGCCTCCAACTTTCGTTGCTGGCTCCGGGGCACCGGACAAGACTGGACACATTCTCCATGTAGGCTCAAACAAGTGGGCCCACCCTGTCATCAGCACACTGGTCACAATGGTTTAAATGCTGGCTCATCAATCTTCTCGTCTCCCCAGGCTGGAGAGGTATATCTCACGCGCGCATCGCCGACATTAAATCCTCCCACGTGCCTGTCGCTTCGACCCGAGCCACCTTTTCCCGCCATCGGCACCACTTCCCGCCTACGATTTTCATCTAGAGCTCTGACTATAAAATGGTAATGCCTTGCCGCCACATCTCCAGAAAAAATGCCTTGCCACCCAGCTACATAATATGCAACTCTCACCCAGGGCGTGTGCGGATGTTACACGCCGCCGGAGCCAACTCCACCGCCTTCGAACAACAAGGAGGAGGACGAACAGGAGAAGAGGGGGAGGGGGGGGGGGGGGGTGAGCTGCCATCTTGCTCGCCAGCGACCGCGCACCTGGAGGACCACGGCCGCCAGATCAGCATGGTGGCACTCGAGGAGACGACCGCAACCATCTGGGCGCCGCGTGACGGAGATCTCCCACGCCACAACAAAGTGGAAGGAGACTGGACGCTAGCTCATGCATAGTTGCCGAGTGGCAGGCCATGACTGCGCTACAAGCCTAGAGGGGGGGAGACGCCGCCCGCTCACGAGCTTTTCCTCCTTGATAGGGTGGAGGCTCACCGCCAAGCCCATGAAGCACCGAAGCCGAAGACAGGTAACCGAGAGACATAGCGGAGAGTGGGCTCTAGAGGGTGTAGAGTGCGACCCGACACGCGAGGCGCACAATTGTGCACACATTAGCGACCGAGAGGCACCAGATGACGCTTAAAACTAGGGAGGAGAGGCGTGCCACGACGAACGACGGTAAGGCTGGCCCCTCTTGCGTTGTTGGCCCAATTTCGTTGTAACATTCTAAATTTCAATAACAATCGAGACGTTCATTTAAATTTAAATTTGAGAGTGTTTGAATTTTTAAAAGAAAATTTTCCGGGGAGGCATTGAGGGCAGCCCCCATTGCACGGAGCATGTGTCCGGCACCGATAGCAGACACATTTCCGGGTGTGCCGGACACGCCGATGCAGATGATCTTGGTCCCAATGTCATCCGATCAAGCATTTTTTTGTGTCCGATATCCGAACTAGTCCCTCTTTTGCCCCACCCCACCCCCCGCGACACTGCCATCGTCTCGCGCTGTCTTGCCCAACGTCGGCGACCTGCTTGGTGCCGAGCTCCTCAGATATGAAAATAGTTGATAAGGGATTAGTTCAGCTCATGGGCCAGATTTGGAAAAAAATAATCAGATCAATCGAGTTAGAATAGAGAGGAAGAAAGGGCGCTTGCGTACGGCTGCAATACGGCAACACGCAAAGGCGCGAAAATCTTTTAAAGAAAGGGGAGGATCAAACCAAACACGGCCTGTGCCTGATTTCCTTGCCACCTGGAGCCGCCAAATTTGAATTCTATCCTCCGAACTCAGCTTCGCTAGCCCGAGTGCGACAGCACACACGTACTTCCATGCCATGTCGTTATAGTGCATGCCGCGTAGCGTGGACCAGTGAAACCGGCATGGAAGCGGGGCTGTGAAAGGTCGTCAGGCCACCAACCCCAGCGAGCCTGGCCGTGTATGACCAGGTAGAATAGAACCGGCTTGTTCAACCCCAAAACCCAATTGGCGCGCGTGCTACTTAGTTGTCTATAAATGGCGCGCCCGGCACGGCAGCAACACAAACACAGCAGCTACTCAAACCCCGGCAAGGGTCATCAGCTACAACTGCCTTGTACCTCCTTGTTAGCACTAATCTTGATTTAGTTATCTGCATGTTGCTTAGTTCAGTTTAGTCCTTGCATATAGCTAGCTAGTTTCTATACTTCCAGCGAAGACATGCAAGGTGAGATGCTGGATCGGCCGAGCGATGAGGCAAATCTGGTGAGATGCCGTGGTGGTGTGAGGCTGCCACATGCATGCAGGGATTTGGATAGGATCTAGTTAGTTAGTTAGTTGAGTGCATGCATGAGTTTGTTAGCTGATTAGCCAGGTCGTGAGTTAGTGGCCGGTGTGGCGAGAGTGCATGCGTGCATGGAGGTAGTGGGCGATGTGGCGCCGACTGTGTGCGTGTGTTAGGGCCTATTTAATCAGTGTTGTAAGCATGTTTATTTCCAACAGAATATAGAGAAGAAAAGCTCGGCTGTGTGAGGCAGTCCGAGGCCAAACTCTTGTGTGTTTTTGTTCGTGAGTGAGCTGAGTGATTCAGCCTACATTTGGTATCAGAGCCTTCCGCTCTCGATTCCTGTGGTGATGGCGCAAGGGGGAGACAAGGCGGCGGAGCTGGCGAAGAAGACGGTGGAGGAGCCGTACACTCCACCAAGGGCGCAGCTCACCGACGTCGGCGGCAGCGGTGGCGGCGAGCTTCGCGTCGTCGAGCGCGTGGTCCGGCAGAGCATGAGCATGGTGCAAGTGCCGATGCTCACCCGCACCAACTACTCCGATTGGGCGCTTGTGGTGCAGGTGCAGCTGGAGGCGCAAGGCTGGTGGGTGGCGATCGAGCCGGGCGTCTGCGAGTACCACGCCGACCGCGAGGCTCTCGGCGTCATCCTCCGAGGTGTGCCGCCGGAGATGCTGCGCACACTAGCGGTGAAGAAGACCGCGAAGGAGGCTTGGGACACCCTCAAAACTTTGAGGTTGGGGTCCGAGCGCGTCCGTGAAGCAAGGGCGCAGAACCGGCGCACCGAGTTCGAGAACCTTCGTTTCAAGGACGGCGAGAAGGTGGAGCAGTTCGCGATGCGTCTCACCGGCATCATGCACGACCTGGAGGTCCTCGGAGATGGCGTCACCGAGCACAAGGCCGTGCTGAAGTTCCTCCGCGTCGTGCCGCAGCGGTTCCGGCAGCTCGCCCACTCCATTCAGCAGCTCCTCGACCTGAAGACCATGACCGTCGAAGAGCTCACCGGGCGCTTCTTGGCTGTGGAGGAGAGCCTGGACGCTGATGAAGAAGAAGGTGGGCAGCACGGTGGCAATCAGCTGCTGCTCACGGAGCAGCAGTGGAGGGAGCGCAAGAAGAAGAACAACAACGGCAAGAAGAAGCTGCGGTGCTTCAACTGCCAGGAACTCGGTCACTTTGCCTATGAGTGTCCGGAGAAGAAGAAGAAGGAGAACAACCGCGGAGAAGAGGAGGAGAAGGCGTTGCTCGCTGGTTACGGCAGCGACGGCCCGGCACTTTTCTGAAACTGTGTGAGTGAAGAATCAAGATTAGGGGGGAAATTGTTAGCACTAATCTTGATTTAGTTATCTGCATGTTGCTTAGTTCAGTTTAGTCCTTGCATATAGCTAGCTAGTTTCTATACTTCCAGCGAAGACATGCAAGGTGAGATGCTGGATCGGCCGAGCGATGAGGCAAATCTGGTGAGATGCCGTGGTGGTGTGAGGCTGCCACATGCATGCAGGGATTTGGATAGGATATAGTTAGTTAGTTAGTTAGTTGAGTGCATGCATGAGTTTGTTAGCTGATTAGCCAGGTCGTGAGTTAGTGGCCGGTGTGGCGAGAGTGCATGCGTGCATGGAGGTAGTGGGCGATGTGGCGCCGACTGTGTGCGTGTGTTAGGGCCTATTTAATCAGTGTTGTAAGCATGTTTATTTCCAACAGAATATAGAGAAGAAAAGCTCGGCTGTGTGAGGCAGTCCGAGGCCAAACTCTTGTGTGTTTTTGTTCGTGAGTGAGCTGAGTGATTCAGCCTACACTCCTCTGCTTGCTTGACTCGCTCCTTCCAGTTCCAACCGCAATGGCTGCTGCCATGAGGATCGCTCTCCTTGCCGTGGCGGCGATGGCCGTCCTCAGCACCGCATCGGCAACGACCTACACCGTCGGCCAGCCGGCCGGCGACTGGACCCTTGGCATCGACTACAACACCTGGGTGTCCGACAAGAAATTCCTCACCGGTGACAGCATCGTCTTCAAGTACTCGCAGCAGCACGACCTGCTCGAGGTCACCAAGGCCAACTACGACTCCTGCACCACCACCGGCGCCATCACCACCTCCCAAACCGGCGACGACACCGTCCTCCTATCCGCCGCCGGTACCCGCTACTTCATCTGCGGTGTAGGGACCCACTGCAGCAACGGCATGAAGGTCACGATCGACGTCACGGCAGGCTCCTCCCCATCACCGCCCGCACCAGCCAACGGTCCCAGCACGGGCAACTCTCCCTCGCCATCGCCACCCGCACCAGCTGCCAGCGGTCCCGGCGCCAGCAACTCTCCCCCGCCGCCCCCGGCGTCCTCCGCCGCTACCTCAGTGGGCGCCACAGCAGGCCTTGGCCTTGTCCTGCTGGCCGGTCTCATGGCTTGAATGCAGATATATATCTACTCCGGCCGCACATATGAGCTTCTATATTGTATATTGTTAACTGGTTATTTTAGTTATGTAATGTAATATTCCTTTTTTTTGAATTTATGTAATATTCTTTTTAGAGAGAGGACGTACGTGTGATAACTGCTTGTATCTCATTCGTTGTTTGCATCAGCCTTCGGATTTTTCATACTGAATTTAGAGGATTATATAATTAAATAAAGGAAAAGCCTTGTAGTCCCCGGGGATCTCACACACTACTGGAAAATCAAAATATGCCGTGTATAGCAAATACACGGCAAAGGACATGCGGAACACGGGTCGAGCGAGTGCCGCGTGTCCTCAGCGGGCCCACTACATCGAGTCAACCCTATCCGGTCACTCGCCTCGCTACCTTTCCTCGATCCCCAGTTCCTCACCGCTCCCCGCATTGCGCCGCTGTCGTGCCCCGCTTCTTCCTCCCGTGCGCCGCCGCATCTCTCTCCTCTTCTCCTCGATCTGGTCGCCGGCCGATATCCACGGGCAAAATCCACTCGCCGCCTCCCTTCATTGCTTCTCATTCTCGTCGATCCAATCACCTCCACGCCAGTGCTGCCTCCATCTCCTCGCCCCGACCACCTCGACCGACTCACCCGTCACGCGCCGCCGCACCGACGGCGCTCCCTGTCCCGCCCTCGGCCGGCGCCGCGGCGCCCTCGTCCTCCGCTGCGTCGAGCTCCGCCTCGTCCTCCTCTGCGTGGACGCCACCTGCACCGACCACCGATGCCGGCCACAAGGACGACTGACGGCGCCGCCGCGCCGTCGTCGCCCTTGCCCACCGCTGCGTCGAGCTACGGCCGGACCTCATCCGCGCGGACGCCACCACCTGCCCCTCGCTCAGCCCGGCGCTGCTACCATTGGCGCAAGGCGGTGCTGCCATGGGGAATGGCGGTGCTACCGCCTGTCAGTGGCGGTGGTACCATGGCGGGCAGCGGTGCTCCCGTAGGTCGCAATGGTGCTGCTAGAGCAATTTTGTTGTTGATTTTTCAGTGTTTTTTCATCTTGTATGCAAATTTTTAGAAGCTTTGTGGCATAATATTTTCTCTTTTGATGCAAATCCACGATCATTTGTAGCATTTTTCTTTTTTATATCCTTTTGCCCTTCATTTTGGTGTAAATGTTTGGATGCTTTGTAGCAAAAAAATTCATTTTTAATGCAAATCCATAGAGTTTTTGTAGCAATTTTCTTTGTGTTGTCGAAGAAGCTGGCGTTGCTACTGCTATTGACAGTACCCGTTTGCTACTGACAGTATCACAGTACCCGGAGTTGCTACTGACAGTATCCCATGGACCGACTGTGCATGACATTGCTACCGATGAGCCGATATGCTACCGAGATAACAACGACACGCAGCGATGTGCCGGCAATGGTATCAATGGCTTGGTATCGATGGCTTGCGACATTGCTGCCGACGAGCCGACGATGGTACCGGCGCGCAGCATTGCTACCGAGGGCACCCGGCGATGCTACTGACGAGTCGACGATGCTACTGATGGAATCCAGCAATGCTACGAGCGGATGCTACCAAACGGCGATGCGGATGCTACCGATGTCTCACGACGTTGGTACCGACGAGCCGGCGATGGTACCGACACCTCACGATGTTGCTACCGACGGCGCATGGCATTGCTACCGACAAGCCGGCGGTGCTACCGAGGACATTGGGATCGACGGCACGTGGTGATGTTTACCGACTCCGGAGGAAGATGCTACCACGAATCATCCATGTCGCTGCAGGCGTCTACTGTGGTGCTGCTGCATCGGCGACGCCGCGTCGAGGTGTTCTCCATATAATCATTTGCTACGAGCAGCACATTTTTTTTGTAAAATGCTAGTCGCCATTGAAGGCCGGTGAAGTTGCTAGTCGCCGGATTCGATATGCTGCAACCGGTTGCTGACGGTGCTACCAGCCATGGATGCTACTCGCTGGAGTCGATATGCTGCAACCGGTTGCCAGACGGTGCTACCAGCCATGGACGGTCGCCGGAGTCGATATGCGACCAGCCGTGGATGGCTATGCTACTCTTTGAAGTCGGTGACGCTGCTGCCGGTTGTGGACATGCGTGGGATGCTTCAAGGGGTGGATGGTGGTGCTGCGGCGAGGGATGGATAGTTTTTTTTGGTTTTGCATGATGTGAAGAATAGTTTTTTCACAATCGTTTGTGTTCTTGCGCCATACGGTTCTGTGGATTTGCATCATCGGTAGAATTTGTTTGCTACAATCATTGTATTGTTTTGCTACAAAGAACAAATTTGTTGCTACGATGTCTTCAGCGAGTCTCTGACAAAGTAGATTTTTGCTACAATAGCATAATTTTGTTGCTATGAGATCTCCGACGAGATCTCTGGTGTGCTCTCCGGTGCTACCACAGGCAAGACCGGGTGCTGCAAGGCAGCGGTTAGGGTGCCCGGTGACGGCGATGCTGCAAACAACATCGGTAGAAGCATTTTTTTCTTCATAGAAGCATTTGCTACGAATACCACACAAAAATTGCTACAAATGAAACTTTTTACTCCATAAGGCAATAGGCGAAACATGACACACCAAGGACACGGAGCTGATGCTGCAATAACACAATTTTGTTTTTCACCATACGTTGGGTGGATTTGCATTACAAGAGAAATTTTGTTGCTACAATTGTTCTACTGTTTTGCATCATAAGTTTCATCCAAGGACCTCGCTGGAAGATTTTGTTGCTACGATGTTTGCAATTAATAATCTTTTTGCTTCTGTGGTTTTGCTATAATTATATACATTTTTTGCTAGGCAAGGTCTCCGACGAGGTCGGTTTTGCTTCAATAGCACAATTTTTGGGTACAATGTCTCTGGTGAGGTCTATGCCTGATGTATTTTTTCTATTTTGTTATTGAATTGTATTTGGTACAAGACAAAAAAATGCTGCCGACTTTTACGTGCTAGACACAAAACAAATCCTTTCCTAATCTATTTTCTTTCCTTGGCCTGTATACGTGCTAAACCGAGTCAATCTCTCTCTTCTTATTCTTTTCTTTACCGAACCAATCAGCTGGCTGGATCGAGCGAGGAGTCATGCCTGTGCGCGTCGTTTTCTGCGGGAGAAAAGTCAAACTATGCTGCGGTTTGGGCCACTGGGGAGACGGGTACACGCGCGAAAGCGACGTTTTCGCATGCGACATGCGATGGGGGCACGGGATCCACTGGTCGCAGAGCGCTCGATCGGACGGCTCTCCACCCGGGTATCGGAGCGCGGGATCCCCGAGGACGCCTAGTTCCGTCTTTATTAGGTGAATTTGTGTACGCTCGCTTTCACGCACGCAAAGAGTAACATCAATTTCTGGATTAATCTTTACCTAATAATAAAAGCGCTAAGCTTTCCATGGTTTGGTATGTCGTTAGATTAGATTTGCCCATAAAAATTATAAATATTTACCCACCTATGCCATCCATAAGTTTTAAAAAAAACGTTTCGATTAACTAATCTTTTCTTTACCAAAAAAGGATTCCCTCTCCTCGCTCGTTACCCCCGACAGAGGCGAAGCCAACAGTTACCGATTATTCCACTACTCCCCACCGCCTCAATGGCCTGCACCCAGCTTCCCCAGCCTCTGCGTTTCCCAGACGCTCCCTGTCGTTGCAACAGACGCCGGCAATTCCATATCGGCCGTCCCTGATACAGCGGCCAACATCACGCCGCTCCGCTTCGTCCTGGCCGCGTCAGATGGCAGCACGCGCCTGCACAGCTGCGCTGATGCTCTGGGCGGCACCCACTGCTGTACGTACATGGAGCGCGTAGTTTCCATTTTGTTGTCCTCTGAAGATCAGTTTCTCCCCCCTTTCTGGTGGCCTCGGGGCACAATGACCTCCGAGTCTCCGACTGCTTAGTGATGCAGTTTAGTCTGAACATGCGCACGAGGTTGTCCCAGCATGGAGATTGTCCTATGCTGCCACCTCCATAACCGCGTCATGCAGTTCGTCAAGTGTCGCTTCTTCTCTCCCTCACGTCATGCTTTTCACAAGATAAAAGCAAAAAATCAAAAAAAGATATTTCATACGCCCAAAATAAGAAATAAAACTGCAAAGACGATTCAATTCCATCTTACCATATAACCCTGTATCCTAATCCTACTCACATAAGGAGTGCTGATCCGACTTGGCAATATGCAGCCGAGTAGAACTCCTGTCCTACTCGTGCAAGGACTAGGATCACTCAAAGTAACTTATATAAATATAGGTGGCTATGATGATCTCAGAGAACCAGAACAAGCATCGCTGTCTCGCCGTGAGTCCATTGCCGTCTCGCCGTGAGTCAAACAAGAAAAAGCACATCTGAAGGCGGACCCGTTGCATGCTTTTCGGCAACTTTTGCTAGAGTTTGGTTTGGTGACGACGTATATAGGGCGACGCCATGACAATGGAATTTTTTCCTCTCACGCTGTAACGCACGGGTATGTTTTCTAGTCCATATAAATACGAGCACAATGCCAAGTCTAGATTTTTTTTTTGAAACGAGGCAAAAGATTTGCCTTTTATATTGACTAGTTGCCATGTACGTGCAACGCACGTCTTCACAATTAAATGAGCAATTTATAAGTAAGAAAAAACATGCCAAGGTCTACATATATTACCTCTTTTACACTTTTGCATCGGTTCTATAATTTATATTGCAAAGAGAACGATCCTTATGTAATCATCATAGAGCACACACAATAGCCAACAGAACTGGTGCCCCGCGATGAAGGCATACTTCTTGGGCGTATTTTTCAGCACAAATTATGTCATGTCCTCGATACGACCTTTGGCGCGCCACCGCCTCGGACATCATCGTCTGCATATAGAGGGGAAGATAAAGAGCGCATGAAGGAGGCAGCGAGCATGAAGGTTGTCGTCATCCTCATCGATGCTGTCATGAAAATGTCCTCAGCCCATTTGGGTTCACGTGGCGCTCGCCGAAACTACACCTATGGGAAAGGAAAGAGGAGCAGTTGCGGTATCACGTCGGTGCAGGAGCGTAGGAGTGTAGGGTCGTGAACTGCTCGTCAGAAAATCTCGATGACCGTGCACCGCTTGAGTTTTGACCAGACCTTCATGACAGCGAGGGGAGGCCCACGGTGGTGAATTTTATACCAAGATCCCCTAAAAGATCACCCAGATCCACACCATGCGATTCCACCGCCGGCTTCAGGCTCCACGTTGTGTGCATCCGCGTCGTCGACTTCCCTATTCCCACCTCATGCGCAAACGCCGCCAGACTCCCTACCCCACCTCGCTTGCCGCCGCCGCATCCTTTGCTCTCCCTGTGCGTGGTTGTCACATCCCCTACTCCACATCGCGTGCACCGGTTGCTGAGAAACTTCTACAATGCGCCTACCCAGTCCTTCACCGTGAGCTTCCTCCGAGCACCCCCACGGCCTCACCGGTTCTCCACCGTGTGACCCTAAGGTTTGATCGATTTTATCGGAAAAGCAAGTCTACAACCTCGTTCCGATCTTTGTGCACACCATTCATTTTGTTTGGTTGCTTCAAGATTGTTGCTAACATTCTACAAAAAAACGTCCATCAAGAAAATCTAATTCATACCAAGAGGTTCCACCCTAAGCAAAAATAGTTTCAAGATTTTGCTGGTTTTGGCTTAATTAGTTTTTTTTTTGTAGTGAACTGGATGAGAGGGTTAGAGACCGAGTTGTAGGTGTGCCGGCCTTAACATCCGACGTGTGTACCGTGAAAATGGGACTAAAAGATTATTGATCGAGCTTGCCACACATAATCATGGGCTGCCGAAATATGAAACATGTCGACGTACAGGATTACAACCGGTCCTACCTCAAGTCAGGAACTACGTGAACTTTCCAACAACAACAGCATCATGCTGATGTCATGATGACGTGTCACGTACAAATACGTGTACTGTACGTGACTGCCCTCACGCTTGGTAAAAAAAAAAGTGGGATATAGCAAAGCATGGTGTTGTCGTCGTCCAGTGCGAGCAGCATGCCCTGGGCCCTGGCACACGTCGACCCAGGCTATGGAGCCGCGCGCGTTCGCCTCCGATTCCGTCATGCCGAGCACCTTGGTCAAGCGTATCGAGAACTCACTGATCTGTCCACGCGCATCCGCCTGGCAGTCCACCGCCATGTCCGCGGCGAGGACCGTGGGGAATATCTCGAACAGGTCGTCGTCGGCGGCGAGGACTGACGGGACACGGTGTTAGCTGCTGGACTTGGCGCTGACGAAGGCCCACGCCGCCGTACATGGCCTGCTCCACGCTCTTCCCGGCCTTCCGCAGTGCCTTGCACTGCTCCAGTTTCCGGTCGCGCAGGATGCCCGTCTCCGCAACGCACACCAGCACGGGCGGCAGAGGCATGGTCTCCAGCATGGGCGCGCCACGTGAGAGCGGGTTGCACCACGGGTGGTTCGCGCCCGGCGCCGGCGGGGAGCGCGAGTAGCTGTGTGAGGTTGAGAGGGTCAGCGCCGACGGCGGAGGCGGCTGCGGCATCGTCTTCTCGGACGCAACTCGTAGTAGCAGCTCCACGCGGCGAGCTAACACAGAACCCGCCGCCGTGGAAGTACACAAACACGCGGGGACCTTCCCTGCCGCGGCGGCCGGCGCGTACAGCCGCGCCCACACCCCCATGGCTTAGTCCACGATCACATCGCGCGCGAGGACGTCGCTCGCTGCGGCCGTCGAACCCCACGTGGACGTGACGCGGCTCAGCGGAGGGTGGAGGAGGTGCTCCGGGAGACCGGAAAGAAACGAAACGGTACGGTGGCAATTTGGTTGTATTATGTGATTTGGTGGGAGGGCAAAACGGTACAAACTGAACATTGTTGAGTTGTCAAACATTGGAGGAATCTGGAGCGTCGATCAGATATTTGAACGGCACAGATTTAAAGTATCCCAACATGTTTGCTCTTTTAATAGTAGTATAGATGAAGTAGAAGCAAACACGTAGGACAAGGCCTAAAAAAGAAAAAAATTACAACTCGATCCACGCCGGCCCCGAGGCCGCGCCCCACACGGGTCGACGACCAAGTTGCTCAAGCAACCAAGGCCGACACCAAGACCCCTCAACGCAACACGGCGGAGGTGAGAGTCCGGAGCCGCCGCTCCGACATCCACGCCGCACCCCACACGGGTCGACGACCAAGACGCCCAAGCGACCAAAGCCGACACGAAAGACCTTGACGCAACATGGCGGAGGTGACCTCAACGCCTCACAGCGGAGGCGAAACATCCGGAGCCGCCGCTCCGACATCCCCGCCAGCCCCAAGGCTGCGCCCCAAACAAGTCGACGACCAAGACGCCCAAGCGACCAAAGTCGACACTCCACCACCACAACGCAGCATGTCGGAGGTGAAGCCCGGAGCCGCCGCTCCGGCATCCACGCCGGCCCCAGGGCCGCGCACTCCCAAGCCGAAGACGAAAACTCGCCGCCGCCAGCCACCAGCACTCCACAGGTCCCGCTGGTCGGTGGAACATCCAAGGCGAGGCCCCAAGAGGCAAGCGATGCAGGAGCGCCGCCCTCGCTCGATCCCGCGAGGGATCTGGGGTTTCCCCCGGAGAACCCGGCGTGGAGAAGCGAGAGCACCACCTCGACGACGCCTTCAAGAAGGACACGGCGCCCGGGGGCGTCGCCGTCGTCGGCCCCGGCCGACAGCCGGACTAGGCTTTCGCCCGACGATGTGCCACAATCCCCACCGACTGCCCGTCAGGGACCGACCAGACCATCATCTCCGCGTGCCGGAACCACCGTGTCACCACATACCACGGCAGCGACACGCCGACCACGGCCGACCCGCAGCCGCAACTCCGGGGGCGCCGCCCCGACTTTCCTCGTCCCCGACCTCACCCTTGCCACAGCAAGGGGCGCAACGCCGTCGCCGCCCTCACCTCCTCCTCGCCGCAGTAGCCGCGCCTAGCGTCGGCCCTCGCGGCCTAGATGCGGCCCGTACAGGCCCATCAAAACTGGCGCCGCCGCCATCCAGCATGCCCTTCGGCCGCGCCCTGCACCTCCTGGCCGCGCACCGTGCGCCGCCGCCGCGGGCCACAGCCAAGCGCACGCCCGCGCCACCACGACCCCGGCGAGGCCGGCCCGCCGCCCGCATGGCCAGGCTCGCCCTCGATCTGGGCACAAGGGCCCTGGATCCCGCATCCGCCGCTTCAGCTTGCCAGCACCGGCGAGGCGCCGTCGCCGTCGCAGTCGAAGCCGGCACCCACCTGCGCGAAGACGGCGAGAGAAACCCACCCCCGGCGCCAGCTGTGTGGCGGCGGGGAGGCCGCCGGCGGCAGCGGCGCGGAGGGCGTGGAGGGGAGAGCTGGTGGCGGCGCGGCGGTGTCGCCCTGGTGTCGCCTGGGAGCGACACGGGGGAAGCTTCGAGTCAGTTATGGTCCAAGTCTAGAATTTGAATTTGGGCGACTGAGTTGGTTCCAACACAAGGAACCAAACTACAAGCAGCCTGACCAGACACACTCGACACGGAGAATGTGCGTGTGGGGGGGGGGGGGGGTGGCAGGGCAGTGTTAGCAAGGAGGTGATGTAGACGTAGGAGCATGAGCGTGACAGGTGGATGGATCTGCTAAACCAGGATCTCCATCTCTTTGAATAAAAGCCATCCTTTCCATCGACAAGCCTACAAGCATCTTCGGTACTATAATGAAGGATGTTGACACTATCCCATTCTATGTACCAGGGGTAATTCCAGAAAAATCCTATCTCAAGGTTGAGAATCCATACGTAATGGACAAGAAATTGAGGTAGGGAAATGTTGAAGGATTTCCAGGGCAATGCCCCTTGCTCTTGCCTCTATCCTACCTTTCAAGCATCATGACTAGAACTATCTAGCTATTCGACTCCCACAAGCACAAAAAAACATGAAGAATGTTGAGGAGCTTCCGCTGAAGAAGGAAGCAAACTCTGTAGAAAGTCCGCTGAAGAAGGATGCCCTAATGGGTGAAGGCTCTTCACCTTTGTTAATTCTCAGAAAACGCGACGACCATCGCTGACTTGATTGTTTTTAGAAAAGGGAGCAAAAAGCCCCAGCTCTGCATCGTGATGATGCACACAACTTATTATATTAAAAGGAAACAAAGTATCCAAGTATCGAGTAGCGTTATTACATCTCAAGGATCAGCCAAAGTGGTCACATGAATCAACCATCTAAAATGAGCTAATAGAGAAAGACTACACATGTTGAACTCTTCCAGTGTGCTGACTTGATGAACACATTCATTCAATTGTTGCCCAGTATAATTTTAATATTAGTGCTCTAGCCCGACGAAACGAGTTCCCAAAACCGCCACGTTGTTGCAAACTGGTGATGATATTTCGTCACCGAAAATAATATATATTTCCAGCTAAAACACGACGTTTATTGACCGTCACAGAAATATCAATTGGTGATTATGTCTAAATGCCACATAAGAGCACCTCCTACGACAAAGCGCAAACGGACCAGCCTTGTCCGTTTTTGTCCGGCCGGACAAATGACTGCCTCTAACGGGATAACGCAAACGGACATGTTGCTGGCGGACTGTCCATTCTGGACCAAAGCTGGCCCAAGTTTGGTCCGGGTATGGGCCGAGCGCGGACAAAAGATGTTGTCCGGCTGTCCGCTTTGTCCTCCTCCCGTGTCCGGTCTGGCCCAGCTGCCAGCGAAACAAAGACCAGGTCCACTCTTTCTCTCTCCTTTCCCCTCGTTTCTTTTCTCTTTTTCCCCGACTACCACGATCCCCTCCGCCTCCAGGCATATCGACCACGCCACCTCCGGCAAGGTCGGAGCACGCCGCCTCCGGCCAGGTCTACTCCACCGACGGACAAATCGGAGCACGCCACCGCCAGCTAAAATTGCTGGTCGCCTTCCGTGCGCCGCGGCTCGTCCTCTCCTCGGGCTGGGGCGCCGGCGTTGACCTCGGGCCGTCCCCGTGCTTCCCCGCGATCTCGGAGATGACGCCCTCGAGCTCGCCGCGCTCCGCATGCTGGTCGCCTTCCGCGCGCCGCCCCATGGCCTCGGAGATGCCGCGCTCCAAGGACGTGCGCGCGCGAGAGAGGGCCGGACTGTGGCTGCTGTTGTTGCCGCGTTGGACTGCGGCACCATGCTCGTGGCCAGTTTGCATCGGACGGCAATCCGGTTCCTGTCAAGCACGCCGGGCAGAAGCCAGGCACATCGGGTGGAGTGCTGCATCGGAACTAGTTCCACAGCAGGCGGCAGTGCGCGTTGACCAGCTTCCCCGTGCCTCCTGTCTCCTTGTCCTGCTTGAGCACGACGACGGCCCCGACCTGCCCCTCTCGGCAAGCTTCTGCTGCTCTTCCTCACCGTGATGAACAACGCGGCCAATCGATCAATGGATGGATGCTAGCTAGGTGAAATTTGTGTTTGTGTTTTTTATTTGCGGGCTACCGTTGGGGGCACCCCTCACCCCAAACGGACAGGGTGTGTCCGCGGACCGCCCCAAACAGACAAAAACGGACCAAATTTGGTGTCCATTTGCGCCACCCGGTAGAAGATGCCCTAAGGGACATATTCCGTGACGCTTTCTCCACAACAAACCGGTGACGGATATTCCACGATGATGCCTGTGACCGGGAGCAGGGGTGTGGCCAGGCCCCAGGCTACCCTGACCTTGGTCTAGGGCATGGAAGCTAATTTCTTTGTTGACTGTAGCGATTTTATCTACTGATGAGCACTGTTATGCACTGTAGCATGCATTTGGCCTGGGGCTTTGCTCATTCCTGGCTACGCTACTGACCGGGAGACAGGATAATTAACACTAAACATCACTAATACAAAATAAATTGACACTAAAAGACAGAAATATACAAGGAGAGAAAAAAAAGAGAGAAGACCTAGGGAGAAGGTGGCGGCTACGAAAATGTGGGAAGTCGGAGACCAAACTAGCTTCCCGGAGCCGGCCATGACGTGTGGACGCTCTCCAATAACCACCACATCGATAGATGTTAGTGTTAGACGTGTACGTGTAGGACACGTCTACCTAGCCGAAATCAAGGAGGTTTAGATTAGTTTAGATTGTTTCCATAATTGTAATCTCTTTTCTTGGCAACCAAGCCACCTCCTTGTACTATATAATCCCATCAAGGGATCCAATCAATCTAAGCGCAACAATTGCAATTGCCTTCATGGTATCAGATTAGGTTTCGATTCTCTCTCCCTATGGCTCCGGCACAACCTAGCGCCACCGAAATCACGGCTGAAGCTGCCACCAAGGCTGCCCTATGGGCACTAGTGTCTGTGCTCCCAAGCATCCACGCCGTCATTCCGGTCAGCCTCGAGCTCTCCACCTCCAACTTCCTCCAATGGCGAGGCATGTTCTCCGATGCCGTCGAGAAGTATGCCCTTGAAGACCATCTCGACGAGAAGGAGTACCCCACCGATCCCACGCCACAGTGGAGTTGGAACGACGCCATCGCCCGATCATGGCTCAACAGCACCGTCGCGCCCTAGCTTCTCGCCATGATCATCGACACCACCACACAACTCCCTGCTCACTCCTTATGGGCGCGTCTCTCCAACCTCTACCACGACAACGCCGAGACCCGATCCTCCTACCTCGAGCAAGAGTTCCACGGTCTCCAACAGGAGTCCATGACCGTGGCTGATTACTGTCGCAATCAGAAACTTCTCGCCGATGAGCTCAACGCGCTGGGGACAACCATCACCGACAAGCGTCTTGTGCAGAACACACTTCACGGCCTTGGATCTGGGCTTGCCTACATGCGCACCCTGACCCTCAAACAACGCCCGCTGCCGTTGTTCCTTGACGTGCGCTCGTCTCTTCTGCTCGAGGAACTCACGCTGAAGCAGTTTGGGTCGTCCTCTGCCCCGACCGCCTTCGTCCCGCTCGCAGGCGTCTTGGCCTTCCATGCAGAACCCTTGGGTGGGGTCTATCCAGATGTGGCCAGGGCCGCCACCGCGCCCGCCACCTCTCGGTCCACCACAGGCTCATCACGCCATGATGTCGCCACCTGTGCCCTGGCTTCAAGGAACGCCACCCATGCCCTGGATGCTAGGACCACCTCCGTCGCCTACGATGCCCGCATCAACATATTCTGCGCCGCCACCGTCCTTCGACCAAGGACAACTCATGCAGGCTTTCAACACCATGTCGCTCACACCACCTCCGCATGAGTGGATTATGGACTCAGGAGCCTCCGCTCACATGACTGGCAATCAGGGTAATCTCTCGCATATCCTCCCCTCTACTTCTCCCTATCCACATGTCATTGTTGGCAATGGACATGCCCTTCCCATCACACGCACTGGCCACACCACACTCTCTACTCCTAACCACTCGTTTTCTCTTAATAATGTCCTAGTAACACCTAACCTTGTAAAAAATCTTATTTCCGTCCGTAAGTTTACCACTGATAATCTTGTGTCTATCGAGTTTGATCCTTTTGGTCTCTCTGTGAAGGACCTCCACACCAAGAACGAGATTGCTAGATGCAATAGTTCCGACGACCTCTACCCCTTTTGGTGGCCGTCTTCCACTGCACATGCCCTCTGCACCACCACGTCATCATCAACATTATGGCATCGTCGCCTATGACATCTTAGTAGTCAAGTTTTGTCACACCTAGAAAGTGTTTTTTTCTATTCCTTGTAATAAAAATGCAACCGATGATCACTTATGTCATGCTTGTCAATTAGGAAAACATGTTCGTCTACCTTTTGATACATCCTCTACTGATACAGTTTGACCTTTTTAGCTCATTCATTGTGATTTATGGATTTCGCCTCTTCCTAGTGTGTCTGGTTACATATACTACTTAGTTGTGTTAGATGATTACACCCATTACCTTTGGACTTTTCCCTTGCGCGCAAAATCTGACACTTTTTCCACACTCAAACACTTTTTTGCCTACGTCTCTACTCAGTTTAACACCACTATCCAATCCATCCAATGTGACAATGGTCGCAAAATTGACAATAAAAATGCTCACCTCTTTCTCCTATCGCTCGGCGCCACCCTTCGCATGTCTTGCCCATGCACATCTTCTCAAAACGGCAAAGCCTAACGTGTCATTTGATCCACTAACAACATGGTGCGTTCCCTTCTTTTCCAAGCTAGCATGCCACCAAACTACTGGGTTGAAGCCCTTCACACTGCCACTTTCCTCTTCGAAATTCACCCTACCAAAACCCTCCAATACCGTACACCATATGAAGCTCTTCACGGCCTGCCTCTTCCTCTTGCGCACTTACGAGTTTTCGGTTGTCTTTGTTATCCTAACCTATCTACTACAGCACCACACAAATTAGCTCCTCGCACGACTGCGTGTGTTTTTCTCGGGTACCCCTCCAACCATCGAGGCTATCGGTGTCTTGACCTTGCAACACACAAAATAATAATCTCTCGCCATGTTGTCTTCGATGAAAACACTTTCCCTTTCGCCAAACAATCCACTACACCCCCTACAGCTACCGACCTTTCCTTTCTCGATGACAATCCCGTAATCCTTCCATCCCACATTACCCCACCGATGCAACAAACACCCCCTCAACCCGAACCCCATACACCTCCTCCCACACCTCAACCTACTCCTCCAAATTCGCCAGCGCCAGTGATTTTAGCTCCTGTCGGCCCTCCACTTGCCGACAACACTCACTCCATGTTTACTCGTGGCAAACGTGGCATGTCTAAATCTGTTGATCGTTTAAATCTTTTGGCTGATGTTCTTAGTCCGCTACCTAAGAGCTATAGGGCCGCTCTCAAGGACCCCCATTGGCACTCTGCTATGATGGATGAATTCAGTGCCTTGCAGACTAATCGGACATGGGATCTTGTTCCTTGTCCCCCTGGCGCCAATGTCGTCACTGGCAAGTGGATCTTCCGGCACAAGCTCAAGCCGGATGGATCCTTGGATCGATACAAGGCTCGTTGGGTCCTTCGTGGTTTCACCCAGCGCACAGGAGTCGATTATGGAGAGACTTTCAACCCGGTTGTCAAACCGGCCACCGTTCGCATTGTCCTCTCTCTTGCCATCGCGCAAGATTGGCCGGTTCATCAGCTCGACATCAACAATGCTTTTCTACATGGTACCCTTGCTGAGACGGTCTATTGTGCACAGCCATCTGGGTTCGTCGATGTCTCCAGGCCCGACCATGTTTGCCGGCTCAATAAGTCTCTCTACGGGCTTAAACAGGCACCGTGTTCCTGGTACAGCCGCTTCGCCGACCACCTGCTGCGCCTCGGCTTCGTCAGCTCACACGTGGATCCCTCGCTTTTCATCTACAACAACAATGCCGAGATTGTCTATCTGCTGCTATACGTGGATGATATAGTTCTCACAGCTTCATCTCCGCAGCTTCTTTGGAGAACCATCACGGCTCCCGAGCGTGAGTTCTCCCTCAAGGACCTTGGCACATTGGACTATTTCCTTGGAGTCGCAGTTACTCGGTCCTCGGATGGCATGTTCCTCTCCCAACGGCAGTAAATTATCGACATCCTTGACTGCACAGGAATGAGTGAGTGCAACTCGTCCCGTAGACACACAGTCCAAGCTCTCTGCTGCTGGCGCCACCGTCGCTGATCCTTCTGCCTATCGGAGCCTGGTGGGTGCTCTCCAGTACTTTTCCTTCACACGACCAGACATCGCCTATGCCGTGCAACAGGTTTGCTTGTACATGCAAGACCCCCGGGAGCTGCATCTCCATGCGGTCAAGAGGATTCTCCGATACCTTCGCGGCACCGTCGATCATGGCCTACAGATATATCGCTCGTGACCTGCATCACTCACTGCGTACACGGATGCCGACTGGGCTGGCTGCCCCGATACTCGCAAGTCCACCTCAGGATATGGCGGTTTCCTTGGTGACAATCTGGTTTCCTGGTCGTCCAAACGCCTGCATACAGTCTCCCGCTTGAGTGCGGAGGCTGAATATCGGGGTGTCGCCAATGTTGTTGCTGAGGCATGCTGGTTACGCCAGCTCCTGTCTGAGCTCCATCGACCTTTTCAGCGAGCTACATTGATCTACTACGATAACATCTCCGCGGTCTACCTTTCTACAAATCCGGTTCAACATCAACGTACCAAGCATGAGGAGATTGACCTACACTTTGTTCGTGAGCGTGTTGCTTTTGGAGATGTCCGTGTTCTCCATGTTCCAACATCTTCTCAGTATGCTGATATCTTCACCAAGGGGTTGCCGTCGACTATGTTCACCGAGTTCCGTTCCAGCCTGAACGTCCGCGCTGCTCCCGCTCCGTCTGGGGGGGGGGTGTGAAAGGACATTTCTTAATCCCTTGTGTTTTGTGTGTTAGGCAACAACACTAGTGATGATTTAATATGTGAATCAAGTGATGCAGGTTTTAGGTGATTAAAACATCTTTGCATCAAATCCAAAAAGGGAGCTGAAAAGAGCTTGTATTATTGCTTAAAAAACAGAATCGGATTATCCGATTCAGGCTGAATCGGAATATCCGATTCTCTAGGATTGCTCGAATTTGGCTAAGGACCTTAAAGCAACCAGTTTTCTGGCGTACTGAAGTTTTCCGGAATATCCAATTCGGGTTGATTCGGATTATCCAGTTGTATCGGATTATCCGATTCACACTTGAATCGGAATTTCTGATCGTCAAGGATTGCTCGAATTTCTACTAAGGACTACAAGCAACCAAGTTCTGGGGCGTGCTGAAGTTTTCCGGAATATCCGATTCTAGTTGATTTGGATTATCCGGTGGTGTCGGATTATCCAATGCACACTTGAATCGGATTATCCGACTCCCCTGTCTTCAACGGCTACATTTCATGGAGGGGTATAAAAACCCCTCCACCAACCTCCAGCAAGCTACCCGACTAGAATCTCTTGACTCACCATTGTTGAAAGCTTCATCTTCATAGATCTCTCTCCCTACCCACTCAAACACCTTGTCCTTCTAGGACTTGGGAGAGTTAACCTAGATCTACACTTCCACCAAAGCGATTTGATTTCCCCATCCATTCCTTTGAGGAACTTGTTACTCTTGGGTTCGTTCGAACCCTAGACGGTCATGGTCATTCTTGTGGCTTTGGAGCCACGTGGACTAGCCGGGAGCCTCCAATTAGAGTTGTGGAGTCGTGCCCCGGCCTTGTGATTCTTGTGGCTTTGGGAGCCGCGGGAATTTGGTGAGAGCCTCCAATTCGGTTGTGGAGTGTGCCTCATCCTTGTAAAGGTTCGTTGCCGACCTCGAGGGTCATATAGTGACTCGTGGAACTCCTCATTGGAGGATAACACGAGGGAGATACGGTGTGCCATATCAAGGCTATTCGGGGCTCACTTGTGACCCCGCACCGCTCCAAGGAAGACGTAGCTTCCATTGGGTCGGGAATCATCTCGCGTCACCGTGTGGTTATCTCTTATCCTTCCTTTACTTGTATTGCTAGCTTAACTTGTTTAGAATATCTTGCTAGCTTGTTTATTGCTCATCATATAGGATTGTTCACCTAGTTGCATATCTAGAGAACTTATATTTGAGCAATTCCCAATTTGATTAAAAGAAAAAGAAAATTTGTAGTTGCCTATTCACCCCCCCCCTCTAGTCAACCTACTCGATCCTTTCAATTGGTATCAGAGCAAGGTCTCTTTATTAAGGGCTTAACAGCCTAAAGAGGAGGATGACTACCGAGGAGGAAGTAAAACTTGCTAAAGAACAACAAGATAAAATTGATCAAGAACAACTTGAGAAAGAACTAAGTGAAGCGGGGATAACCCCACCGATGATAACGCACCGCTCACCATGAAAGCCATGAAAGAACTCTTTGGGTTCATGAGGGCAAAATGGTGGACGAGGTGTATACTCGGGTCATTAATAATCAAAATGCCTCCTCATCAACCGATGCCTCTATTGGTGAGTCCTTGGTGATAAGGAGAAAGCTAAAAGTAATGAAAAGCCCCCTCTTAACTTTGCTCCACCTAGTTCATATCTCACTCAAGTTCCACCCACCCAACCTCATTTAAACAACCAAGTAGACCCCTCCTAAGCTTGATAATACTCGTTATTTTTCTTGGAAGAAATCTATGGAGTCTTATTTTCGCAGCTGTTCAGCGCTTCTTTGGAGGGTGGTTGTACACGGTTACAATCCGGTTGATCCCAACAACTTGACAAAGCAAGAAGAGATTGATGAGCAACTTGATGCAAAGCCAAATACATTCTCGAGAGTGCCATGTCCGCCAATGATGAAGATCATGTGCGGAATCTCAAAACCGCCAAGGAGGCTTGGGTTTACCTTGAATCTATATATGAAGGCATTCAACGATCCAACATAGCTGTCCTTCAACATCAAGTTGACAATTTCATAATGCTAGAAGATGAGACTCCCAATGATCTCTTTCGAAGACTCATGAAGCTTGTTGTGACCATGAGGGAGAATGGAAAGAAGGATATGGACGATGAATGGGTCAAGTCCAAGTTCCTCAAGACCATGGTTCCATACAATGAAAATATGGTGATGAATCTTCATGCTAGAGCGACTACACAAAATGTCTTCCAATGACCTATTGGCACAATTCATCACCTATGATACCTTGAAGGCCACTTCCAAGTCTTCCATCAACCAAGCTCGTGGCACTAAGAACCTTGCCTTGAAGGCTCATGTGGAGAACATCCAAGATATGAAGAAAGCACAAGTGTCATCATGAAGAAGATTTGTGGGTGAACTCAATGAGGTTCTTGCTCTTGCCGCCACCAAGTATTGGAACAAAAAGAATCTCAAGAGCAACACCTCCCCACCAATGAAAAGAATGTGCTTTAATTGTGGAAAGGAGAATCACCTTGTGAAGGATTGCCCTATGAGAGAAGAGAAGATTATGGAGGCCAACTCATCTTAAAGAAGAACAAGTACTTCACCAAGCCCAAGGCCTTCATCAAGAGAGCTCCTCAAAAGGCTCTTGTCATCGCAACACATGAAGAGTATGAGTCCGGTGGCGAGGAGGAGGATGATGATACAAGTGAGGAAGTGGGGATGGCGGCTCTTGCAATGGGCAACCTTCCTCCTTCATTGGCACCCCTCTTCTCCGCTCCAAATGACAACAAGATCTCCAAGCCTATGTGCCTCATGGCCAAGGAAACCAAGGTGAATTCCCCACCTAAAATTACTATCTCCTCTAAACCATCTCTCTTGGATTGTGTTGAGGATGTAGGGAAAAATGAGAGAAAGAGGATGCAATTACCCTCTTTATAAACAAGCTCCAAGGTCCAACCAAGAAAATGGTTGAGGCTCTCATGTACCAATATGGAGAAGCCAAACACCTCCTTGAGGAGAAGGAGAATAGGATTTATGAGCTTGAGGGGCATGCACGTGATCATGCCGATAAAATTGGTGAGCTAGAAGATCAACTTGTTGAGGAACAAGTGTTCCGGGAGCAACTTGAGGAGACCCAAGCCAAGGATTTATCCAAGGCAAAAGAAACCCGTGAAACCTCTATTCAAGTTGCTAGTGATCTAAAAATTAAAAATGATGAGCTTGTAGAGAGTCATAACAAACTCCTTGAGAATTTTGAGCAACTTAGGGAAACCCACAAGGTGACCTCAAGTGAGCTCACCAAGCTCAAGGGTCACATGCTAAATTACAAGCTCAATTTATATATGCTAGCTTCACCACTCCTCATAATGATAAAGATGCAATGCTTGTGCTACTAACCCTTATGTCTTAAAGCATCTCTCATGGAGGAGAACACTAGGTTGAAGGCCCAACTTGAAAAGGGCCTAGCCACTTGCATCCAAGGGGAAAAGAACCTCAATGATCTTTTGACCAATCAAAAGGGAGTGGTTGGCAAGGAAGGGCTTGGGTTTGCTCCCAAGTCCAAGAAGGCAAACAAGAAGAAGATGCCTACTCCCCTTCAAAAGATATTATTTTTGTGAAGGAGGGGGAGTTGGGCAAGAAGAATGTTGAACCCATTGTGGGTGGTAAGCCACAAGGGGCAATGCCACTCACAATGACTTTGCCGGAAAATATAACCCCTCATATGTGCTTATGAAATCTAGAAATGGTTATGTTTTTGCTAAATATGTTGGTACCTCATATGGAGATGATTATCACTATGCTATTTGGGTTCCAAAGACCCTTGTGACTAACAAAAGAGGACCCATTCCAAAATGGGTACCTAAATCAAAGACTTGATTTATTGTAGGGCTTTTCTTCCGGTGGATCTTCATGGCTCATTGATAGTGGGTGTTCATCTCACATGACCGGAAGCAAAGAAGTAGTAAAGGGCTTATTGAAACAATTACTCTCATTCTCTCATGTCACCATTGGGAACAATACAAGACTTAAGGTATTGGGATATGGCAAGGTGGTGATCACACCGGAGTTATCAATTGAGAAGGTCCTCCTTGTTGAATCCCTTTCATATAATCTACTTTCCGTTGGTCAATTATGCGATGCCGGTTACACCGTTATCTTTAATAAATACCACGTGACCATCCTTTTCACAAATCTCTTAAAGTAGCCTTTGTTGGATTTCGTGAGAACGGTTTGTATGTGGTCGATTTCTCGAAAGAGACCACTCAAATTGCCACGTGTCTAATGGCTAAATCCGACAAGGGTTGGCTTTGGCATCGCCGGCTAGGCCATGTCGGTATGAGAAATTTACAAACTCTTGTAAAGGGTGGACACGTGGTAGGACTAACCGATGTTAATTTTTCCAAAGATCGTCCTTGTAGTGCTTGCATAGCCGGAAAGATGCATGAAAAGAATCACCCCAAGAAGACCATTATCTCCACTAAGAGGCCTTTGGAGCTCCTTCATATGGATCTTTTGGGCCTCCCACATATGATAGTCTTGGTGGCAAGAAATATTGTTTGGTGATTGTGGATGATTATTCAAGATATTGTTGGACTTTCTACATCAAGAAGAAGAGTGAAACTCAAAAGATATTCATTGACTTTGCAACCCTAGTTCAACGCCAATATGACTCCAAGATTTTGGCAATTAGAAGTGACAATGGTACGGAGTTCAAGAATTACACTATGGATGATTTCCTAAGTGGGGAGGGCATTCAACACCAATATTCCGCTGCATATACTCCCCAACAAAATGGTGTCGCCGAAAGGAAGAACCGCACTCTTATTGATATGGCAAGAACTATGATGGCCGAATTTCATTCCCCATACAACTTTTGGGCCGAAGCCATCAACACCGCTTGTCACTACTCAAACCGGCTCTTCTTCCGTCCTCTCATGGAAAAGACACCATATGAACTCCTCACCGGTAAAAAGCCAAATGTATCTTACTTTCGAGTCTTTGGTTGCAAATGCCATGTTTACATTAAAGGTTGCAAAATTGCTAAATTTGAATCTAGATCTTTTGATGGTATACTTGTTGGATATGCCGCAAAGTCTCATGCTTATAGGGTCTACAACATATCCACCGGGTGTGTTGAAGAATCTATGAACGTGGAGTTTGTCGAGGATAATGGCTCCCAAGCAGCATATTGATCATGATGATGTAGGTGATGATGCTCCATCTCAAGCCATAAGAACTATGGGGATTGGAGAACTTATTCCTATTGAAGGACCTATTGATGATACTCAAGAAGAAGGAACAAGTTCTACTCAAGTTGAGCCATCCACCTCAATAATTGATCAAGAAACTATCCAAGAACAAGAACATGATATTCATCACATGATCAAATGTCAAGAAGATGGTCAAGACCCACCCAACTCTAGTGGTGAACAAGAACATAATGAACCCACAACTCCAAGAACTCCACTTAGGGTTGACCATGAGCAAGATGAAGGCAATGATGAAGATATTTGTGTTGGTGAAACAATTGGTCAAGCCATGGAACGCCGGGTCATCCGGCGTGCATCAAAATTGGATCATCCCACTTCAAAGAAAATATCCTTGGGAGTTCGTAGGGGTGTGTCCACACGCAAACAATTATCTAACTTTTGTGGTCATGTCTCTTGTTTGTCTAGCTTAGAACCTCTCAAGGTATATGATGCTCTTGAAGATATGGATTGGGTTGCGGCTATGCATGAAGAGTTGAACAACTTCGAGCGCAACAAAGTATGGTCATTAGTTGAAAACCCAAAGACACATGCCATAATGTCATTGGAACCAAGTGGATATTTAAGAACAAGCAAGACTCACATGGTCAAGTCATCCGCAACAAAGCAAGATTGGTTGCACAAGGCTACACCCAAATCGAAGGAGTCGACTACGGTGAAACCTATGCCCCCGTTGCTAGACTTGAATCCATTCGCTTACTAATTGCTTATGCATCTACTCATAATATTGTCTTATATCAAATGGATGTTAAAAGTGCTTTCTTAAATGGTCCACTAAATGAGTTGGTGTATGTTAAACAACCTCCGGGTTTCGAAGACCCTAAATTTCCTAACCACGTCTACTTACTACATAAGGCTCTTTATGGGCTCAAGCAAGCTCCACGTGCTTGGTATGATCATCTCAAGGAGTTCTTAGTAGACCGTGGCTTTGAAATTGGGGTAATAGATCCCACTCTTTTTACAAAAAGGGTAAATGGAGATTTTTCGTATGCCAAATATATGTTGATGATATTATCTTTGGTTCCACTAACCGTGAATTTAGTGATCAATTTGGCAAGCTAATGACCAAGGAATTTGAGATGTCCATGATGGGAAAGTTGAATTATTTTCTTGGCTTTGAAATCCACCAATTTCGAGAAGGAACATTCTTATGTCAAGCCAAGTATATTAAGGACATGCTCAAGAAATTTGACATGAACAATGCCAAGCCTTATAAGTTTCCCATGGACTCCAAGGCGGATCTTCACTTAGATCCGGATGGTAAGGAAGTTGATCAAAAGCTTTATCGTTCTATGATTGGATCTTTGCTTTACCTTTGTGCATCTAGACCGGATATTATGTTTAGTGTGGGTATGTGTGCAAGATTCCAATCAAGTCCTAGGGAAAGTCATGAAACCGCGGTTAAAAGGATTCTAAGATACTTGATGGATACTCCTAACTTTGGTCTTTGGTATCCCCATGGCACAAGCTTTGATCTTGTAGGTTATTCGGATGCGGATTGGGCGGGTTGCAAAATGGATAGAAAATCAACTTCGGGTACTTGCCAATTCCTTGGTAGGTCCCTTGTGAGTTGGTCTTCTAAGAAGCAAAATTGTGTGGCCTCGTCCTCCACCGAAGCCGAATACATTGCCGCCGGAAGTTGTTGTGCACAATATTATGGATGAGGCAAACTTTAAAGGATTATGGTGTCATTTGTGACAAAGTGCCTCTTTTATGTGATAATGAAAGTGCCATCAAAATTGCTCACAATCCGGTTCTTCATGGGAAGACCAAGCATATTGAGATCCGGTATCATTTTATTCGAGATCATGTTGAGAAGGGTGATATTGCAATCAAGTATGTCAACACCAAGCATCAACTCGCCGATATGTTCACAAAGCCTCTTGGTGAAGCAAGATTCAAGGAGTTGAGAGGAGAACTTAATGTGGTGGACATAAGCAATTGGATTTAGTGGACTTGCATACCTACCCATATTAGACATTTTTGGTTTGGATGTAGGCATGGACATAGGGGGAGTGCGGTCCTAATCCATTGGACTATCCCTCCCCCCATTATGCCGATATTAAGAACTCATTTTACTTCTCTATATTCATTTCTATGAATTGTGAGCTTAAATGACGAGTAGTGGCAGTGAACCCAAGATATATCTTCGCGGTGTCACACCACATATACTCATACATGGTGGCCAAGGCCACCGCCCTCTCCGTTTGAGGAGTTTTTTCTTATTTGGATTTTATTGAAAACCATTTGAATTTTATGTCTCTTACTTGGTTTTATGGAAAACGCACTCAACTTGGCATTTCCTTCTTCGATTCTTGCAAGCATGAGTGTGAAGTACCAATGACAGTTTGGCAATCCTTTCCTAAGCCTATCTTATCTAAAAACATTCCATCTTATGCACACAAGTCTAGTTTTGAAACTGAGGAGAAAGGGTTTAGCAGGCCAGAATTTCTAAGGAAATCCTGACGATCGGATTATCCGATCTAGACTTGCTCGGATTATCCGACTATCGGATTATCCGACTCAAGTCAAGATCGGATTATCCGATCTGGCGGTTTGTCGCCTAACAGAGAAGGGGTCGGGGTGAAGGGCTCATTCGAGCGTTTCTTCCACCCCGACCTCCTCTCTCTTCCAGCGCCACCGCCTGCTCTCCCCTCGCCGCCCCGGCATCTCCGACCGTCCCCAACTCCTGATCTGCTCGGATTTGGTGCTCCACCTCCCCGCGAACCCATTCCCGCAAGCTTTTCGTCAATGGATGAGGGTAACTTGTTTTCTCTCTTCCTAGGTGTTCTTCACCTAGATCTTTGTAAGACGTTATTTTTTTGCTGTGGGTAGTGGTTCCCATTAGTACTGTGAACAATAGGCCTGCACTCATTTTGTAGATCTGTTGTTAGACCTAGGTTTTAAATCATCTTGTTGCTGCAATGTCCAGATCGGATTATCCGAGTAACTTTGTATCGGATATTCCGGTACAAATTGAATCGGATAATCCGATGTGCTTGTTTTATTTTTTTCAGCAACACCTTGATTTGCCCAGGACTTAGTAGATCTACCTCAGGGATGCTCTCCTATTGTACATTATACCATTCCTTGTTCTGTGACTTGTGTGTACTCATCCATGCTGCCCATCTATTGCTTTATCTCACAGGTGGTTCGAGTAGTCCTCCGAAGAAGCTTGCTAGAAAAGAAAAACTACCAACCAAGAAGAAGTCTGTGAAGCAAGTTGTCTCTAAACCTCCGAGGAAGGGCAAGGAAACTCGTCTCAACTACTTGACCATGAACAGCATTGACTATGCAAATGTTCGTCGGTCCAACTGGTACAGGAATGTGCCCAGAGATGAAAATATTGAAGATCCCAACTTCTGGTGCATGGAGCAGATCTATATACACAAGGACATCTATCTGCATTATCAGAACCCTATTCGCCCGATGCAGCCCTACCGACTGCGAGATATCAAGGACAAGGCCAATTATGCTCAAGCTGCAGATGTGCTTGAACAGAAGGGAATGGTTCCTCTCGTAGAGAAGCAATGTCCTTACAATGTGCCACTTATTCTGCAGTTTTTCTCCACCTTGGTGATCGAGGGTGACCATCGCAAGACCATGAAATGGATGTCGGGCAACACTCAGTGTACATCCTCTTTTGCTCGGTTGGCTACTCTCCTTGGTTATTCTTTCAATAGCAGCCATCCTCCTAGTGGTCGCCGTATGCATTCTATTGAGAAGCCCAATAAAAATGTGTTGAAGGACCTGTATGGGGCTGGTGCAGTTATTGGCCAAAAGGAGGGCCTCCTGCCCTCTATGATCAGCTTGTGCGCATCTTTCACTCAACTATTGCTCCCAGCGGAGGTAACAATGACAATATTGTCGCTCCCCTTGACAACCTGCTTTGCCTTGCTAAAGAGATTGTTGAGAATGAAGACCCTGACGCTGATTTTAAAGTAGAAGTGATGCATTTCATCTTTCGTGAGTTGTTTGACTCTATAGTCAGTGGGCTCACTATTCCTTATGCTCCTTACATCATGATGCTCATCAAGGACACTCTGAAGAACCACAACTTCACCAGGTATACTATGCAGCCCCATACATACAAGAAGGTCTATCAGAAACGAAAGGAGGTCCTTCCATCTGCTGCTGCTGCTCCTGCTAGAGGTTCCTTCATGGGTGATGCATGTCGTGGCACCCCCAGTCAGGCTCAGGTTCCTTCCGTTGCACCGCCGTTCAAGAAACCAAACTGGTTCCAGCGGAACATCCAGTGTATGAATGCAGACATCCGGAGGGGACAGTATGAGTCTTATCTTAGGCAGGAGAACATTCTCAAGCGGCTCCCTCGCCTTCCAGAAGAACCCCCAGCGACTGCACCTCTTTCTTATGAGAAGTGGAACGAGAGCTCTTAGTTTCCATGGGCTCAGCTTGACACTCATCTCCTAGAGACAGCTTCTGCAGGCCCTTCTCGGACATCCTACACTCGTGCCCCTACTTATGAGTATGCAGAAGACGATGATGCTGAGGACAGTGATGGTGATGATGCTGACTATGCCTCTGGGTCGGAGTGATCTACTTGGGACGTAGCATCGCTCTTTTCCCTTTTTGGCGTTTCAATGCCAAAGGGGGAGAAGTAGTTCTACTAGGTCTCCGTGTGGGATTTGCATGGTTTCGGGCACAAGCATATGCTTTTACCATTCTTATTGCGCTTGTGTCCATTTATGTCCAACTTATTCTTGTTGTGTTTTTATGTGGAACTTATGTGTGTGAACCTTTGTGCTGTGTGTGAACCTTTGTGCTTAAGTTATGAGACATATGGATTTCTTATATGGTTATGAGGTGTATCTTTGTGCTATGGTTTATCTCTACTCTATTGTGCACAAGGTATAGTTCTCTCTCAAAGCTCAACCTATATTGATATGTCTCTCATGAAATCTTGTATCTAGTTTCCTTACTATTTGGAGGTGCTCTCTACCTATATGTGTTGCATTTGTATTCCAATGCAATTTAATTATATGCACACATTCAGGGGGAGCTTCTCATGTCTTAAGCTCGGGAAACTAGGTAATATATAATTATGCTTTCCTTGCAAATCCTAGTGTTGTCATCTGACACCAAAAAGGGGGAGATTGAAAGGACATTTCTTAATCCCTTGTGTTTTGTGTGTTACGCAACAACACTAGTGATGATTTAATATGTGAATCAAGTGATACAGGTTTTAGGTGATTAAAACATCTTTGCATCAAATCCAAAAAGGGAGCTGAAAAGAGCTTGCATTGTCGCTGAAGAAAGGGAATCGGATTATCTGATTCAGGCTGAATCGGAATATCCGATTCTCAAGGATTGCTCGAATTCGGCTAAGGACCTTAAAGCAACCAGTTTTCTGGCGTACTGAAGTTTTCCAGAATATCCGATTCTGGTTGATTCGGATTATCCGGTTGTATCGGATCATCCGATTCACACTTGAATCGGAATATCCGATCGTCAAGGATTGCTCGAATTTCTACTAAGGACTACAAGCAACCAAGTTCTGGGGCGTACTGAAATTTTCCGGAATATCCGATTCTGGTTGATTCGGATTATCCGGTGGTGTCGGATTATCCGATGCACACTTGAATCGGATTGTCCGACTCCCCTGTCTTCAACGGCTACATTTCATGGAGGGGTATAAAAACCCCTCCACCAACCTCCAGCAAGCTACTCGACCAGAATCTCTTGACTCACCATTGTTGAAAGATTCATCTTCATAGATCTCTCTCACTACCCACTCAAACACCTTGTCCTTCTAGGACTTGGGAGAGTTAACCTAGATCTACACTTCCACCAAAGCGATTTGATTTCCCCATTCATTCCTTTGAGGAACTTGTTACTCTTGGGTTCGTTGGAACCCTAGACGGTCATGGTCGTTCTTGTGGCTTTGGAAGCCACGGGGACTAGCCGGGAGCCTCCAATTGAGTTGTGGAGTCGTGCCCCTGCCTTGTGTTTCTTGTGGCTTTGGGAGCCGCGGGAAATTGGTGAGAGCCTCCAATTCGGTTGTGGAGTGTGCCTCATCCTTATAAAGGTTCATTGCCGACCTCGAGAGCATCATATAGTGACTCGTGGAACTCCTCATTGGAGGATAACACGAGGGAGATACGGTGTGCCATATCAAGGCTACTCGGCGCTCACTTGTGACCCCGCACCGCTCCAACGAAGACGTAGCTTCCATTGGGAAGTGAACTTCAGGAATCATCTCCGTGTCACCGTGTGGTTATCTTTTATCCTTCCTTTACTTGTATTGCTAGCTTAACTTGTTTAGAATATCTTGCTAGCTTGTTTATTGCTCATCATATAGGTTTGTTCATCTAGTTGCATATTTAGAGAAGTTATATTTGAGCAATTCCTCAATTTGATTAAAAGAAAAAGAAAATTTGTAGTTGCCTATTCACCCCCCCCCCCCCCACCACCCCCTCTAGTCAACATACTCGATCCTTTCAGGGTGTTAGACGTGTACGTGTAGGACACGTCTACCCAGCCGAAATCAAGGAGGTTTAGATTAGTTTAGATTATTTTCATAATTGTAATATTTTTTCTTGGCAACCAAGCCACCTCCTTGTACCATATAATCCCATCAAGGGATCCAATCAATCTAAGCGCAACAATTACAATTGCCTTCAGTTAGACTACGTTGTTGATGACCCGCTGCTTCAGTCAAAGACATTCACACTAGGTCAGTTCCATTTAAATATATCGGGGTGCGGCTTAAAAGTGTTTGAGAACGAACATCACCAATAGTTAGAGTTAAGCATCTGTTACTGAAGAGGTTCACATCTCACACGAAGAGGTTCACATCTCAAAAGAACATATGGAAAACGTCCATGGCCGATGTGGTTATCATAACCAACATCAGCGGCGATCGTCTATTTACTATTGCACACACGCATTTTTTTTTCATGGGGGGGGGGGGGGGGGAGTTAATCCCCACCTAAATATATTTCAAAGGTTCCCTTGAGACTTTACAGTCTCTACAAGATAGGTTCAAATGAACCGGAGAACACGGGAATTACAAAGGGGAGAGATAAAATAAAAAACGCACACACACACACAACCACAATGGAAAAGGGAGGGGGACGGCTTGCCACCTGACAAGACATCACTGAGCAGAACAAGAGCCCAAACCTAAAGAATCTAGTAGGCAGAAGGTCAAACACCATGAGAGGCACAAGTAGATGGGGTGCAGTCGAGGCACCATAATACCAAGATTCAGCAAACAACCTAGCGCACCGAACCGGCGTGCGTATCGAATCCCACGACATAACTCACGGCTCGCTCAATTTCTGATTCGCCATTGTCGAAGTGGGCATGTTCCCAATGGGGTTCCTTAGGCTCGGTCTTCAGTAGTGGTGGTATGGTCGTGCTTTTGGTGAGCACCTTTTTTTTTGGCTTTTCAGGTTTTTGTTCCGTTTTGTTGAAAGTTTTGTTTTTGTTTTTGAAAGCTGTTAACGCAGTCAGATGATTTGATTTGGACCATGTCTTACATCCAGATAGTCTACGGCAGGTAGAGTAAACCGCGTCGATTTGAAATCAGAAATTGAGCGAGCCGTGATTTGTCAGCGATCAGCAGGCCAACTACCCTGCCCGGAGATGATGATCATTGACCTGGTAGCTTGTGTTCCACTAACCTACTGCGTGCGAGCGCACCAACCGGCTGCTTGCTAGTATTATATATAGAGTCCTGCACGGCGGCAAAATCAAAGAACACAAAGCCCCTCCTCTGTTGCTTTGCTCCTCCAGTTCCAACCGCAATGGCAGCTGCCATGAGAATCACTCTCCTTGCCGTGGCCGCAATGGCCGTCCTCAGCACGGTGTCCGCGGCGATCTACAACGTCGGCGAGCCGGGCGGTGCGTGGGACCTGAGTAGTGAGTACTGACTACGGCAACTGGGTGTCCTCCAAGAAGTTCCACCCCAATGATCAGGTCGTCTTCAAGTACTCCCCACAGGCGCACGACGTGCTCGAGGTCAGCAAGGCCGACTACGACTCCTGCAACAACGCCAATCCCATCACCACCTTCAACTCCGGGAACGACATTGTCATCCTCACCGCCACTGGCTACAAGATTTGGCCTCGCCGTAGTGCTTGCCGTTGCCGGTCTCATTGCTTGAGTGCATATTTCTGCCGCACGCACATATCTGCTTATGTATCGTCAAATATATTGCTAGCAGATGTACGTTTTTTTTTTAGAGAATGAGAAATTACATGTATATGTACGTTTTGCATATTCATTTGAGATGAGAAATTAATAAAGGTGCATACCTGGCACTAAGAACTTTTCAGTTCGGAAACGAAATTGTTCACTCCCAGTACAATTTCGATATCACTGCTCTGCCAGACAGACCGACCTCCCAAAACCTTACCGCTTGGACGTTTGTCTAAGATCACCCAAAGGAAAAGAATAAGGAATACAATGTAAAATCGTGATCTACATCATATACAAAATCTATATGGTGAGTAACAGATGGCAACCAGATATCTTATGGACGGCACCTGAAGATGAATAAGCATTAACAAACAGTTAATAAGCTACCGTATTATACTATGCAGGAGACAAGCATGCTATTAGATACAGGCATACAGCAGAATATCATTGTTCCATAATTTATTTGTATCAGGCTTAAACAGCCTTGACATCTTGATCAAGTGCATAAACAAAAGGCACGTAAGTGGTGAATTCCTCCAGAGTTCACTAGAATTGGCGAACTAGTTACACATATTCACCATCTGACGGAAGACGTTATTACAATACGCAAGACTGGCCTAGCCTGTGTTCTGCATTCCAGCAGCAATGCCCTTCATGGTCAGGATGAGGGTGTCCTCCAGGCCTGGGGCGTACTCACTCTCGCGGTTCAGTTGCACTAGCTCAGCAGGCTCCTTCTCACCACTGAACTCCTTCGACAGGGGCGCCTGCTGTGGTGTCACCTCGAAGCTAGGGTCTCTTATCCGCTTCAGGGTGTAGGCTTGGCAAACATTCAAGGTCGTGATGTATGACTCACGCAACCGCAGACGCTGCTTCAGGTAAGGATCCCCTTCAAGAACGTCCTTGTGGCCAGCAACCTGCAGAGATTAATAATGGTTAGAGTTTGGTATGTCAAGGGGTACTTCCATTATATGCTATGACAATTTAAGCCATGGGCAGATCCAACTATGGGCAGAGATTCTGGTAGTTATTTATTCCTGATGTCTGGTGTGCCCTCTTATTTAATAATCAACTGCTGGTTTTTTCCACAATGGTTCAGAACAAAGATTTTTTTCTTTTCAAATAAACCATTCAACTTCTATTTTTTTTCTACTTCCGAAAATGGTATATCATACAGAATTTAACTAACCATGTAAAGTCTAAAGGCCAACTTGCCAATATTTCCTACAAAAACAGAGGGAGAGTATTTAGATATTTTAGCACTTTACCTGAAGGAGTAACTGTTTTGTCTCTTCAAAGTTGTTTCTCAGCTGCTCTCCGAATGGCTGCAAATCTTCAGCCACAAGCAATTTGTCATATAAAGCAGCAATTCCTGGATCTCCCTTGGCAAAAACCATCTCAAGTAAGTCAATGGTGACCCTGAAGAATGGCCACTCATTGTACATTTCTTTCAGAATATGGATGTTCCTGATGTCCTTCTGCATGATATGTTTGAACGCAGCACCAAATCCAAGCCATACAGGAAGATGAAACCTTGTCTGTGTCCAAGCAAAGATCCATGGAATTGCACGGAGCGATTCTATGCCTCCACTGGGCTTTCTCTTCGATGGCCGGCTACCAATATTCATCCGACCATATTCAGTCTCAGGTGTTTCCTGAAACAGCAGATGGACAAGTTAGTACATATCAGGTGTTCATGTTATCCACCAAGCTCTAGGCCAGCTTGACAGTAAGCACTGTAGTATGAGAGTTTAATAATATTGGAGAAAACCATGAGCGCCACACTCAAAATATCATAGCCTACAAACCTTTGGCTGCAGCTTCGTGATAAACCACGACGTACTTCATGCTAATGTTAAGTGCAAAGTGTTTAATAATATCGGATAAAGGTTAACTTACAGAGCGGAAGTATTCGACAAAGCGTGGTTCTTGGAAGACAATTGATCGATATTCTTTTGTTGCCACAACAGCCATCTCATCCATTAGAGCACGCCATTCTGGCTTGGGTGAGATAGGAGGATGCATTCCATGCTCAAGAGTAGCTGCAGTGAAACGTTGCAGAGTTCTAAAGCACAAGTGTTCCTCTCCAAATGAGTGCTCTATGACCTCGCCTTGAACGGTTACACGAAGTGATCCCTGTATCGTGTCTGGTGGTTGAGATAATATAGCAAGATGACTAGGACCACCTCCTCTGCCAACCGTTCCACCTCTTCCATGAAACATTGTCAACTTTACTCCGTACTGCTTTGCCACCTTTATGAGCTCTTCTTGTGCTTTATACATTTGCCACGCTGCAGAGAGACGCCCAGCGTCTTTGCCAGAGTCTGAGTATCCAATCATGACCTCCTGCTTGCCATTGATTCTATTCATGTACCAGTCTATTGAAAATAGTCGTGCAACAGATGCTGGAGCTGATTCAAGATCTGCAAGCTTCTCAAATAGTGGAACAACTCTCAAAGGCTGTTTTATATGGCACTCCCGCTGTAAAAGCTCAACAGCAAGCACATCAGATGGGGCAGTTGCCATTGAGATGATATAAGCACCAAAACAATCTGCTGGGAGCTCTGCAAGGACATGAAATGTGCCTAAAACATCAGCAACTTCTTCAGTCTGAGGAAGATCTGAACCGAACAATGGGCGTTTGCCCCTTAGTTCGGACAACAGCCACTCCTGGCGTTTCTCCTCAGACCATTCAGCATAGGATCCGATCCCAAGATGTGTCGTTATGGCATCAAGGACGTCAGTGTGTCGATCAGATTCCTGCCTGATATCAAGTTTCACAAGAGCAAGCCCGAAAGTTGATACTTGACGCAAGAAATCAAGGAGGCTTCCATCAGCTATAGATTTGTCACCACAGGAAGATAAGGATCTGTAGCACAGCTCAAGAGGTTCCAGAAACTGCAACATAGGAGGATAATTAGACAACTAGTGACAGTAACATTCACAAAGTCTCCATCATAATAAGAGCTCACCAGTTCAACATTAGTAAAAGTTAACTCCTCTGGAATGTCTGAAATTCCAGTTGTCAATATGTGGCGAGAACGTTCGCGCGTATAGTACAATTTATCCCTGACATCACCAAGTATGACACGATAAGGTTCATTTGGAGGAACTTGCTTCCAGAACTCTGCAGCAATTATATTTTTTTAGTAATAAGCAAATCATTCTTCGCAAGAAAGGGAGCAAAATTAAGCGATGTACATACCAACAAATGATTTTTTTGTGCCAAAGCTGCTGAAAAGAAAGGACTGCTCAAATGGACATACATAACCATAACCAGATATAAATATTGAAGTTTCTAGTCCATAGTAACCTCGTCTACTTGATTTTGCGGCCAGCCTATGCAGGAGGCACATAGCAATTGCACTGCATGGCAGTGGGACGAATGAAATAAAGATAAGGATTATTTAGTTAGGGAAGATAACTATTAAGTTAGGAAATATATCAGATTATTCAGGAAGAAAGAGAAGGGGATCAGATTGATTGCCTTCCTTAGCTACAGATATGTTTCTTAGGGTTCGAGTTTGTTTTCCCTACAAAAGGAAAACCATGAACAAGTCTCGGAGCTCTCCAACCACACAAGGGATTAGGCTCTAACGGCAGGTAGATTTTTCTGAAATCCCTATTCCCAATCTTCAGACCCATATCCTACCCAAGCTATTTCTGTTTCTCTCACAACACTACATGATTGATGTTTTAATGAGAACTTCCACAGCCACTAGAATGAATATCAACACCCTATCTATCCCAAATAAAAGAATATCAAACCTTGCCTACCTATGTAAAACAGTTTAAATCAGATTAATGTGCCAGTACCATAAGATTCTAGGAATTTTGATCTAGCATATCCAGTTGTAAAATTATCTGGCGATCTAAATTTCAATGATAGCATCCACAACATATACTAAACTATTAATGGCAATATGCATGCACATTTTTATGTTCAAAGCCACTAAAGCGTATGATTTTAAAGTGAAATTAACATGCTCTTATAGGTAAGTCTGATGTGGCTAAACTAACAGACCAGGGCTAAATATCGAGAAGAGAAGCTTCATAAAATTCCTTAGAGCAGGCTTTTGATTTGACTCTCTTGTTGAAGTGATTACTTCATGAGACAAAGAAAAGCATGAACAGAACAGATCCTCATGATTTTCCTTTAGGATGATAAGCTGGTAAATAGGTATACAAATTGATCCTAAATCACTTATTACAAGAGTTATATTCATGTTACCTATGTAATGTTTTGCAGATTTTTTTGAGGACCGATGTAGATCATCTGCACGGATCCGAAGTTCATCACTGCAGCGCCACATAGAGAGCTAGAAAAACAACTTATGTTGTTAATATTGGAAAATCAAAATTGCAGGAGTACCTATAAGTATTTAAGAGTACTACTTCTACAATACCTCAAACATCAGATCTTCTATCTGAGAGAAGTACAAGTTAGCAGCCATCATCCTTGCTAACAAGCAAACATCGCGTGTAACCTCTGGTGTAACTCTTGGATTTCCTAGAAAAGAGACATTGGACCATTATTTCTTTGACGGGAAAACAGACTCTGGTTCAACCTTAAACATTACGGCTTATGAATGTAATTTACAAAAAAAAGGAAGTTTAGTTAACTACATAAATGGAGAATGGATAACATACTAATTGCTAGCAGAACATACAACAGTGTTAATCATAGAAGAAACGAATTAATCTTCTTTCAGGTGTACCACTATAAGAAGTCTGCTATGTGTCACAGAAACTCTTCACAGAATAATTATTTCCCTTTCTTAAAAATTACTGGTTCATCAAGTGGGATAGGATAAAGTACCATCACGGTCACCACCCATCCAGGAGGAGAACTGAATGAGAGGAGCGTTGTAAGGAAGGCGCTCATTAATCCCAATATTTTTTAGAGCAGTGTCAATACGACGCAAGAATTTGGGTACACCCTTCCATATAGTTTCATGGAAGTAACTCATCCCAGCACGCATTTCATCCTGGGGAGTGGGAGGTGTCCTGCGGATTTCATCAGTTCGGAAGGCAGCTTGAATCTGTAAAATGAGTAGGTCAGAAGAAAACAGGAGGTGATTTCAACATACAGTTTAACCCTGATTATGTATATGTTTCACTTTCTAGTTTGACTGAAGATGAATCACTGACAACTTTGGTCAAATCATTATCTACCATGTCCAAATTCATAATTTTCATTTTCTTGTTTGACTGAAGATGAATCGATGACAACTTTGGTCAAACCATTATCTACCATGTCCAAATTGATTATTTCATTTTCTTGCTAGGCTGAAGATGAATCGATGACTACTTTAGTCAGATCGTATACCATGAAGAGGTTTTATGTTGAATGTATCATGATAGAAAGCGATCATAGGTGTTGGGTTGCTCATAACAGTTAAGAGGGATACCAGCTACATAAATTATACTGGGAAGCAAAATAGGCCCTCAATGGGAAACGTCGATGTTTAGTTTGTAATCTTTTCATCTCAATGTGTGTAAATTACCTCCCTCTGCAGAGCCTCGTCAAGCTCTTGCTTGTCATCAGCAGTGATGTCCTTGGCATACAACTGCTTGAGGCAATCCCGAATCCTGCACAGAAAGTCAACCGCAAACATTCAAGCAAGCTAGCGAAGTCAGCAGGAGAAGAAAACCACTACGAGGTTGCGCAGTAGTACCTCCCATGCTTCTGGAGCAGGGACCTCCTGACGGACTGCGTGGGGTGCGCGGTGAAGACGAGGTCGACCGTCTGGTTCTTGAGCGCGTCGAACACCTCCTCCCGGGACTTTCCCAGGTCGGAGACGAGGCGCTTGAGCGTCTCCTCTATGTCGGACTCGGTGGGCGCGGACGCCTCGTCCCCGAAGTCCCCCCGCTTGAGCTTGGTCCTGCGTCGGTTGGCGATCTGCACCTCCTCGGCGAGGTTGGCGAGGTTGAGCATGTGCGAGAAGGAGCTGGAGATGACGATGGAGTCGGCGGGGGAGAGGCTGGTGAGCTTGGCCCCGAGCTCGGCGATCCGGGCCTCGTCCCGGTCCGTCTCGTACTCCGCCGACAGCTCGTAGCACTCCTGCACCTGCAGAGCAGAAGAAAACCAAACGAACAACTGGTGTGAGCATGCCGTCGAACACATGGTGTGCGGATCTGGGAAGCAGACGGGACGGGACGAACGAATTCGCGGAGGTGGGGGCCGTGCAGGTCCTGGAGGATGTCGAGGAAGCGGTCGACGAGGAGGGCGTCGTACTCGACGAGCTTGTCGTCCTCGGAGACCTTGCCGGGGACGAGGAGCCGCAGCTGCGCGTCGATCGACTGGTGACGCTCCATTGTGGCCTTCCCCGAGGGCGGCGCGGCCATCGCTAGCTGCGCGCGCGGGCGCCTGCTCTGAACCAAGCGGACCCCCCCACCACCACCAGAGGGGGGAGGCTGCGGTGTGCCGGCTAAGCTCTCGCGGATGCGCCGGCGCGTCCTCGTACGTGGCCGCGGCGGTGGAGCCTCGTCGGCGTGAGATGGGGCGGAAGTATAGGGAGGGAGGCAGAGATCGGAGTTGGAGTGTGTGTGTTATTTATGGGAGCGAGAGATCCATTCGATTCGACTTGATGAATGAATCTTGTGGTGAGCAATTTCGCAAACGGTACTTGCAGGATTTTGGATTTGCAAGACGGGTTCACAACTTCCAATGGGCTATGGAAGTGGTTTTTGGAAGAGATAGTTGTTTGTCTAAATTGTAAGAACACTTGTACTCTGTACCTATTACTCTCATTTCATTCCTAAATATAAGATGTTTTAGCTATTTAAAATATGCTCTAGCTACAGACTGAATTTTTTTTTGTACAAGGGTTGGGGTCCAAGGACCCCGGTGCTGCAACTTTATAAATCAGGGGGGCAGGTACAAAATTCGCTTAGGCCTTTTACATCTATTGCCCGGAAGGACCTAAAATTCGAAGAAAGGCCCAGCGCTTTTACATAACAGAACCTAGAACTAAAAAAAGAAATGCAATCAGGTCCTAGGTCTTCTCTGCCGCCAGTCGCCGGCGACCTCCAGGCGCGCAGAGCGCCGAGATCGGAGCATAGTGAGGCACTCGGTCTCTCCCTGCCGGCGAACGATCGCTGACGCCGGCAACCTCGACGCAGCCGGGGACGAACCACTTGGCCGCTTCGAGACGCCGAGCTCCGGCGCCGGATCGATAGGGCCTCCGTCATGGAGGTTGAAGATCCGCCACCATTTTGGCCATAGAACGCGACGGCGAGCTTGTCCACCGCGTGAGGAGCTCCATTGCGCAGCACGAACCACTTCGCGAAGCAGTGGCTCCTCTTCCTCCCCTCGCCACCACGGCCGGCCAGAGGAACACAGCTCCACTTCGAAGCGAAGCAGGTGATACGGCGTGCGGATTTATTGAATCGACCTTGACCTTCGCCATCCCTGCAAGCAATCCTCCTTGGATCCAACCTGCAGAATAGAGAAGCTCCGCCTCCGGCGCCGCTGCGAGTCGCCGGAGAGCAGCCGAAAAAGGGAGAGAAAGACGGCATACGCCAGACTCCCCGACGGGAAAAGCAAAACCTAAAACTACATATATACAAGGCGGGCCGGCACCCTAGCTCATCTCTGCACCAGCCGGCGCGAGCGCCGACGGCGAGAGCGGCCAGATATGGGCTGCGCAGTCGGTGGACTCTCAAGAGCGACGAGGGAGAGGAGAGGGGGAAAAAGGCTCCGGTGGTGGCCAAGTAATGGATAACGTACACGCTAAAAGGTGTCTAGATACGTATAAATCTATAGAAAATTTAAACACCTTATATTTAGGAATGGAGGGGCGTACCTCTGTTATACAATTCTGGTCATGGTCTCACTTACTCACGCCAAAAAAAACTACTTCGAACTTTTGATCGACACATAGTGGGCAACGCTGCCAAAGCATAAGCTGCACAGCGCAACCTAGTGCTTTGGACTACTTCGCTGCTAAGAGCATATCCAGTGGTGTCCCGAAATTCTGCTCGGATATCGTCAAATTATGTCTGTTTGGGAGCGTCCGGACACCATGTTCATACGGTGTCCCCAACAACAACCCCGATAGGATGTCTGGACATAAAAGGACCAGAGAATGACACATGGGTCAGTCTAACAGAAACCTACGTCCCAAAAGTTTAGGGCGGGCAAATGGGAGGCTACATTGGACGCTGGATTTATTTCAGGCTCTCCATGATGGGTGACTATCAGGGATTGTGCTAGAGCTCTAAGCGCGCACAATTACACTTTTGTGTATTGCCGAGTGACATCTATAGAGAATACTTGCACATGTCAGCGAG
The DNA here is from genome assembly GCA_947311845.1 of Poa pratensis. Taxonomy (NCBI): domain Eukaryota; kingdom Viridiplantae; phylum Streptophyta; class Magnoliopsida; order Poales; family Poaceae; genus Poa; species Poa pratensis. The sequence goes on from CAMZMU010000095.1 coordinate 6,951,532, forward strand.
AAATTCGAACTAGAATCCTAAATAGCCGATGAAATCTATGTTTTCATGCGATTTTGAAAACTCGTTCGAGCTTTAAGTTCGAACTCAATCAACTTCAGGGCCGTCAGATTTGCATCATGATACTTGCAGTATGTAAGTTACGTATAAGTTGCAAGTGAGATTTTTCCGGTTACATGTAAACGAGATATTTTCAGTTGCAACTCTAGTTACAATGTGGTTGCAATTGAATCTTTATATTTTGTACCGCAGTTGTTCTAATTTAACACAGGTTGTAACTAAGTTTTTTTTAGTTAAACTGATTGCCACCAAATTTTCTCTTTAAAATAGATGATGTTATTTAAATGAGCAAGCTAATTCTCATTCAAATGATGGGCGGGACTTTTTTCTTAATCATTTTCTACATGGGAGGCCACACCCATTGAAAAATAAATTTGGGCCAATAGCTCATGTGCGACATCTTTCTCCGGAATTGGAAGGAGAGCGATGTCGTTGGCGAAAATAGCTCAGCTGCGACGCTTGTGGGCGCGTAAATAGCCCAGGCCCAACATGGCCCTTAAACACAACTGATGCGCTCGTTAGCAGTTAGCTGTTAGATTCGTTAGGTTTGGGTGCCCGTTAGGATTGTGACCGTTGGAACGTTGGACCCACAACTTATCCACATAAGCACAGGACCCACCATTTGTCCACCTCGCCGTGTGGGACCCACCTGACTGCATCTAGACGAGAACCGCGCCCGTGCCTGCCCGACCGCCGCCCCCGTCGCACATTGCTTCCCCTTTCCCCAATCTATCTCTTCTCCGCCCCTTCTCCGGTGACGACGCGCAGATGTCTAGCTCCTCCGCCCCGCAGTCAAGATGGCCAAAGTATGGTGCAGTGCCGCTGACACGGTGCCCTAAACGTCCATGCCCAGAGCCCTTTAAACGTTGGGTGAGTAAGACGGATGAGAATGTCAATCTTGGGCGCGAGTTTGTCAAATGCCCGAGCAAGACACTGCAAGCAAGGGATGTGTCGTGGTGGGAATCACGCAGATGCCACGGGGTGGCTTATTCTGGGGCCGAATGGACGCTTGAGGATTCGGGAGAGGGTTGGTGCGGTGGAAGAACACGAAGAACAAGAGCAAGAACCGTAAGAACACAAGCAACCACAAAGACACCACGATGTACCCAGGTTCGGGGCCTTCGTGAGGAAGTAAAACCCCTACTCCTGCCTTTCCTCTCTCAATATATCAGTGCCGTTCTCCGGTACAAGGTGCTCCTCGAGCTGTATGATGCTACCAAAGTGAGAGCTCTAGATAGAAGATGAAACTATGAAGGGGGAAATGAGCTAGGGTTTTCGCCGTCCTCCTCCCTGGAGGTAGAGATGCTGCATATATACATAGGCCGAAGTACAGTTTTACCCCTGCCTACAACTAACAATGGCATGGCCAAAAGGTAGAAGATAAGCCTCTGCCTCCTGCCAGCTCAACGGCCGGACTGTCAGGCCGGACAGGCCTAGCTTTCCTCTTCCGGTCATACTTCAGTAGCCTGCCGAGGTCTAGCCTGTAGACCTTTCCCGAAATAGCCAAGTCAGCTCCTAGGCCCCCGAGCTTCCGGGAAACCCGTGGACGGACCTCGCCGTCCTCTGAAGCTTCGGGCTACGAGCTCTGCGGCGCCCGTGACCTCTCTGACATGCCTCGATCCTTGCTGCCAACCTCGGATAACACTCCTGATCCTATACCTCGGTAGAGAATACCTTATTCCTGTGCTAGCCAGCTGACTGCCCCGAGGTTGATATCTCGGAGGATATACCTCGGAGAGTATACCTCGGACGTACACCTTACGTCGGATGACGCCTCCTGCGTCCTTGCTCAATCGTTACCTCGGACAGCTTACTGCCTTAACCTTACATGTCTTTACCTCATCTTTACCCTACCCGGGGGTAACCCCCCGACAGTAGTCCCCGAGGCTGTGGGGGACTCGCAGAGTCGCGCACAGACTTACAAAAATAAATAAGCATACCAAAACATCTCCATATGCATAGCCTCCTGCCTGCATGGGCACCTTTGTAATTTGGTCGTCTTCGCCATGCCCTCCAGGCCAAATGCGACATCCGGTTGACCGAGCTCACCCGAATCAACAACGAGATGGACAATTTGTACCGGAAATATGTTGCCTGCATGGGCACCATTTTATGTCGGTTCTCAGCCCTCCTGGCCTTTACCAGACTCGGATGTCGCCAGCATCGGTTAGCCCTCCTGACTTTTAGCGAACTCGGATGCCACCAGCGTCGGTTAGCCCTCCTGGCTTTTACCGAACTCGGATGCCGCCAGCGTCGGTTAGCCCTCCTGGCTTTTACCGAACTCGTATGCCGCCAGCGTCGGTTAGCCCTCCTGGCTTTTACCGAACTCGGATGCCGCCAACGTCGGTTAGCCCTCCTGGCTTTTACCGAACTCGGATGCCGCCAGCGTCGGTTAGCCCTCCTGGCTTTTACCGAACTCGGATGCCGCCAGCGTCGGTTAGCCCTCCTGGCTTTTACCGAACTCGGATGCCGCCAGCGTCGGTTAGCCCTCCTGGCTTTTACCGAACTCGGATGCCGCCAGCGTCGGTTAGCCCTCCTGGCTTTTACCGAACTCGGATGCCGCTAGCATCGGTTAGCCCTCCTGGCTTTTACCGAACTTGGATGCCGCCAGCGTCGGTTAGCCCTCCTGGCTTTTACCGAACTCGGATGCCGCCAGCATCGGTTAGCCCTCCTGGCTTTTACCGAACTCGGATGCCGCCAGCATCGATTAGCCCTCCTGGCTTTTACCGAACTTGGATGCCGCCAGCATAAGCTGGACCGACATAAACCTGCAAGTATGTATCTGAAAAGTCTCGGTACCTCGGCCACTCTGGGCATATCACACATGTCTCGGTACCTCGGCCTCTTTGGGCATAACACACATATCTCGGTATTTCGGCCTCTTTGGGCATAACTCATATGTTGGTTCTTAGCCACTCCGGGCGTATACCGACATAGACGTCTCCAGCCACTGCTGGGCTGACATATAACTTGCATAAACATATCTCAAAGGTAGCCTCTGACTAACCAACATAGACACTGATCTGGTATACAGGTAATGCCATGATACATTGGCAAACAGAATAAACAATGATTTGGGACAAGGAATGATGCCAGGATATTGTGACAAACCGAAATAACTGTGATTATGGATATGAAATGATGCCGTGATACTATGGAAAACCGAAACAAACGGTGATCTAGAGAATACTGATAATGCCAGGGTACCCTGGGTAAATTGAGATAACCAACATAACCATGATACCTCAGATTTCCATTATACCTCGGATTTCCACCATACCTCGGAATTCCATTACACCTCGGAATCCCGTCATAACCCGGATTTCCATTATCACCAGGATTTCCAATATACCTCGGATTACCAATATGACCTGGATTTCCAATATACCTCGGATTACCAATATGACCGGGATTTCCATTATACCTCGGATTTTCAATATGACCTGGATTTCCAATATACCTCGGATTACCAATATGACCCAGATTTCCAATATACCTCGGATTACCAATATGACCTAGATTTCCGTTATACCTCGGATTTTCCAGGATACCTCAGTAACGAACATTTTCAACAAAACCGAGGTCACCTTTCAACGTTAGTCCAACATACATATCATGAAGAATACTTGACGGGAATAACAATTATACTAACTGAGGCAAACTAGCTATAGCACTTGATAGAAAACGAATCTAACAGCAGTTACTAAGCACAAAGATCCAGACTCGGTTTCGACTGAGTCCCCAAGTTACTTTTCTTATCTAGGAGAAGGTGTAAAACAAACTGGCTACCCAGTCCCCGGGTTAAGACATCTTGTCCCGGGGAGAACACTTAGACAAAAAAGCGAGGGGTGAGTCCCCGAGTAACTTTTGGGACAAAACAGAACTGGACTGGCGATCCAGTCCCCGGGTCAAAACACTCTACCCCGGGGAAAACAACTAATCATAGCAAGGTAGAAACGAGGGGGCAGTCCCCGAGTACTATTTGAGACTATCTAGAAGCATGTGAAGACATATAAATGATACTTACAAGGCCAGGTTGTTGGAGAAGTCTTAATTCGGATTTCCAAGTCTTAACTCGGATTCTCCCAGGATACCTCGGACTTCAGAACACCTCGGACAAAACATCTCGGATCACAGAACACCTCGGAATCCAGAACAGCTCAGATTCGTACTGCAGCCAACTCGAAAATGAGTCAACTAACGGGGACGAGGCCGAAGTCGAGTCCCCGCGTTGATGACAAAGGTCCCATCCGAATTGATCTAGCAAACGCCACTATCAGCCCCACGGTGGGCGCCAACTGTCGTGGTGGGAATCACGCAGATGCCACGGGGTGGCTTATTCTGGGGCCGAATGGACACTTGAGGATTCGGGAGAGGGTTGGTGCGGTGGAAGAACACGAAGAACAAGAGCAAGAACCGCAAGAACACAAGCAACCACAAAGACACCACGACGTACCCAGGTTCGGGGCCTTCGTGAGGAAGTAAAACCCCTACTCCTGCCTTTCCTCTCTCAATATATCAGTGTCGTTCTCCGGTACAAGGTGCTCCTCGAGCTGTATGATGCTACCAAAGTGAGAGCTCTAGATAGAAGATGAAACTATGAAGGGGGAAATGAGCTAGGGTTTTCGCCGTCCTCCTCCCTGGAGGTAGAGATGCTGCATATATACATAGGCCGAAGTACAGTTTTACCCCTGCCTACAACTAACAATGGCATGGCCAAAAGGTAGAAGACAAGCCTCTGCCTCCTGCCAGCTCAACGGCCGGACTGTCAGGCCGGACAGGCCTAGCTTTCCTCTTCCGGTCATACTTCAGTAGCCTGCCGAGGTCTAGCCTGTAGACCTTTCCCGAAATAGCCAAGTCAGCTCCTAGACCCCCGAGCTTCCGGGAAACCCGTGGACGGACCTCGCCGTCCTCTGAAGCTTCGGGCTACGAGCTCTGCGGCGCCCGTGACCTCTCTGACATGCCTCGATCCTTGCTGCCAACCTCGGATAACACTCCTGATCCTATACCTCGGTAGAGAATACCTTATTCCTGTGCTAGCCAGCTGACTGCCCCGAGGTTGATATCTCGGAGGATATACCTCGAAGAGTATACCTCGGACGTACACCTTACGTTGGATGACGCCTCCTGCGTCCTTGCTCAATCGTTACCTCGGACAGCTTACTGCCTTAACCTTACATGTCTTTACCTCATCTTTACCCTACCCGGGGGTAACCCCCCGACAGGATGGCAAGGTTAGATCTCTGTTCTTTCGCAGCCGTTTGCTCTAATTTTTCCCCAATTCGTGTTTTCTCGTCAAATTTTGGATTTAGTATTCATGTGGTTGTTTTCAGATCTTGAAGAACTGTAGCCATTTCGAGTGGATGGATGTATATCTTGAGAGGCTTAAAAGGGAGGGCTACATTGATTCGAACGGGGCCGCAACATGGGAGCTCAATTGGGGGTTGTCGCCGCTTGGTGTGGAAAATTTGGATTTTGGGAGCTCGTCCGCCCCGGACAGAGACGTGCCGACGACGAGTAATGCGTGCAATGGTACAGTGCCCGCGGAGTACGAACTGAACCAGGAACTAAAGAAGATCAAGAAACATCTGAAGCAGATGATCGATTTGCAGAAGCAAGCAAATTTCATGGCAGCGGGATTTTATTGTTGTATCATTACTCTGTTTTTCTTTTACTTGTTGTTTATCCGTCGTTAGGGCAGAGGACGGGATCTGTGCGCCATACCAAGTTGGTGTAACTGAATCGAATCGAATCGAAGCAGGAATTTGGAAGTTCTTCGGGGGCGGCCCCCCTGTTCTTCATGTTCTTCAGTACAGAAAGTGCAGAAAAAATTTCGGTTTTAAGTAAAAAGAACAACCGTTTTGGGCCACCGAGTAGATGTTGGGCCGTGAGAACATAACCAGGCAAAGTTCTGTTTGAACTAAAAAAAAGTTGTGGTATGCCGAATAGATGTTGGGCCGTGAGAAAACAACCAGGCCCAAAGAGAAAACCAGCCCACCTGCTTGTGGGCACCCTTTTTTTGTATAGCATAGAGCGAAAAATGCTTAGACTAAAAGCTCTAAAATAAAATTTTGCTTCGGCAAAGAAACCTCTTAGAAACATGCACTTCCTAGCCTTTGAATTTTGTTACTTGTCTTAGCCTTGAATTCCTGGTAAATAAAATGCGGCAAAATACAAAGAGTTACGACATGTTTTACTTGTTTTCCTTGTCTTGGCCTTTGAATTTTGTTACTTGCATGGAAAAAGGCAAATCTTGCCTTTGAATATTAGTTAATTGTATGCAAAGAATATTACTTGTTCGTACACCATATCAATAATATTCAAGGAGCAAATTTGAACGAAACATACATATTAGGACGAACAATACATTTTTGGCACGTATAAATGAATTTTGCACGAACATTTTGGCACAAAAATAACAACATATATATAGATTACTGCAATATCAAAATAGATTCGACGGACACGATAAAAGTGAAATAAGTTCACGACACGACATTACATAGGGCGGCCCCATTACATAGACACGATAAAAGGAAAACATAATAAAGTAGAGCCCGCCTCTTTGCTCCTCTTCATCGGCCGGCATGTTGCTTTCGACGGCCTCCCAACTCCAACATGGAGACGTATTCACTCCTCATCATCGGCCGGCATGTTGTAGGGGAGGGAGTGCATGAAGGCGGGGAAGGGGCGGTCGAGGTCGGTGAAGAAGTTGTACGTGGTGAATGCGATAAACTCGCACCCACCGTAGAATACCTGGCCGAGAAGGTGATATGCATCAAACGGGTTGGTGAAGCGTGCAATGAGACCACTTCCTCCCATGCGAACCTCCTCGATGGTGAACATGACCGGCGAGCCTCGAGGTAAGTGCCTAAAGCAGTTGGTAAGGAACCAGGTCACAAACTCCAATGAACCCCTCCAGCGAGAGATGGCCCACACCCGGAGTGCCCTCTCAACGACGACCCCGGCGGGGTACGGCCTCTCGGCCACGGTGTTGGGTAGACGGAACGTTGGCCCGGTGAACTCTATGGCGGCGGCGGCGCTTGGATGTGGCTTGGATGCAAGATGCGAGTGCGAGTGTTTGGTGCTTGTGATGGCAGAGAAGAAGATGAGGCTTAGAGGTAGGGGACGGGAGGTGTGGTTAAATAGGAAGATGAGGCTTAGAGGTTGACGAATGGTGAATGGGGCATCGTTTGACCTTCATCTCGTGGAACGCGGCCGAGCACGCGTGACATTAATGGACGCCATTCGTCCGTTTGCCTTCGTCTTTGCCGAGCACGCCGTTCAAACTAGCTTGAATCGTTTTTCTGCGAATGGCCGTTCAAACTAGTGCGACACGGGATGGTCTTCTGCGCGTCTCGGGTGGTCTGAATCGCTGCAAATGACCTGAGTGCGACGCATTACTGCGTCGAGAGGGTGAGCAGGGCTACGTAGAACGAGGCGAAGCAGCGGTGCGACTGGGAATGCATGCATGCATCGAGAGGGCGAGCAGGCTACGTAGATTGCTCCATGTCTTGGTCAGTGGAGTGTGAACAAACACACAAAATCAGACGCGCATAGGCTTGTTCCATGCACCGTGTCATTTTCTACCGTTGGATTAGAATATACGGCCGAGATCAAATGGACAGTCCGATCCAAACCACACCGCTCCAGCCAATCATCGCTTCCGATGCGCGAGCCAATCAGATTGCAGATCAGCCATCCACACGGATTGGCACGTCACGCACAGCGATCTCAACCGTCCACGCACAGCGATCAACGGCCCGGAAGGGTGCGGGGTTTCAGACGCGGTTTCCGGGGTTTAGAGGGGTTTCGAGATTGTTTCAGTGATTAGGGTTGAGCATAACTAATTCAAAAAAAAAAAAAAAAAAAAACGCCGCTTGCGCACATAGTCTTGTTATGTTGTACAGCAACGAGAGAAAAATATAAATATGGTTTACATACATTTTTACGAAAAATCCAAAATCAAGTGAGAGACCTCGAACACGTTCAAATGAGCATAACTAATTTAAAAAAATCAAAAAAATACAAATCCGGCGCACATAGTCTTCTTATGTCATATAGTAACGAGAGAAAAATATAAACATGGTTTACATGCGTTTACACAAAAATGCCTTCACTCATATGTGATTCCTCGAACAATGTAGTATGGACTTCAACGTTGAGAGGAGAGGGTTTCGATGACTAGGGTTGAGCATAACTAATTAAAAAAATAAAAAAATATAAACTCATCGCACATAGTCTTCTTATGTCATATAGCAACGAGAAAAAAATATAAACATGTTTTTTTACTTATTTTTATATATGGTTTTCTACTAAACCACGTTTTTTCAAAATAAATAAATAAAATAATGGAAGATTAGTTCAATAAATAGTGAGACTTCAGATTTACACTATATAGATAGAATAGAGTCTAGGAAAATTATTTGGATAATTTAGACAAGGTGCAAAAAAAACTTGCTTAGAAATGGGGTCGTTTACCCTACCTTTGGAGGTCATTTGAAACACACTTTTGATGACTATGAGCTTTAACTTAGCAAAAGGGTTCGGATTGATCAGCTAATATACATATTTGAGTACAGATAGCATTGAAACATCAATACCCCAATTAACAAATATTTTTACATGATACAAATCAAATCAAAGTGCATTATTACACCACAAGTGTTTTCACGAATCTGCCTCAAATGTTTCACTTCTTCCTACCTCTCGATTTCTTCTGCGTCCTCATTTTTTATTCTATCCTGAGAAGTTCACTCATGCTCTTGCTTTTCTTTGCATCTTCCATATTAGGCATACCCACAATACTTCTTCTTCTCACGGGTTCAGCTTGCACCACAGCATCCAGAATAGGTTCAGTTTGCATTTCATCGGTCAGAACATGCACTTCAGCATCCAGAATAGGTTCAGGTTGCACTTCAGCATCCAGGACAGGTTCAGTTTGCACGTCAAAATGCAGAACAGGTTCAGTTTGCACTTTATCGGACAAAACAGGTTCAGTTTGCACTGTTTCATCGCAACTGAACCTAATATGTACACTTCTTATTTTTCTACATTCGCCAACTCTTCTCTTCTTTGTTGGCCAACAATCTTCAACAACAAGGGGCTGAGCAGCAGGTTTTTCATTTTCTATGCCAAAATAAAGCATGTCATTTGTTTACAAAATGAAAAAACAACAAAAAACAATTAGAACACAAACATAACCTTACTTTGGCCTTTCAGGAGTGTAACGACATTTGGTAGATCCAGCTCGGTGCCCAAGTTCCTGCCAAAGCTTGCATATATTTTTGTTACCTTTTTGGGACCTTTTTGGCTTGTCATCTTTTTTTGCCTTCTTACTACTCCCACCTTTCTCAAACCATGGCTTGAATCTACTCTGTTTTGGCCAGCCAGCCTTTCTTCTTGTTAGAGGAGGACACAAGGTAAATTCAATATCCACTTCAGGCCACTGAGACTGGTCTATAAGTGGTGGAATTGGTATTGCATATGCAGCCCTGAATCTTGCTACTGAGTAATATTCATGCAAATATGGGTGCATATTTAACTTCGGTTTAGAGGCCAAGAAAACTATGGCATGCTCACATGACTTCCCAGTGTGTTGCCACTCGAGGCAAGTGCATTCATGCAATTCAGTGTCCACAAAATGCCTCCTGCCAGTTTTTGTACCTCTAACTTCAGCATCCCACAATGAAGATTTTTCAACACACAAATGTGCAAGATTTCTGCTCCTATTGACAACCTGTTGTACCACTGCCGGCATCTTATCCCCTTGCAAACAATCACCAATCCTTCTTCTCAATTCCCACAAGCGCATGATCATGATCCTGATCTAGTCAACCATGTTATGCACATGCAAGTCTTTTCACCCCTTCACCTTGTTGTTAAAACTTTCTGCCAAGTTATTGTTGATATGATCACACTTGATTGCAGTATTAAATCCTGACTTGTACCACAATAGAGAATGGTAGGTTTTCAGCCATGTACCAAAATCATTTTCACTGCATGCTGCCATTATCTTACCCAGATGATATGAATGTGTCTGGGTAGTGTAAGATCTTGCTGCCGGCCACATGCGCCCAAATTCTTCCCCTCTGAATTTTTTGATCAAATTCATCCACATATGGCCGAAGCACTCTCTCTTCTCAGCATGAGGAAACACAATCTTCGCTGCATTTTCTAGCCCTTTACATGCATCTGTGTGGACTGCCAAACGTGACACCGGCCCTAAGCATCTTTTCAACTGCATCATAAACCATGTCCATGAAGCCTCTGTCTCTGATTGAAACATGCCTATAGCAATAGGGAACATCCAGTTATGTCCATCTAGAGCATTGCATGCTGCCAATTGACCATTCCACTTTCCAGTTAAAAAAGAGGAGTCTATGCTTAAATATGGACGACAACCTGCTTTGAAGCCATCGATGCAAGGTTTCAATACCATAAAAAACTTAGAGAAGTAGACCTTGCCATCCTCTGTTACCTCAGTATCAATCTCAACAACACTGCCAGGTGACCTTTTCTCCACCTCTACTTTAAAGCTGTAAAGCATCCTAAATGTATTTGCCCAATCACCATATAATGCTTTCATTGCCCTTTGTTTTGCCTTCCACACTGTGGTATATTTCACCACAATTGGGTAGTCCTTTTCCAAGTCTGTTTTCAGCTTCTTTGCTGTGGTGTTTGGTGTCTTGGCTAAAATAGGAGTGATCTTTTCTGCAAACCAAGCCTGTGATGTCATTGTAGTTGTATTATGTGAACTAGTAATGCAACTATGTACATGTGGGATTTGATTAACTCTGATGGTACTGCCATTAGGCTGACGTCTAGCAGAAATGTACCATTTGCAAGGCTTGGCACTCCCATCAAAACCTCTGCACCTCGCATAAAACTTTTTTTATCAGTCCACTTGGTCTTGGCGTCAAACTCCTTCTTGATTGCATAAGTCTTGAAACACATTCTGAACTCTTCCATGTTTGGAAACAACCTTCCTACAACAATCACAGGGTTTTCTTTATCATACACAGTTACCAGCTCATCATCATCCTCATCATTTACATCATATGCAGCTTCATGCATCAACTCTTCATCCACATCTTCAAAATGATTTCTGTTAGCATCAGCAGTGTCACTTCTATCATCACTCTTCTTCTCCTTCTTATCTCGCTCATCTACTGGAATTATAAAACATTTAGCCATCTCAGTGTCTTCCATTGGTGCAATGACCAAATCAGTAGTGTCAGCTAATTCTACTGAATTCCAGTCAACACAAACAGCACCTGCATCAGTATCAACCCCCTCACCTAAAACTGTCACCTCGGTATGTATGGGCACGATCTGCCTCCGTGATGCCCACTCATCATCTAACATCTGTGAAGCCAACTTTGATGGCACATATCCAACCTTTGAATCTGCATTCAGATCAACAAGCTCTGCTAAAAAAGTAGCCTCTTTGCTTGTCCAACCATCCTGCCGATCAATTTCTTCAACCATCTCTTCTCCATTCTCAATTCTAACATACTCGCCCTTCCAATTATCAAACCGTAACAATGCTACTTCTTGCTCCGGACCCCAAAGAACACTCTCTCCAAGTTTCTCCACCACATTCTTCACAGCCTTCTCTTCCAAAATTTGTAGCTCTTGGGGATCAATCTCTGTAAATTCGACCTCCCATCTTACTAATGTATCTCTCTCTCGATGTTTCTCACGCTACCATCACCTAGCTTCGCCTTAGATACAAAGAATTTGACAGTGAATTGAAAGTTCCTCCGCGAAGCATCACCTCTGTTTTGAATGGCGACGGGATGTGTGAGGTAGCGGAATCTGAACAAATCACATACAATTCTAGATAAAGAGAAGCACAGAATTAAAATTAAGACAAAAAGGGATCCATTTACTATTTGAAGTAGTCTCGCCCGTCTCCTCGGGGTCCATCTCCTTCCCCCTCGTTCAGCAGCACACCTCTCAATCGAAACGAGCAGGCCCGAGACTGAGACGAGGTCTCGAATCGGCCGAAACGACTAGGGACAGATCTCAATCGAAACGAGCAGGCTGCCGCGCCGCCGAGAACAAAACTGGCCACCGCCGCCGTCGAAGAAGGAGGGGACGGGTGGGGAGCGGGCAGGGGCGGCAAGGTCAGCTCCAAGATTCAGTCGGCGGCCAATTAGCTGGGACCCCACCTGTCTGAATAACTGGCTGTTTTTCGCCCGAATTCTTCTAGCCCAACTAATTAAATCGGGCGGAGACAACATTACGACCGTTTAATCAACCATGTTGTGTCCTGCCTATTTTGGCTGTCCGGAACGTCGCGCAGCAGCTATTTCATAAAAAAATGTCATGTTTTTTACCATTCTGCGGAAAGACGTCGCACATGAGGTATTCGCCTAAATAAATTTATAGGTCATGGACCATCCTGGAAAAAAAAAACTACTCCAGCGAATGCGGACACCTACAACACAAATGACGCACGGTGAAACAAGTGATCATCCACCCTTTTCGCAAAAAAATATACCAATCTACCTCTCAAATAAGCACATGACACGGTGTCATTTTGTCGCTACTCGAGTAAATACACTCTTTCATGAAATGAAAAGACATAAATGCAACGTAGTGGACCAAAATTGATATTGGGAACCATTTTAGTGTACCAAGCCGGGCCAGCCCAGTCGTTCCATGACCTCAGTAGTAATGGCCGCATCCGCAAAGCATGAGAGCATATTGCATGTTATGTCAAGTCAAGACCTTAACTATTGCATGGCCAACAAATTTATTAGGGAATTGATTATTGTAGCTATAGCTAGGAGCAAACATGCACCCGATCTCTAAAGCAGAAAGTTATTCTTTAGAGAGGAGAGAACGAACTGAATTTGCATCCTATAATTCTAATCACCAAGTCCATCACCTCGTATAAAAATATTTATATTTCTTAAAATTTCAAGACCATTCATCTATATGATATTCGGATGATCGGTTTCAACAGGGGAGGTGGTTCCATAATTTTACGCATGCGCAGAAGTGGACACGCGTATCCTTGTGGGGAGATTGTGCATTTATATGCAGTGGCAGACCTAGAGCTCAAAATATCTCGTAAGCTCGTCTAATTCACATGCAATTTTTGTATAATTTGGAGTGTCACATACACTGTATTTTCATGTATGAAAATTTTAGCCTTTAACTTGTGTATCCCTCGACCAATCGTTGTATTTACATGTATTAAAAATCTAGGCCTCGCTTTCGGGCACCGTTGACATCAAGGAGCATTTCACTAAGAAGCGTGACTTCCCGACGAAAGGTCTGAGATCGATCACTACCTTGGTGTGCTGAGAAATTTGGAAGGAGCATTTCTCTAAGAAGCGTGACTTCCCGACGAAATGTCTGAGATCGATCACTACTTTGCACCGTTTCAAAAAAGAAAAATCTAGGCCTTAACTTGTACCCCTCGTCCAATCGCTGATAGAGTGGCGTAGGACATGCTAAAAGGCACTGGAAACTAACAGATAATGAAAGCAAACCCCACCGATTTTGTAGAAGAATTGTGCTATACGTACGACAGTTTGTGTCCGATTTGACACATCTCATCAAACCGTCGGACCTACCTAACTCCCATCGGATTAACCGTTGGATTAAGCATCAGACAAATTTCATAGACAAACCGTCGTGCGTGAACCGGTTTGTTTTTACAAGTGATTCCCCGCCCTTGTTATTTTGAATTTTTTTCCCTATTCTGTGGGAAGGGGGGGGGGGGGGGGGGGGGGGGGGGGGGGGGGGGGGGGTAGGACATCGTGTAAAATAGAGTTGTTTGAATTGACATTTCGCAATACAAAATCAATTATATTTCACTATTTGGCATGAAGGAGGCTCTGCGCCATTGGAAGTAGCGTATTTTAGTTTATTTATTATTGTAGGGACTATTTGTTTGGATGTCGTGGTCTCTATGTTTGGGGAGTAGAAGTTTGCCAATTTCGTTTCCTCCTCTATTATTATTTCGTTGCTATATTAGCTTAGCAGGCTTTGGTGTTTGCTCGTCAAATACTCCAAGTCTTACATAGAGTAGTACACTAGTGGAAACAGGGCCACTGGTTCCGGGTCGTAAGGGCCTCTAGTACCGGGTGTCCACCCGGGACTAGCAAGGCGACACTAGAGGCCCCCCCTCTAGTACCGGGTCCGTTACGACCCGGAACAACAGGCTCCCACGTGGCCGCCGAGGCGCGGCGTGGTGGAGGACCTCTAGTCCCGATTGGTCATACGACCCGGGACCAAGGACCTCACACGTGGCAGCCTGTAATTTTTTGTTTTTCCACCCAATTTAATATTGAAATGGTGCAAAAAAATATGCGTTTAATTAATTAAAAACAGAAACTACATATAACATATCAAAATGTTCATAAATAAAAATATGTTCACGTCTATCCGGTTACATGGAGGTGCTCATAACCGGGACTAGAGCCCGTCTATTCGATTACACGTGTGTGGAGATCATAACCGGGACTAGAGCCCGTCTATTCGGTTACACGGGAGATCATAACCGGGACTTCACCGCTATTCTCCATTGTATTTTCCTTTTGTAGGTATGACTTCGCTGAGCAGAAACCCCGCAAGTTCCTCTGCTAGTGCTTGAAAGCGCTTCTTTAGTGGCATACTCTCGCGCAATGGCTCTGCCTATAAAAGAAGGAGATCAATACGAATATTAATCATGACTATCAAAAATTATGAATGACACTGGAGATCAATTGATGAATATGATTGTTCACGTACGTCTGAAAATTTCTTTGGGTCCCGCTCAGTGACCGAACGACGAATCCACTCGCAAACGAAATATCCACAGAAATTGGTCCCCTGTGGTTGCCTCTCGATCCACTTTACGAGAATAGAATTCAATCAAATCATAGTCAACATATAGTGGTATTGAAAACAATAAATAAAGAGATGCGCGAACCTAGCTAGACCGTACTACCTACCTGTGGGTGAACAAAAGTCAGCTGTTCTTCAAATGAACCTGAACCCTTTGTCCTCGCTTTGAATTGTTTCCAAACCCTGGGCAAAAAAAAGAATAAATGAGTTATTAGTTGCTTGATATCTCTGAAATCAATAAGAGAGACTGATATAGTGCGATAATGTTTGAAATTACCTTTGGAGCGTATCTAGAATGCTTTGGTACCTCTCCTCAGGCCAGTCCAATGAGTCGTAGACTTGAACTCTTGATCTATCAACTTCAATGACTAGCAGAATGTAATGATCGCTGCGCATGATTATATACACGTCAGTAACTCATCAGTTACACTTAATTTGTACAAGCGAGTAACACTCTCTTACCTGAAGAAGTAAGGAAACATTATCTCCGTGTTGAAATGTTGCTTCATTAGGGCATTTAGCAAGTTCTTCTCCGTGTCCTTCACGTGGTTTTTTAGTGTCCTTGCATTAACTCGTACTGGGTTAACGAACCCAAAGCCATAGATGCCCTTTCTACCACATTCATCACTCTTCATTCTGCATAATACCGTAGTGAGCATAATTAGCGATGGCAATGAACGAGCTGAGAGCTAAAGACTTTATCTTTTTTGGAAATAAATGAATTGAATCACTTACAGACAGTAGGCACCGACGAGAGCCAAGTCGAGGGAGTCAAGGTTGTATAAGTACCAGAGTTCTTCGAGCTGAATTGTGAACATGTCTTCACCCGCGAAATGATTTTTTGTAACTTTCACACAGATCAAAAAGTCATCAAATTCCTTTGTGGTTTTCATGTACCAACTATGGAGTTGTCGCATACATGTCGGTAGACACTTTATCTGATCACCTCGCAGCAGGGACCTCCCCCATTTCCATTTCCATGAATCATCTACATCAGACGGAAAGAGATTTTCGTTGTCCAGTTGAGCAAGAGTAATACCAGCATCTGCAGCAAAGTCCTTCTTCAAGGATAAAGTAGGAATTAGGTCCGTCACGGAGCCATGACCACTGGGTATAACTACGAGCGGGGCTATCGACTGGTTTGCCTGTTGTCCGAGCTGGGCAACGTCTCTTTTCCCTCTGGCACTACTACTTCTCGTCTTGGGAGAGCTACTACTTTTACTCAGAGCTCGTAAATAGTTATCTGGCTTATTTTTCTCATATTGCGATGGTTCCGTGATGAATCCAATAGCCCACTTGTTTTCCTTTGCAGTAAATGTTTGCTTTTCCTCGGGCTTTTTCCGTGCAAGCTGTCTTTTTGTGTCTGCATCCACCCACGCATCCAATTGCTCTTTAGTCATGTCGCAAGCTCTGAGGTCGTCAAGGCTTTTGGGTACTTTTGGGAGGGGCGAACGTCGGGGGTCTCGCCCGAATCCCATGGACGACGAAGTGGCGCCCTTCCTATGTCGGGGCTCAGGAGTCGGCTCATGCGGCGGCGGAGTCGGCTCATGCGCGGCGAGTGGGCTGACGCAGCAGTGGAGTCGGCTCACGCGGCGGTGGAGTCGGTCACGCGGCGGTGGAGTCGGCGCACGCGGCGGCGGAGACGACTGATGCGGAGGCGACTGATGGTTGTCGTCCCCTTCATCGTCATCAGGTGGTGAATCGTGAATTGGCGGAGACGATGGTGGCCTTGGCGCCCAGCCTTCAAACTTGATGTATTTCTTCCGCCATAGAATTAGACCACCCACGACGTCCCCTAGCACCGACTCATCATCAGCTCTTGGGAACTCAAGGTTCAGTGATTCATATCCTTGTACAACTTGATCCACGCCGACACGAGCAATCCATCTGGAATGGCATTGCCAAGCCACGATGCTGTAGAGTCAATGGAGAATGCATAGCCGTCCGCCACCTTCATGGATAAGTTAAATACTGGGACATGCAGCTCACAAGTTGTTTTCTCCGTGATATAATCCACGGGGTAACTTGTCTCATCATCACCGACCATAACCGAGGAAGCCACGCTGCTTCTGCGATGCGATGGGCCGCCTTGACTCGCTTGTTCCAGCTGAAGAGTTGGCGCCCCTTGCTCGCGCATTTGATCTATTTGCTTCTGCTGCTCCTTATAGAGAGCAACCATCTGGTCATGATTTCTTTCTAAGATCATCAACCGGTCTGATTCCTGCTGCTCCTTCCTCCTCTTTGCTCTCAATCGGCTTCTATAAGAGGCACGGTCCTCGGGAAACCCTTCAATCCACGGCACTTCTCCTAAGCCTCGTGTTGATCCTCCTTTTTCTTTGGTCCCGAGGGCCTCTGACAGCTCGTCCTTCTCTCTGTCGGAAATAAACTTTCCCTCTTTAGACTTGGCAATTAAGTCAATAATTTTTTTTGGGCTCCGTTGACTACTTTGCTTTCATCAATTATTAACTCCCCTGTTTCCATGTCATACTCCCCTCCATGCGCAAGTAGCCAATTCCTTATCCTTCTGTCCCATTCCTCTGTGACCGGGGTGAGCCCTTTTGCACGCAACTCGGACTCAATTTTTTCCCACTTAGGCTCGGCAACTCGGTAGCCACCTGGCCCCATCTTATGGTGATACTTCTTTTTCGCTGCATTATTCTTATTCGTTTGCGACCTTTTCTTAGCTCGTTCTGATTTCTTGTACTCCAGAAATGCAGGCCAGTGAGGCCGCTGCCTCTCTCGTGTGCCGGTGAAATCCGGAAGTTTCCCATCTTCTTCCCACTCACGGAATAATTTGTTCTTGTAGTTATTGAATTGTTGAGCCATCTTCTTAAGAGCGAAATGCTTGACTTTGTCCGTCATTTTTTTTGTCTTCACCTCATCTTCCAAGACCGGTAGGGTGAAATGTGCAATGAGCTTGTTCCAAAGCACATCTTTGGTTCTCTTGTCGACGTAACTAACTCCCTCTAACTTTGGCTTAATCCATTCCTGAGTGCTGATATAAACGTTGTCCCTGACAGTGACTCCGCATTGATGCACAAACTTAACTGCGTTCGGCACGGGTGCCAGTGGTTGGCCAGTAGTTGCATTCACCTCGTCAATTGTGAGATGCTCATCTTTGCCCATCCCTTGGGCATGGCCTCGTTTAGTGGTTGGTTCGATGCGGAGGTCTAAAAATATGAAACATGTGTGAATACATATATATGCACAAATCAGTTATTGCATCTGCTCAACATAGGCTTAATATACCTCGCCAGACGGCGTGGGTCCACCAATTTCCGAGTCCTCATCTTCAGCTCCTTCCGCGGGATGCCGAAATTCACTGCGGGATGCCGAAATTCACCGGGTTCACAAATGTAGGAAAGTAGCTCTTCTTCCCCTTCTCTCGTTGCGAAGGGAGCATCGACATCCATTGTTTAACTAATACAAAAAAAAGATAAAACAATAATAGCATTAGTACAATAATTCAAAGGAGGGAACTATACAAATATGCAACAAAAACAATTTAATATTGCATCTAAAGAAAAAAATTCAAAAAAAACTTAGGCTGCTGTCCCAATCCCAGCCCAGCCCAAATTTGGGCCAGAACCTGGTCAAAGGTGGCCACCGTGGTCATCGCTGGCCCACCTGCCAGCGCCTACCCGCCCCACCGCCACGTGTGACCGCCCACTGGCCACGCGTGGTCAATGCTGGCCCACCCGCCAGCGACCCAGTTCTGACCCCGCCGCCCTGCCTCGTGTTCCCGCCCCGCCTCGTCTTCACCTCCCCGCCTCGTGTTCCCACCCGGCCGCCTCGCCTTCACCCCCCGTGGTCAATGCGGAGCACGAACAGCCCCCGCCCACCCGGAGTCAATGCTCCTGGCCCACTTGCCAGCGACTCGGGCGCTGGCCCACCCGACGGTTCCCCTCCCGACGGTCCTGGTCTTTAAAAAGGGACGCGCCCGTGCGGATGTGGACACTCCACTCCGCTCCGCTCCCACGGTTCCCCTCCGCCCGACGGTTCCCCTCCGCCCGTCCAGTGCCCTCGCCGCCATGTCGCGCTGGTTCGGGAAGTCCCCGAAGAACGAGACCGGCGAGTCCTCCAACCGTCGCCGCGCTTCTCCACCGCCTCCACCGCCGGCGGCCTTGGGCGTCGTTCCCGGGCGTGCGGAGGACCGCGCCACCGGTGCGGGTCGCCCACGCACCCGACGCGCCGCCACGAACCTCCACCACCACCGCTGGAGGGAGGAGGATCCGGCGCCGGCGCTACGTGCCGGAGCCGGAGTGCCAGTGGCACTGGGACAACGCCGCCACGCTGGAGTGGCACGACGTCCACCTCCCCGAGGGCTGGCACCTGAACCCGCAGAGGATTCCGGTGCCGGCGGTCCCGCTCCCTGGGAGGCAACTGGACAGGGAGATCGCGCGCCGGCGCCGCCTCCTCCCTCCGGCGCTCCGCAACGACCCCGCCTACGCGGCACTCCCCTCACTGGGAGCAGTGGCTCAAGGACGAGCACGAGGACCGCCGCCACTCCTACTTCGCCCCGGCGCCCCGCGCCGTCCAATCCGCCTACCCAGCGCTGCCCGACCCGCTGTGGTTCGAGGAGGAGGTCCCCGAGGACGACGACGACCCGGAGATGCAGGCCGCCTACGAGGCCTCCAACCGCACCCTCGTCGAGGACGAGATCAAGAGGTGGGAGAAGGTGAGGACCGCGGCCGCGGCCCTGATGCCGCCGCCGCCACTGCAGCAGCAGAGTACGACCCGGACGAGGTCGAGCCGTGGCACTACGCCATGGAACGCGAGCAGGAGCAGGACCTCGTTGGCCAGTCCTGGGTCTTTACCGGCGGGAGCTGGGAGGCCCACGGAGCAGAGCAGGAGGCGCCACCGGAGCAGCAGGAGGCGCCACCGCAGCAGCAGGCGCCACCGAGCATCTCTGGACCCCGCCGCCCTTCTACATCCTCGACGACTAGGCGGCACCGGCACCGGCGACCCTCCCCCCTCCAATGTAATGGCCTTATCAATGGCCTCCCCCCCCCCAATGTAATCGGCCGGTTGTGGCCTAACTATAATGAAATCGGCCCCTTTAGGCCCTAAAAATTGTTCTTGTTTGCCAACTCCGGCGCCGGCCCCGTGGTTAGGGTCCGCCGCCGCCGCCGCCGCCGCGCTAGATCTGAGAGAGGGAGAGAGTAGTTGGTCGGGGGGACGAGCTCACCGCGTGGGTCGGGGGCGAGCTTTGCTTGCTCGGGGACGACGATCTTGCTCGGGGGAAGAGCGGGGACGGCCGCGCCCGGAGCAGGAGCAGGACGGCGACCCACGGTGAGGGCGGCAGCGGCGCGGGGACGAAATCCGGCAGCCTGGCGGCGCAGGGGGCGGCGTCGTCTGGAGCCCGGAGGCGGAGCGTCGATTTGCTGGACTTGGGCAAATTTTCGGCCCGAGCCACTAGAAGTAGCGCCAAAAAGGCCTCTAGTACCGGGCCGTGGCTCCACCCGGTACTAGAGACCCTCTAGTACCGGGCCGTGTTACCACCCGGTACTAGAGGTCCCTCAGGGCCGCGAAAATTTGCGCGCCAAGCCCAGTGGACCTGTAGTACCGGGTGGTCGCACGGCCCGGTACTAGAGGTTAATTTTTTTTTAATTTTCTGGTTTCTTACTTTTTTTATATCTTTTGATTTACTTGTCTAAATTAAGTAAAAATGCTTTCATTTTCCTGTTTTCTGTTTTGGTTTAAAATGAAGTATCACATGCGCTTGGTTTTAAATTAAGTACTACATACGCTTAATTTAAAATCAATTCAAAAATTTATAAATCAAGTACTACATGCGCAGTGGATCATTTCACATCACAAAGTTTGATGCTACATCAAAAATTTATAAATTAAGTACTACATTCCGCCACCGCCATACGCTTGATTTCATTGACATGTCTGTCTTGTCCTCCAGACTATAAATTATATAAAAGTTTAATAAATTATTACACATCATGAACAACATCCCTATTTAGTCTTCGCTTTTTCTTTTTGTGAGACCCTTTCTTCTGATCGCTCCGTAACCATGGACAAGGGTCTGCATATAACTTGAGACTTGGGTCAGTGGTCACTTTGAAGGGCGGAATTTCATGAAATGAGAGTTTCCACCTAGAAGAAATGGGTTAATACACGAAATGAGAGTTTCCACCTAGAAGAAATGGGTTATAGCTAGGGAACCCGAATGTTTTGTGTTTGAGCGCCACTTCGATCCAAGCAGCGGTAAGACGTCTCTGATGATCTACAACCGGCCGCAAGACATCTCTGATGATCTGGAACCGTTTGGATGGTCGCAGGTCATCAGAGACGTCTTGCCGCTGGTTGCCCAAAGATGCCTTTCCGAGTGACGCTGGAATGTTTTGTGTTTGAGCGCCACTTCGATCCAAGCAGCGGCAAGACGTCTCTGATGATCTACAACCGTCCGGCAACACATCTCTGATGATCTGCAATCGTTTGGAACGGTCGCAGGTCATCAGAGACGTCTTGCCGCTGGTTGCCCAAAGATGCCTCTCCGAGTGACGCTGGAATGTTTTGTGTGTGAGTAACCTGTCTGAGGAGGGGGCTATATATAGGGTACGTGTGCTTCTTTAGTCCCGGTTGGTAACACCAACCGGGTCATGTGGCTCACGAAGTGGTCGTGATACTGCTGATCCAACAGCTCACAATCCCTCAAAAGAAACACACCCTGATCCAACGTCTCACAAGCGCTTGAAAGAAACACATGATCCGTGTGCTTCTTTAGTCCCGGTTGGTGGACTAAAGGCGGGCTTTGCGGTCACGACACGTGTCCTCCCCCAGCGTTGCCCTGGGCACGTGTCCTCCCCCGGTCACGACTAAAATTAATGCATGCATGTATCTTCTGCACATCTAATCCTAGAGGGCAGATAATCTTGTTTGCTTCATACGCACTCTCGGGCATTCGTTACCAGCCGGCAGCTTGTCCTTCACTATTTTCAGTAAACTCCCAAATCCCTTGTCAGATAAACCATTCGCTGCCTTCCATTGCAATAATTCCAGTGTGGTACCGAGCTTTGTGTTGCCATCTTCGCAAGTTGGGTACAAATTTGTTTTGTGATCCTCTAACATGCGCTCCAACTTCAACTTCTCAGTGTAGTTTCTGCTAGGGTATGTGCATCAACGATGACCCCACGTAAATCATCATGTATGATGGGATCATCTGGTACCTCTTCATCATCAGCTTCCCCTGTTGGGTTACCAACATATTCAGGGTACATGTAGTTATCATCGTTCTCTTCTTCTTCGTTATCTTCCATCATAACCCCCTTTTCTCCGTGCTTGGTCCAACAATTATAGCCGGGCATGAAACCAGAAGTTATCAGGTGGAGGTGAATTCTGTCTGTGTTAGGGTAATCTTTCTCATTCCGACAATTCTTGCATGGACAACACATAAAACCATTGGGCCCCTTGTTATCCTTAGCCACATTGAGAAAAAGATTGCACGCCATCCATGTACTCTTTAGAGCGTCGGTCAGCGCACATCCACGGATGACTCATCTGCAAATCACCGCTAAAACCCATTACGATAAACCAACATAATAGGAAACATATCATATTCATTAATACAAGTTCATCACATTAAAACCAAAGTATAGTAGTGACCAAATGTAATACATAGTTCTCATAAAACATAAATTAATTGAAACTGGAATACAACTATCTAAAGAATTTAAATCCAACAACAAATGCGATCAGAATCGCAACTATGGTAACTATTGAACCAACAGCATAATGATACCAAGCCTCTTGACTAATGACATATTTTCTAATCTTTCTAATCTTCAAGCGCATTGCATCCATCTTCATCTCGTGAACAGCGACGACGTCGGTAAGCTCGACCCCGTGAGCATCAACGATGTCGGCAATCTTCAAGTCCAATACCATCTTCTCTTCTAGACATTGGAGACGAAGATCTTCACTTATCATCAATTTTGCTTTCAAATCGTTGTTTTCTTTTATAAAAAACTCTACAATAGGGTCGGCTGGAATTTCCGGTTCAACTACCTCCTAAATAAAAATATATCTATGTCAATTGGTCGGCATGATTGTTATAAACACGAAACAAAATAAATAGTGATAAAATATACCACATCTGAATCATAGACCGGACGAGGGACGACGGAGACGGATATCAAAACTAATGACACTATACATAAAAACATAAGAAAATTATACAAGAAAAATAATTATGCAATCAAATCATACAAATAATTTTGTAAAATAACAGATAAAAGAAGAGGCTTACCGAGTGGTGCCGGTCACGGATGGCGGGGGCTATCGACGGCGGTGAGGACCGAGACGACACTAAAATCCACAAATAATAAATTAATTGAGCTCAAAATACATAAAAAAATGAACTACCTAGGTTAGCATTTCATCAAACACCTAGGTAGCACTATAAAAATGAAATGAGCTAAACTTGTATGGAAATGGCTAAAATTCGGCCGTCGGGTGAAAGGATCAAGTGTTGCTAACCCTTGGAGAGATGGGTGCCGTCTATGTTGACAAATCTTGGAAAAAAAATAGGGCTACACTTGAAATTGAGAGAGGAAACAATGGAGATGATCTTGAGAGTTCAAATGGTGGGCTGGCCCGGGGTGGGAGATGATATAGCGGGACCTCTAGTCCCGGCTGTACCACGGCCCGGGACGAAAGGTCCACCCTCCTGTCTCCACCCTGCCGCTGACTGCCTCGGTCCGGGTGGTATCACGGTCCGGAACTAGAGGTGCCCTACAACCCGGGACCCGACCTGCGCAGCGTCGGAGCAGCCGGCCCGGTACTAGTTCCCTCCTCTAGTCCAGGATCGAACCACGCCCGGGACTAGAGCCCAACACCCCTCTCCACCAAAGCCCATGTTTCCACTAGTGGTAGTACTCCGCTGGTAGATTACAATATCGCGTAGAGCCATCCGTAAGTTGACTAGTCAGTGTATGACGAATCAAGCATCTCAACATTTGCGGATGGCCGTTCATTTTTCTCTTAATTTAATTCTACGGCCTCCAACGTCCAGGTGTCGTGGGATGTCACGCCGAGCTAGCTCCAGTTTAGGTGACAATATCCTCTTTGTAGCAAAGTCCCAATCAACTCGGAGTAATTTACTAACGTGTTCACGTTGGAGCGCAGATCACAGAACCTGCAACCTGTCGCTATCTCAAATTAAAAATTTGAAACGACACCAACATTTCAGGAGGGCCTTGCTGTACATTAGGAGATCAACGGGGGGTTTTGTAGAAGATATCCTCGATCAAAGATCTTGGCGTTCCTTCCAGCGGCCGAGGGGCGAAGATGCTCGATCGGATATACTGCCACCATGATGACAACCTGCTGCACTCGTCCCGCTCGATCGTGCCAAACCTTCCATACTCATCAACCGTGGCGTGCGTGTGCGCGGTACGGCGGCAAACACGGCGCCAACGCCGTCCACATCACGGGCCTCCGTCTGACCAAACTATACCTGGCCATACCTCGGGCCGGGTCAAGAAAAGCTCGGTGCTGAAAACTCAGACCCGACCAAAAAACCCGAAAGCCCGTCGGGCTGCGGATTAGGCTTCTTCCTAGAACAACGAAAACACAAGTACAGACCGGCCCAACGTAGCCGTCAAGCCTAGATTTGAGGCCCAAGCCCGAGATTTCGGGCCGGCCTTTCCATAGCCAGGACTAGACCAAACTACGGTGTACAAGAGTCATTTAATCATTGGATCTTAGTTAAATCCGTCAGCTAGTCTTTGGCCATTTGCAGAGTGTTTTTTTTTTCTTTTGCAATGAAGGTATAAAGAATTTTAAAAGTAATAAAATTTGCTCCGTTCCAAGATAAGTGTAAATCTAATACACTTATTTTGGAACGGAGTGAGTATACAAATAGGTGTTCGGACAACCTAGCGACGAATATAGACACTGAAGCGAGCCGAAGACGCGCCGCCGCCTCACCCTCCCTCAGCGGAGCTAGACTACTAATTAACTTTCATCGATTTCATTGGCCATGAGGAAGGTTTTACAATGTTCCAACTTGGAAGGACAAAGCACAAGCGTACATGGTCTCTGGCTGAAGCATCGATGTAGGGCGGATACCCAAGGGAAATACAAATATTCGATAATAAATTCATGTCTGACATTTTAGGAGTTGAACGTAAATCAGGACATAACTTTTGTTCGTGATTTATAATTTTGACTCAAAACAAACATAATATGCGTAATAACGAACCCAGGAGAGCATTTCGTACTTTTCGAAAACACACGAAATTTCGTATTTGAAAAGACATGTAATGGTGGAAATTCATTTCTATGGCGCTGACAAAAGATGAGCTTCTGGTGGCAATATATGGGGCTTGGAACATTTGGAAGGAAAGATGTCACCGGTATTTCAGTAAGATGTTCTTTCGGAAATGCAGCTTGTTGATCGGATCAAGGATGATTTTCTGATGTTGGGCACATACAGGCAGGAGCTGACACAGGAGGAAGCCGAAGCTAAGACAAGCATTGAACCTGATATTTGGGAGTAGTCCGCTTAGTTTTTGCAGTTACTGTTTTTCTCTTTTCACAGCTAGTCCCTCTCTAGCTTGTAACGAACAACTTCTATCCTCTTAATTGATTTGGTAGAACAACTGTCGTTTTCCTCACGAAAAAAGACATGTAATAGGAGGCAAATATAACAAATAGTCGTAATGGAGCAAAGGATCTAGGCAGCCCGTTTTGAAAAAAAATAAAAAAAAATCAAAAATATGAAAAAAATACCTGTATGTAGCCAACTCTAGGCACTACAAGCGTGCAAATTTTCAATATGGAATACCTCGTATTTTGGGCTCAGCAATAAAGGTAAATCCACCATTTTCCGAGGAAAAAGAGTTGCATTGTTTTCACGACCAAGATCTACATTTCTGTCATTTTTTCAGAGTCTAGGATACAAAATATATAGTATCAATTTTTTTTACACTTGTAGTGCATAGCATTGCCTACACCGTGGTATTTGTTTTTGAATTTTTGCAAAGCCTTTAATTTGAACTTTTAAAATAAAATAAAAAGGGCTACCTGGCGTCCGATAGTCATATCGACGCACTCTATAACGAATAGTCGCGCAAATATAACGATTGTCAAATATAAGGCTCACTGTCGTGGTGGTGTCACGGCAGATGCCATGGGTATGGCTTAAGTGTGGGCTCGCTTGGGCGTTGGGGGAACCGGGGAGGGTTTGCGCGCCTACGAAGCACGCATGAAGACCAAACAAGAACCTCGCAGGAATCAACAAGAACAAAGCAAACCAAGAACAGCGAAGAACACCACGATGTACCCTGCTTCGGGGCCCTCTTGTGGAGGTAACACCCCTACTGCAGCTCTAGCCTACTCTCTTATATCTCAAGTGTTTACAAGTACAGAGCGCTCCTTGAGCTGTATGATGAACAAAGGAACGGGCTCTAGGTAGAAGATGAAGCTTGGGGGGGAAATGATGCTCACAATGGTCGATCCTCCCCACAGAAGGAGGTGGTGTTGCCTATATACAGTAACCGAATTACCCTTTTGCCCCTGGCCGCAGAGGACAATGGCATGGACAAGGAGAACAGGACAAACACTGGCCACTGTCACTCAGCCCAGCTCACCCTCTGTTCACCACAGGCTTATCTTTCCTCTTTGAGCTTAAGGCAGTGTAGACCACAGTAGCCTAGCCACTGCCCCTTTCCCGAATAGGCCGAGTCAGCGCCTAGGGGCTTGTGACCCGGAAAACCTGTGGCAGCACCTTGCTGTCTTCTGAGCCCCGGTCAGTAACCTTACAGTGCCCGTGACTTTTACTGACATTACTTGGCCCCTGTGCATCATCCGAGTTGCCCTACCCGGGTCCTTCCTGACCGACCCGGATAACTTAGCCGGCTCTTCTTTCCTGGATCCGGTTAAACCTCACCTCTTTTCTTTCACTGGCTTGAAGTAGGACTGACCGAATCGCCTTGAGATCCGACCCGGATAACTTAGCCGGCTCTTCTTTCCTTGATCCGGTTAGAC
Source organism: Poa pratensis (assembly GCA_947311845.1). Classification (NCBI taxonomy): domain Eukaryota; kingdom Viridiplantae; phylum Streptophyta; class Magnoliopsida; order Poales; family Poaceae; genus Poa; species Poa pratensis. Next base: position 6,978,439 of record CAMZMU010000095.1, read on the forward strand.
CTTAACTGCTCATAACACATCATCTTTGCCCTACCCGGGGGCAGCCCCCCGACAGTAGTCCCCGAAGCTGGTGCGGTCCTACGGCATCGGCTGAAGGGCCGTTCCAGATTCTAAACCAACATCACTAACCGGATCACCTCTAGCTGTCACCGAATTTTCCGGGACATTTGGCAGGAAAAGCCTGTGCAAAGCCGTATAACCCGGGTTGTCAGCTCGTTATCCGGATCCACCGGGTACTCGAGTGTGTTTGACCAGAAGACCACGTCTCCTCGTTTTCTCCGTTGACCGGCACATAGGATCCGCTCCACCGCTTCCAATTCTGCGGCGTGGCCACGAGTGCTTGAAATACACGGCCACAGCAGCTGCCACAGAGTTCCGCGACGCAAGGGATCTAACCGTGCTCCGGTAACCGCGCGGTAGTGGGGGGCAGTTACCGCTGGAGGCTATAAAGAGGGCGCGGTGGTTTTTCCCCTTCTTCTTCCTCTCAACTCCCACTAACCCGCTCCATCGACGCCGCCGCAACCTCGCCATTCAAGGTTGCCGCGCCAGGGACGCACAGCGTACCAGAGCAAGACCATCGGAGCCGCGCCTCGCGCCCATCTCCGACGTTTCTCCGTCGAACTCCTCCTTCGAGCGACTCGCACTGTAAGTTCTTCCTCCTCTCGCCATAGCCACCGTGACGAGTTCATACTCTCGGAATACACACACCTGTTCTTGGTAGATTGATGCGTATCTAAGCCCGTGTTCCTGCCGTAGCACACTCCGCAAATTTTCTGTCCAAGTTCCGCAATAGACTGGCCTAGATACACCTGTCCCCGTTGGAGCAGTTCAACCATGTTTTTACCCGTGATTTTCTTTCTTTTTTACCACCGCTGTAGATCTTCCCAACCCTAGAAACTTGCGGAAAGATGTTTGCGACTTCCAACCGCTTCACCTTCTCCACCGGACCCGGTTAACCCTACCCGGGATAGGATTAGCCGAGTCACCATAGATCTGATTCGGCTTTAATGTTATCCGATTCTTCTTTGGTCCCATGGATTCCGAATTTCCTGACCCGGTTATCCGACTCTTTGCTGCAGGACCGATTCGGTTATGGCCAAACTTCCCCCTGGCCGATGGGAAGGATCTGATGTTACCAAAAATGACTTGGAATGGCTACGAGCCACCCGACGCATAACGCCCCAAGCCATCTGCCGCCGACCCGGAAAAGAACTCGCACCGGCGCCCGAACCCGGTGAACGCGTGGTATTCATAGCACACTTCGAGCGCGGGCTCGGGTTACCTGCCAGTGACTTCTTCCGGGCCTTTCTGGACTTCTTCGGATTACAGCTTCACCACCTCCCGGCGAACGCCTTCGTCTCTTTATCAGCTTTCTCTTCCTTCTGCGAAGGCTATCTCGGTCTTTGGCCGAGTGTGGATATATGGGCAAAGTACTTCCACCTTCGCAAGCACACCATCCCAGGTACCAAGCCGAAAGAGCTGACCGCTTGCGGTTCGGTTAGCATCACGCCACGGCAGGGATCCGCCTTTCCCCGAGTCACCGGCCTAGACACGGTGAAGAAATGGCAAAGGACCTGGTTTTACATAAAGAGCGCTGAGGGCCATGACGCTCTTAATCTGCCCGAATTCAGGATGGAGCCGCCCAGAGCCGAGCTGAACTTCGGTTACAATCCGGCTGAAACGATTGCTGAACTCCAGACAGTGCACACCGCTCTGGAGGATTTTTTGAAGAATGGCATGATCTCTGACGACCTCCTCCGGACCTTCATCTCTCGCCGGGTCAGCCCTCTTCAAAGGCGTGACCACAAGATATGCCACATGCGTGGCGCACTAGATCCTACCCGGATCAGCAAGCACGAGCTTAACAAAGCTTCCGTCTTCAGACGGGTAAACGCCATTGCTGTCAATGAGATGTCGGACAAATGGCGGTGGGGTGTAAAGCCATTCTACCGGGAAAAACTTCCTCCACAGGTTAGCTCACCACTCTCCGAACCCAATCCTACTTCATCCGCATAACCGCGGCCTGATCCGGATTCGCATTACCTTCTTTGTAGCTGTTTGATCGCCAACTTACTGAAGACGGAGATCTCTCCACCAAGGCATGGACACCGGATCTCAGCCCGCCGCGAGGGCGAAGAAGATCCGGATACGGATGACTATTTGCCCATTCCCCGTGCCAAGCCAGTCCGCAAGGGTAAGCAATCAAACACTCACAACCTTTCCGACGAGGAAGATGAAGATTGCTGCATCTTAGAACCCATCAATGCTATTCCGATTTCATGGTTACCACCACCTTATGTTCCAGCCAAAGATGATACCCAAGAGACATCTCGGAAACGCGCTGAGGCGCCCGAGACAAATGCCCCAGAGACCAAGCGAAGAAAGAAATCCGGCGACAAGCCGAGCCGTGTCAAACCGATGCCCACCACCAAGGGGTAACATTGACCGAACTTTATTTGCTTTCTTCCTCTATTAACCGAGTCATATCTATCCGAGTTAACTGTTTGCTTTGCTTTATGCAGTGATGTCCTCATCACCGCGCAGACTCATTCATCCATCTCTTCTCCCATTCCTCCATTGGATACGGCCATGGAAACCCAGTCTCCTGACCGAACTGCCACCTCACCCACGCGTGTCCCAACTACCAATATTCCCCAGCCGACTCCCATCTCAGAGCCGGTTATCGACTTGGAGAGTGAGGAAACCTCGGCTCCAATCCGAGATTCAAGCTGGCCACGTCCTTTGAAGGAGCTGGAGAAGGAAAAGGCTAAGACATCGGTTAAGTCCACACCTAAGCCGGATTCCCGTCCTGCTCCTGCAACTCAATCTGCACTGAGCCAAGAGCAGCAGCAGAAGAAGAAGAAACCGAGGCAGCAACAACCACAAGTAACCCCTGAAGAGCAGCAACAGCAGCAACAACAGCAACAAACTTCCGAGAAACCACAGAAACCGCAACATCAGAGACAGACCCCGGGTGCATCACCTCCACCCAAGCCGACTCAAGTTGTCTTTGGCACAACTTCCTCCACTCCGGATAAGCAAGTGATTGCTGTCAAGCAAACCACCGCTACCTCCTCTGCCATTCAATCCGGCCAAGCCAAGCCTAAGCTCAGCACTGCCAATGACTTTATTGAGGCCTGGAACGCCGTGGACCTTGCACCAGGCTTTTCCGCTGCAACGCCGCACCCTGCTGGTCCTAGCCGAATGATGCAATCTCTTCATTCAGTGAAGGTTGCGTTTACTGCATCGCACCAAGTCTTCGAGGTAAGTTTGCCGAATCTTGCTTTTAGTTCGTCATGATCAAATAGTATACACCCAGTCCCCGAGATTCGGGTCGAACGACTGATACTCTTTGGAGTAAGAAAGTCATTCGGCTTGAATCTTTTAAAAAATTTGATCATGATCTTTTTCTTAACTGAAAAAACTGTGAGACCCCCAGTCCCCGGGTTTCTTTTTAACCGATTCGGTCAGTCTCGGCCAATCTCCGAGATTTGTTTTGGCTCCACCTTGTCTCGGGTATCAGTCCCCGAGTCC